>JAJQOW010000017.1:520669-1060669 GCA_037975125.1 Latrodectus hesperus | reverse complement strand
AATTAGAATACCAAAGATAAATTTATTTTGCTTAATTAAAGTTGATAAATTTTTTTAACATTTTTAAAAAGTGTCAAATACTCAATTGAAACTAAAATATTTCATTGACTATCTCAGGATATTTTATGTAAAATACATGAAAAATTTTAATACGTTTTATTTTATTGAAACTTTTATATTATTTACTTTCATTATCATTTTGATTATATTTTCTGAAGAAGGTTAAAAAATGTCTGAAGAGATGTTCAAGAGTAAAACTATTATCAAGAAAGAAGTTTGATATGAGAATATTCTAAATCTTACATAGGAGTATTTCTTATTTCCTTCATTTCTATGTAACTCACATCTGTTTTTCCTCTTAGGTTCACTCAAGGAGGAAAATAGCATTGTAACGGAAAAAAATAAATAAAAACTAGTATGCTCTTCATGTTGACTAGTAGAAGAAAAGAGACTTCTGTTACTTTTTCAAGATTACAAAATTTGTCCTCTTACATCAGAAGCAGGATTGCTGTATTAAATAAAATACATCCGAAGGGAGATCGCCGATATAAGAAAACCAGAAGAAATAACTTTTAAGAATATGTCTTTTGTCTTCCTTCAAGAAATAATCAATTTAAATTGTTTTTTTCTATTTAAAATCAACAAAAAGTCCATGATTTATAACTAGGATGCTCATAATATTTTTGTTGCAAAATACTGTGCATCATTATATAACATACTTTTTGATTATGTAACATATAAAATGCAAGAATTTATAAACAAAATTGTATCCAGTAGAGGCTCCTTTTTGTTATTTTAAGCAGTATTCAATTTTTGTTGAAATTAAATTGTCTGTACATTGTATTATCAGAACGTAAGTATGTAAAAGAGATTCGTGGAAAAATATACAAAAATCTCCGCACATAAAAATTGTAAACCTTATTTTTGAAGTGTTTAGTTTATGCAATCAATTGAAGCTTTTACATTAAAAGAAATTAATATTATTGACTATGAAAAATTAACACAAATCTCATTAAAATTAAATCTTAAGTAATAAAAAGGAAATTTTTATTTCATATTCTAAAATTAATGATAAATAATCATCAAATAAGCAAATAATTGAATTCCACATAATAAAGACAAAAAATGTTTAAAGCTACAGTTTTAGACAATTTTTATAAAAACATTTTAAAAAGTTACTAAATGTTTAAAATGTAAACTTTGTGTCACGTACTACTAAGTTAAGTCAAAATATTTTTTTTTAATTTTCACATGATGTTGATATTGTTATATTTTTTTGAGATTCAGCACAAAAATTTAATAATTCAAAATTTGTTATTTAATTGAACAATATTTGTTATAGTTTAGTGTTCTTCAGTGTAGTTAGAAACTAAATAGAGTTTTTTAAATTATTTTTTTTTGAAATACAAAATAGAAAAATAAATATCCATTTAATTTCAACATCAATTTCAACAACAAAAAATCTAGCACACTACAGTATAACCCAACACATAGCATCTTTAACTTCTTATAGTATTTTAATGAAATTTTCTTCAATTTTTCATCTTAGCATTTTATATTTTTCTGTGAAAGTAATTACGTTTTCTTATCATTTGTATAACAAGTTACATAAATATGCAAAAAAATGGTCTCAACAGTATAATATATTTACAATATTTTTATAATGGATTTTTAAATTAACTCCGGTGTCGTAGTTGAAATAATCTGGGCTTTCAAGTCACAAATCTGATATTTGACTTACAGGCTGGGTAGGGTAGGGTAGGGTCTACTTAGTCTTTTATCCCTTCAGTGGGACGATAAAACAAAAATAAGAATACTTTAGGAACTAAAGCATTTTCCAAAACCCTATGTCACAATAAAAGGTATGGCACTGCAGGTCTTTGCCCCCTTCGGCCACTCATGCCTCTAAGTTTAATTTAGATTTATAAAATATTGCAAACGAAAATAAATAAATATTCATATATTTTTTAAGATAACCCTCCATCAAAGGGAAGGGTGGCCAAGCTAATTGATAGTCCGAGCCAATTTTCAAAATATGAAATTTTTTGAGAGCAGCAATTAAATACGCATTTAAAAGGTATGTAAAAAGGTATGAAAAATTTTTTTTTACAGAAATTATATTTATTTTATAAAAGTGCAAAATATGTGCATTGCATTTAAATATTATATCTATTTATCTATCTATCTATCTATCTATACATATCTATCTATACATATACATATATATACATATATATATATATATATATATATATATATATATATATATATATATATATATATATATATATATATATATATATATATATATATACATAAAAGCACATTTATATTACTTATTTCTCTTGATAATTCTTTAAAATTTGGCCACCAATTGGTGACAGTACTTCTTAGCAATTCTTTGAGATGTTGGTTAGTTACTACTGATTGATATTTGAATTTCACGGAATTTAAAGAAGAATAAAATGATTCAAGTTGATTAATAAAATGATTCTTAAGTACGCTGTTTTGAATATTGAAATATTTCGAAAAGCGGCCATTTTAATTCAGAATATTTTGATTCTGGTACAAATTTCTAAAATTCAGTAATCGGCGTTGACTTACATTTTAGTCGTAGAGTTTGATTTTCTCTCGTGCACATTTATCGAGAGTCACAAATAATCCTTCTAAGAGCCACATATGCCTCGCGAGTAGCAGGTTGGTCACCCCTGATTTAAAGTATAAATTAAATCTTAAAATGAAGTTTTTGTTCAGCATAGACGATTATAAAAAAATTCGAAGAGCTAATCAATTTCTTGTTTTGTTTATTTTCTCATATGAGTCAAAACAGCTATATGTACTGAATTATCAAGTCAATCTATTTGTACATGTATCGACAATAGTTCTGCATTACTTTCATTGGATAGTGCTCGGATGTGTTTAGATGAAAATTGAAGTTCATGTGGTAGCTCACATTTGAATTCAATCTAGATATTTTCAAAAAAGAGATTTAAAATGTGGAATATTATTTAGACAAAAGCTGTATACATAAAATACAATTATATCAAATTTCACTCAACTGTATTAATATATATATATATATATATATATATATATATATATATATATATATATATATATATATATATATATATATATATATATATATATATATATATATATATATATATATATATATATATATATATATATGTATATATATATATATATATATATATATATATATATATATATATATATATATATATATATATATATATATATATATATATATATATATATATATATATATATATATATATATATATATATATATATATATATATATATATATATATATATATATATATATATATATATATATATATATATATATATATATATATATATATATATATATATATATATATATATATATATATATATATATATATATATATATATATATATATATATATATATATATATATATATATATATATATATATATATATATATATATATATATATATATATATATATATATATATATATATATATATATATATATATATATATATATATATATATATATATATATATTCATTTTATAAGTACTGAACATAAAGTCAAAAAACATTTTAGATATTTTTGTTGGAAAATTATTGATAAAACATTTGAAGCTGAAATTTGAACAAATAATAAATTTTGAAGTTGTATTGATTTAATTATCAATAAAAAATTAAATATTTAAATTTCCGAGAATTTCCTGTAAATTTTAAAAAAATTTCACCTGATGTAGAATCATTTTTATGAGATTCAGCACAAAATTTGATATTACGATATTTGATATTTAATCGAATAATACTTGTCAATGTACTTAAAGTAAGTAATAAGCGTATAGGGCTTTTAAAATACAAAATATATTTTTCTTGAATGTTGCAAATATGTTAATAAGTATACATTATTTTATATAGTTAAATAATATTTAACTATTATATATTTTGAATATTAAACACATACAAGGTAAATATTTATCACCACATTCAACTGAACATATGCATGTCAAAAATAAAATATTTAACTATATTTTGATTCTTTTTAGTTATGTTTTAGAAATTCTTCTTCATCCATAAAAAATAACAGAATTCCATAAAAAATATAATACGAAAAGTATTTTTGTGTACATATTATTTCTTTTAAAAATGTGTCTGATATTGTTTCTTGAGATACACACAGATTTAATATAACTCTTTTGCCTTTTCTGAACATCTTATGAAAAAATAATTTATCACATTCATGTATGTCAATTTTTACTATTCAATTTCTTTTATTAAAAAAATTGTTAAGGCTTAATTTCAAGCAATGATTTATTTAATAAAACCATTACAGCATCATATGTAACATTAAATAAATATCAATTAAAAATCTAATTGAACACAATTCCTTTACCACTCTAAAGCAAAAAATAAAATCACTAAACATCATGATTAAGCTATACTGACTAAGGTTTAAGGGAAATTTTAAGTAGGTGACTATATAAATAACTTTATTGAAAAAATCTCTATTTAGAAGAAACTGAAATCATTTCTCGCTAAAATATACTACATTAATTGAAATTAATATGAGAAGTTAAGCTACGTTAATTTATTTAAAAAGCAATATGTTTATAAATATATATTAATATAAAATTATACATCACGTCATTAAAAACAAAATTTTTAATTTCCGTTTTTTTATTTTTTTGAAAAATTTTTTTACATCGAGGTGGAAATTAAATTCTGCATAATACTTTACAAATGTTACTTTTACAATATTTATAAATAATATTCTGCATTGTTGAAAACACAAAATTAAATTTCGAGCTTTATTTTTAAACAAAAATGAAAAGTATGATAATACTCATGATAAAGACTAATCATAAAGAATATTTGTATAAGAATGTACACATTTAAATGAAAAAAAATCATTCAACTTTCTCAGTAAAATTTGAAAGATTTATTACGTATTCTTAGTTTTTAATTTTTAAAATGAAAACGTTTTACTTCTGTTGCTTGATAATTTTTATATATTTTGTTTTTATTTTAATTCCACTTAAAAAATGAAAAACATAGATCGGGAATTAAATTTTATGCATTTCAAAATTTAATACATAGAATAAAATTAAGTAACACCTATTAACCTGTGGGTATATTTAAAAAAATTATTTTATCGGTGTACTAAATATTTTTATGTCAGTATTCTCAAATAAAAATCTATTTCTTTTCTTATATCTATAAAAATTGCTTACTCTTATTGTTTAAAAGGAACTAAACTTTTTAAAACTTTAACCTATTTAAAAATACATAAAACTCACATTATTAGTTTTTAAAACTCATAAAATAAATATTATTTGGTTGTAATGTTATTTCTCCATCGTTTTTAGGAACATAAATTGCTATTTCAATAAAAAGCATGATATTGAGGTAAAAGAGAATAAAATGCCTCGAGCCATTAGCGTAAATACATAAAATTCTTGATACTACTATACAAATGTTCCGAAAGATAATGTGAAAACTGCGTTCTTTGATGGATGACACACACATTCTGAGTAAAATCTTAATACATGGTGTGATGTTTCTTAGAAAAGACTTATTTTGGCCTCTGACCTAATGCTTATAATGGTTCTGAAATAGGTTTCCAGTTCGTTTAACTTTGTTTCCATGGAAACAAGTTCTAGAGTTCAATCGTGTTTTAGTGAACCATGACCATCAAAACAAATTCTGTAAGTTCAACAAAATAACAATTACTTAAATGCAATCACATCTAAAAGATTTGTAAATAATTGCTTTGATATTTCGTAAAATGTAATCATTTACATGTTTTTTACTTATCTAGGTATTTATTATCAACCATAATACTAAAGCAGAAGTATAAATGCACAGTCAAACATAATATTAGTCTTAAAATACATTGTATAGATCTAAACTAAAATAAGCAATATAATTATAAAATAAAAATAAATTATTTGTAAGTGCTAAATTATATACATAAAAATAAACTTTTATCACTCAAATATAATTAAATATTTTTTAAATCTTATTTTGCTCAATTGATATTGAAATGAAATTTTACTCTTACAAAACATGACATCTGGTTTTATCTATTAAATATTCAAATGTGCACCGGCAAGATTTGTGTCAGAGAGAGAGAGAGAGAGAGAGAGAGAAATGGGAGAAATATATAATAAATATAAAACACAATATTTCGCTTTATTTAACTGTATTAAATAAGTAATGAATTAGGCCTAATTTGCATTAGCAAATTTTATCACTAAATTGCCAAAATAATTTAATGAAATATTAGCTAAGGCAGTAATATTTTTCAACACTTAATATTCTACTGAAGTAAAATAATTACTGTAAAATAATATAAGCTATTTAACATAGTAATAATTTAAGCTAACTAATCACAAGACTAAGTAATATGCACTCATTGTTGACGTATTATCATATTTATATTTCTGTACATGTGCAATAAACCTCAAAATTTTATACAAATGCCTCATCATGTAAAAAAAAAGAGATAGCAAAGATTATTAAGTTATTTTAATTGGAAGAACATCTATTTAAAGTAATTGTAAATGTAACTAATTATAATTATAATAATTTCTTCAAGCATAAAATTAAAAGTCTATGAAACTAGTCTTATATCTTAATTAACTTCTTAAACCATATATATTTAAACTATATATCCTTTAAACTATATATATTGATATCTTTAAAATTTTTATTTAATTTAAATATTTATTAAAAATATTTAAATTAGGCAATATTTAAATTGTTTTTCCATGAAACAATGACAAGAGATGCGTGATCATATGAAACTCAACAGACTATTTTAAATTAGTCTGAGTACAAAGATATGTATTTATAATATAATGACAGATTAATTTTGTTTTTCATTTATTTCAATGAACGATACTATTTAGTATTTAGTCAGGAACTTGTACTTGAATGAGAAAAATTGAAATTTTTGGCCCATGATTATTTAATTTTCTATTTAACTATGAAGGTATATTTTAATGTATACAATCCATGCAAAATTGTTGTAATTAATTTCAATTCTGAATACTAATAAAGGTCATTTTTAACTTTAATAGACATATTTATAAGTCTGGAGACATGTCAGGTTGAATTTTTTAAAATAAAATTTTTTAACTAACTTTAATACATAGTTGATACTTTGACGTTATTTTAGATAATAGTAAATAAATATATTAAACAGGGCCGTGGGGTAGCGTAGTGGTTAGGGAATCGGCCTTCCGCTCGAAAGGGCTTTGTTCGATTCCCAATGCCGTAAAACACCCACATAGTACATGCGAATCGCGTGCTCGTTAAATCTGTGGAATCGAAAGTCCTATGGTCTGTCGTTGAGCAGTTACCATGGGAGTAGTGGTCCGGAGAAAGTTTCCTCCCCCTTTAGATCAATGTCGAAATTAAGGGGGTGGATCCTCTGGTGATGCCATATATCAGAGGATTTTAGAGCAAAGTCGTACTTTCACTTTCGTGGTGCTCTGGTTAAGCGAAAGGCGCACCCAACTGATTAAATTCGCATATCCAAGAAATAGTAAGCTTGGCTTGTCCAATTTTGTTTTATAAGTAATAACACAACAACAAACATGTTAAACAGAGAGGAGTTACTTTTTTTTAAAAAAAATTGACTTTCTAGAATAATCATTATTCTTAAAAAAGTATGTATATACATGTGTGTGTGTGTGTATGTGGGTGTGTATATATATGTATAAAATTAAATTTAAGATAATTTAAATTAATGGAATAACAGTCGTTTGATAATGTTACTTATTTAATACAATTTTGAATTTATGAATATTCCTTATTTTACCTATTTTACCCATATAATGAATCCTAACATACAGGAGCAAGTGAAATCTTAAGAGGTTTCTTATACTTTTAACAAGCCCGCAGTTTCCTCTACATAAACCCCCTTCAGTACGAAACAATATACAGATGTCTGCTAACTATGGTATTGGTCACACTTAAGTTGAAGATGGACAATTTAACTGTGTTTCATCTTTTCTTTAAGTAAAAAGTAAATGCAATTTGGAATGTATCTGTGTCATGCATTCACTGCCTAAACATTATGCTGAAGACTATTTCTAAATTATGAATTATTATATTAAAAATAATCTAATATAATAAAAAGCCGACAGGATATGACTTGTGATGAACCCCAGAAGATTTCTTGAAAGCAGCGCTGCTTCTCCGATCGGATTACTGATAAGGAAAAGAAGAAAGCCAAGAGGTCACGTGAGGTTACCTAGGTGCTCCCCTCCAACCCTTTGATGGCAAGGGATATGACAGTATTTTCTGCTGAATCCCAAGTCATGTAGGTCTTGATGGCAATGAAAGGACTGATGCAGTTGCTAATTTAGCATCTTGCTCATCTTTTCTATCAGTTCTTTTGTCTGATGTGAGAAGAAATGTTAAAATATTAATCGTCTCTTTGGTAAGAGTCATGGAACATGCAGGTCAATAATAAATTGCGCGTGCCATATTTTCATACATCACCTCATTAACAGTTTTACCGATACGATGTGGTGATGTAAGATTAACTCGCCTTCATATCGGACACACTTGCTTCACACATAGACATTTGTTTTTAAGTGAATTAAATCCTTAGTGAGAAACGTGTGATGAATCATACACAGTATATCATATTTTAATCTCATGTTCATATTTTAACAACGAACGCTTACAATTTTTTAAAATAGATCTTTTAACATTATTTGATTTGTTGGGAGAACCTCCAAATTGAAATCTATTTGCCTTTTTGAGAGCAATAGGTTTTCTCCATTTTATTTAAATTTTGTATTATATATTTTAAATTTATATTTCATTAAACTTTTTTATATTTTATAATCTGAATTTTAAATTAATTATATTTACACAGTGTTTTGTATTTTAATATTGCTTGGGTTTTCTGTAATTAATAAATAATAAGACATTACATCTAAAAAAATCAAATTGGCACAGCTGGTCCTTTTTTGGACTTTGCGCCAAAAAATCCAACCAACCAACCCTTTGATGTGGTACTGTTCAAACTGTAATTTTGCCCTCTCCCAATTGGATTTTTTTGTACACATAGATATTAAAGAAAAAATACACCCAGATAGTCTCCAATATGGCAAAGAAAATAAATATCGAAAGTCACAGTCTGAAGATTTGGAGTTATTCTCATCAATAGATGAAGCATCAAACGCTAATATGGAAAATTAATGTGCTATATCACGTTTAGTGTCTAACTGAAAGGAACTTGTTCATACCCGTAAAGATTTGAAGTATCCAATTTTCATTAGATATAAGAAAATTTTAATATTATTTGAAATTCGCAATGATGAAGCTAAGTTGAAAGAGGAAGTTAGCCTTTTTGTGAAATTATTCATCTGATTAAACTTTAAATTTTTATATTCAATACTGTATTATACTCAGTAGCTTCCACGAAGGCAAGAAAAAAATAATCACTCTGTTTAAAAATACGAATCTACAAACTTTGAAGAATTTTATCTATCAAACACTCCGATTTGTAAATGTGAGTAATTTCCTTAAAAATAAAATTCACATGGGTCATTAATTTGGATTAGAAGAAGAAACAAGTCTTCAGGGCTTAACTTTACATTACCAGAAAATATCCAGCAATTTCTAAATATTTTTAGAATTGAAACATGAAGGGATTGGATACGAAATTCAACATAATTGTGTCGCCAGCATCCATGAATAATTTCCAGAGAAAAAATGCTTCTCCCCAGAGAGTGAATCATGAAACCAATATGAATTTGATCTCTACACATCAATCAATTGATCAACAACTAATGCCAAGAACAAGATGTCAGTATCAACAACCTGGTTATCAGAATCATACTTTTGAACCCGGTAAGTTGCTCAGCTACACAGGGTCATTACCAACATCAAGATTGTTTTCGTTCTTCTAACTACAGAAACAACGCAAGGAGTGAGCAATCAAGATGATTAATTTTATTGTTTTATCTTCTATATTAATAATGAAAATCTTTCCCAGTATCATTGGTATTGGATGGAAAATAAAATTTATTTCACGAATAATGTTTTCAAGGATTCCAGTTACAAATAATGTGGTAAATACAAATGCCAACATATTTACATTAGGAGGTAATATCCTAATATTGAATTTGCTGTAGCCTCAATATTATTGGATTAGTATTGTTGATGGTTTATCAATTTTTGTAATTATTGTGAAAAATGCTAACTTAATAAGAAATCCAGACAAAAGAAATATGATTTGCTTCAATCCTTACCAAAATGTACACGATCCTTTTGAAATATTTTCTATTTATATTGTTGGTGGTTTTAATTATTATAACTCCTCAAAAATATTTGTACATAATTACTGATCTTGACACTACATATATTTGGAATTTTTCTTCAAACAATTTAAATATTGATACGTATATAAACTGTTTAAGACAAGTATTTCAAATCAATGTTCCTACGTAAAAAATTACTGAATGTAGAAATCAAACCTTTACTGTGAGTAAATTTAAACATTTCTTTAAAAACATAATACATCCAATTATTAACGTCTAGACATTATCCTCAAACAAATGCAAAAGTAGAAAGATTGAATGAAACTCTATTTAGATTCACAACTGTAAATAATCTCCTATACTGATACAATATCTTGGACAAAATTGTTACCCTAAGTAACTGTCGAATACAACAATACATGCCATTCGATTACTAAATTTCTTCCTGCTTATTTAATGTTTGGTAAATTGCCTTATAATAGTGTTATTGAAGGTCAAAATTTATACCTATCATTCGAAATACCCATTTGCACAGAAAAGAAAAAAAGAATGTCATGAAAGGAGTAAAATTAGATATGATTTAAGATTCCAACCTGGGTATTTAGTATTATATGAAGAGTTTCAACCGCCGCGAATACGCGTAAACTTACTTCCCCTTATTCATGTTCCTAAACAATTTTAAAGAAATTTTCTGATGTAAGCTTTGAGATTGATAAACCGAATAAGCTAGCAAAGAAAAATTGTGAAATAGTGCATTCCAATAGATTAAAATTGTTTCATTCATCAAGAAATTTCACGTAGAAAACCAGGCCAACGAAAATTCCAGAGCGTAAAATCAAGGAATCATAAAAATAAACAAGTTTTAATGTATTTATAATATAAGTTAGATAAGAAAATGTTGAAATAAAATTTTGTTAATAAAAAAGATTGTAAGCAAACTATGATATTGTATATGGATTGTAGTTAATTTTCCCAAATGTGACTCTGAATTCCCAATTAGGTCAAATACTTTTCCTGATTTTGACAATTTTATTCTTTGTAAATATGAATATTGTATAATTGTATAAACCAACTTGTTAATATGATGCTATATTTTCAGTTGTATAAATTTTATGCCTTATATTTTGTGTGTGTGTTGGTGATAAATCATTTTCTGTTTGATTAATTTAAAAAGATATAAAGTGTGTTATAAACTACTATTAGCATTTTAATTATGAGTGCAATTACAATAGGAAGAAAACAATTTCTTGTACTAAGCATTGCTAAGTAATTTTGTTATCATGTATAATTAATATTAATTTAAATTGCTGCAATATTTAAATTGAATTGTTATTGAAAACATGTTTATTATGTTTCGGCATCAACATGTTTCCGATAATTTAGTTAATGATAAGTTACCAGAGTAAAAACTTTACTATTACATTGTAGTTCTAAGAATCCTTATATTAGCTTATTGTAATTTGTGCATTGTTTTATGAAGGTATTCACACACACAGTGTTCGTCAACTGATAAATCTATTAATTAAACCACCCACTACACAGATTGAAAATTTAAATTTACTTATCTTTTCCTTAAATAAATACTATTTGCAATGTATCTGCGTCTTGCATTCACAGCCCTATTAACACTCTTCGGTAGACATTTTTTAAATTATGAACTATTACATTAAAAAATCTAATATATATATATATATATATATATATATATATATATATATATATATATATATATATATATATATATATATATATATATATATATATATATATATATATATATATATATATATATATATATGTATATATATATATATATATATAAATGCAAAGTTAGATATAGAACTAAAAGCACAAGAATATATAAAAATGTTTAAGTTCAGCAATACATTTAGCTCAAAAGCAGATAGAATAGCATTACTAAGATATAATTAATAGTATATTTTATAAAATGCAATGAATATAATGAAACAAAATACAATGAAAAATGCCAAATGGAGAATAGTACATTGAAAATATTAAATGCCAAATGTAGAATATTAAATGGAAAACAATATATTGAAAATATTAAATGGAAAATAATACATTGAAAAGAATACATTGAAAAGAAATACATTGAAAATACTTGAAAGAAATTTCAAAGATAGATATAAATGGAATAAAGTACCAATTTGGCCAGCTTCATCAGGGGGTGTTGACCACATTGGCACAGTTATGGCTTTTCTACAATGGCCCAAGACATAGTCTTAAAGAAGCCATTACACCCCAAAGCCATACCAAAAATTCAAACCAAAGTATCAAACAAGAATAAAAGTAGAATTTAATCCAAAATATGTAAGTAGAATTTAATCTAAAATATATAAGTCAGAATCCAATGTTGTCAACATTTAAATATAATAATCAATTTAAAATATAATAATCAAATTTAAATCATATCTAATTACAAATCCAAATCTGCAAGAACCTCACCAAATACATAAATTAGTGACTAAGTGTAAACGCTATCGGCATTTCAAGCTTCTTATAAGACCTTCAAGGCTTGGGTGACCCTTCTGTAGTATAAAACTACCCCTTACTTCACTCTTATAAGCAATGCTCTACTAGCCAGATAGTGTTTAATAAATTTAGTTGGAATGCCATTATGAGTTAAAATACTTTCTAGTCTATTTTTTTGTTTATTGATATTATTTAAATTATTACATATATTGTATATTCTATTAAGTTGATTAAAAATAATATTTTTATAAATTTTAATTGAAATGTTTGAATTCCGGAAAATCAGCTTATTAACTTTGAAATTAAAATTATTAGTTTTATCATATATGTCAGTAAATGTGTGGTTTTCTTTTACAGTAATTGAAATATCTAGAAATTCAGTTTTTAAGTTATCAATATTAGTTTTATTTAATTTTAATTCCTTAGGATATATATTATTGTAAATTTTATCGAATTCTAGGCAATTAAAAATTATTAAATCGTCAATATATCTGTAAGCAAAAGGCATTTGTATAATAAATGATTTTTCATAGTAGTTTAAAAATAAATTTGCCAATATACTTGAAAATTGTGAACCCTGGGGAATGCCGTTAACTTGTAAATAAATATTTTCTCCATAAGAAATATAATTATTGTAAATACAAAATAAACTTAGGTCTTTCCAAAAATTTATATCGACATCCAATATTGAATTAAAATCATAAAAATAAAACATAATAATATCAAAAAGTTTTTCAAGTGGAATACTGGTGAATAAATCTTTGAAATCATAAGTGGAAATATCATTAATTTTATTGGCGGAAATAAATATCAATTATAGGTTTATTATTCATAATTATCCAAGTATTATTTGAATTATTAATGTTATTTAAGATCATATTTAAATAATAAGAGAATAGATTACCAAATTTATCTGCATATGTGTTGCTTCCACAAGTAATGAAACGAAATTTAACAGGTTTTTTTTATGGAATTTTGGATATATTGTAATATATGGAATTTTAAAGTTTATGTTTTTAATTTTAAGTTTTTTAGCAAATGCAAGAATTTTTTTAAAAATTGTTGTTTTATTTGAATTAATAATTTTGTAAGTAGTTGAATTGGAAATTTCTTCGTTAAGTAATTGGTGGTAAAATTTTTTACAAATAAATGCGTAATTATTAAAAGCTTTATCTACCGGTGTGATAATGAAAATATTTTGTGTTTCTTTTATATGCTTTTTTAGATATTTTTTATTTATTCCTTTAACTTTTAAATTATTTTTTAATAATTTAAAAGTTAAAGTAATTTATAATTTAATAATAATAAGTAATTTAATAATTTAAAACTTTAACTTTTAAATTTGTAGTAGAAATTCCATTTCCATTGTGAGAAATATTCTATTGGAATTGAATAAATATTAGAGGTTTTAAAAATAAATGTATCGATATCATTAATAAAAAATTTTAAAATTTGTTTGTGGTTATAATAATTTATAGTTCGAAATTTTGTACCTTTATTAACGATATTTTTTAATTCATTATTTAATATAATTTCAGTATTTCCAGTAATTATATGTCCAAAAGTTAAATCTACAAATTTACTGTATTTTGGGTCATCACAGAAGCAATCTGTACTTTCTTTATTAATAATTATATTACTACAAAATTTATTGTAATTAAATATTTGTCTACCAATTGGTAGATCATACTTAAAGGTACATTTAATTTCATTATTATTTAACAGAAATATATGTTTAAGTTTCTTAATAATATTAGAAATTTTAATTTTATCATATAATGGATGTTTAAAGTTAATAATAAAATAATCTGATATGATATTTTTATTAGAATTTATATTTAGTTTACTTATTTTATATTTAAAAATGTCAAAAATTAAAATCTTAAAATGCTCATTATTAAAATTAAAATTATTTAAAAATTCTGAAATAAAAATACATTGTTTTTTGTTATAATTAATGATATTTCCACTTATGATTTCAAAGATTTATTCACCAGTATTCCACTTGAAAAACTTTTTAATATTATTATATTTTATTTTTATGATTTTAATTCAATATTGGATGTCGATATAAATTTTTGGAAAGACCTAAGTTTATTTTGTATTTACAATAATTATATTTCTTATGGAGAAAATATTTATTTACAAGTTAACGGCTTTCCCCAGGGTTCCAAATTGAGGTATTTTATGACTTGATTCTAATAGCAAATATACTTAATTTAAAGAATAGTTTTTGCCTCAATTTGACATTAAATTATAAAATATTTAGTATTTGTAAATTTCGGTAAAGCAAAATAGTCATTACGTAAACAAAAATATTTAAATGAATATTAGGAAATTACTTTTCAAGATTTCTGCTGAAAATAAAAGTTATGCTACAGAAATAATTAATTCAATTAAATCAATTACTAATCGTTCTCATTTGATCGTATAGTGGTTAGTACATTGCGTTGAGGCCGCAATAACCCAGGTTCGAATTCTGGTTACGGCAACATTATGTTTACTTCTTGAAATATTGCCTTAATCCCTCAGATGTATTACCCAGAGTCCATTTCCACTTCAGTTTGACTGCCCCGATCAACAAGAAGGATTTGATTCCTGCTTATCTTAGACAGCTAACCTTAGAGATCATTAACAAGATTCCCGACAATGCCATAAAAATGTATACTGACGGAAGTAAACTGGATGACCTCGCAGGAAGTGGCATCTCCATTGAGAAACCGGGAGAAAAACTATCTATCAGCCTTCGTAACCCTGGTTCATCCTCGGTCTTCAAACGTGAATTAATTGCAATTGAGCAATTGCTTGAAGCTATTCTTAATGAAAGTAATTTTGGGGACCTATGGATCCTTTCGTACAGTAGAAGCTGCCTTCAGCACTGCCACAACTGGATTGCCATTGGAGATCAAATTAGTAGTTCTATCCAATTCAAGCTCAAGCTCATTTCGGAGTCTCATGAAGTTTATTTTCAATGGATTCCTTCCATGTAGCACATATACGGGAGTGAGCAGGCGGATAACTGGCCAAAAAGGCCTGTTACCAATATAATCATTCCTCTTCAACACATACCTTTTTAGATCATCAGTCTGTAGTTAATTCTGAAATTTCGATAGGATGGGGAATTCCTCCCTCCCATCACTGGTACGTAGGCAAAAAGCCTGGCTCTTCATTCGCCCTCAATTGTGATAGACCCTCTAGAATCGCAATTTTTAGACTAGCAAGCGGCTACACTAGGAGTCTCATGTATGTCGAAGGAAGGAAAATCTTTGAGGTCTACTCTAAATGTAAAATTGAGCAGGTTTATTCTAATCACATCCCTGGACTGTTTGGGACTTTCCAGAGAAGATATATACTCATCCCCCTTCTGGTCCTCGATTTCCTTAGGGTCAATGGTCTGATGGACCTTGTCTGATTTCATGAGACATTTGAAGGATAAGCCACAACAACAGATTACAATATATGCGAACTTTCTTTGCTGAATATTATCTCATATTAATGGTTTTTATGCTGAATCATATTTCATATATTTCTGTACTGAATCATATTTCATATTAATAGCTAAATATCGCATACATTTTTCTGTATTTACAATTGAATGCAAATGGCTAAATATCACTACTGATGAATAAAATGCTATATTCTCACAAAGTCCTCAATTGTGTCTCATATAGTCTTCATTGCATATATTGTTATTTCATTTGCAATATTTACTGATGATTATTTATAACAGATAATTTATAAACTTTCATATTTCTGAAAATTTTAAAAACGAATACATTTACAATTTGTGATAAAAATTAAAATTAAAATATAGAAATTTTTAATACAAATACAAATTAATTTGGAAAATTTTACGTTGCCCAAAGTCTGTTATCGTGTAAAAAATACTTGAAATTATTCTTTAAGAATAAATACTATTAGCATCAGTATGTAGGAGTAGCATAAAATGTATTATGTTAATATAGCATTTTACATAGAACAATAATTGAAGTAGAAAATGTTGTAAAGTATAACCGTAAAAATCATATTTTCTAATATAAATAATAAAATTCTAAAATCAGATGTGCCTTTTCATATTTAATTCTACTTTATAATTCAAATACTGTTTTGTTAATGTTTTAAATTCCAATAATTTTATTATTTGAATTATAAATTAGAATAAAATGATATACGGAATGAGTTTTATTAGTCACTGAAATGCAGTAAGATTGTTTAATTACTAGTTTTATAACTATATATTACTACTTAAATAAATTATATACGCATACCAATTGAGTTTTGAGATAAAATTATGCTATAAATTTAAAATGGGATACTTTAAAATGTGTGTGTGTGTGTGTGTGTGTGTGTGTGAAAGAGAGAAATATCTTTTACATCAAATTAAAAAACTGAATACATCAAAAATATCATATCAAACGCTTTGCAATTACTTGTATTCAAAATGTTATTTTAAAATAGTGAAATAAAGTTAATACTTTACTTAATAAGTTCAAAATAATCTTTTAGATTAGAATAAAATAATATTAAGCGATTTGCATTTCATAATAAATAATTCATGATTGGTAAACATAAATATATTTTTCTACTAAGAAAACTTTCATCTGCATAACTTAAAGCACTGTTGTTATTTATAACTGGAGGAGAGAAATATTGTTTCTTTTCACAGAATATAATCTCTTGTATACATCTATACATCATTTAGGATAAAGAAATCCTTATTTAATATCATGTTCTACTTATTAATATTTAGTGCAAAAGTAGCAGAATATGGAATTCAGCTTGAAATTCTTCTTTCATCTATATTACATATATATATATATATATATATATATATATATATATATATATATATATATATATATATATATATATATATATATATATATATATATATATATATATATATATATATATATATATATATATATATATATATATATATATATATATATATATATATATATATATATATATATATATATATATATATATATATATATAGATATAGATAGATAGATAGATAGATAGATAGATAGATAGATAGATAGATAAATAGATAGATAGATATAGTTGTGTCTGTTCTGTAGAAGAAAGCACAACTTGAACAAATACAAACATTTACTTAAATATTAAAGTTAATAATTAATTGTATTGTATATTAAAATTATGATTAATAGCAATTTGATTATGGCCTTACACGGCCAACTGAAGAAACACCCAAGGAGAGCCAGCTAAAGCTCCTTGTTCGCTGGTCAAAGACAATCTCTCCCTCCCCGCCGGAGCGGACTCCCTCCTCTCCTCTCTCCCAATGACTACAGCGCCATCATGTGAAGAGAATGGGGAATATCCTAACACTACACCCTTCTCGCAAGTTTTGGGTTTATGTGTTCCACATAAACACATAATTGAATTAAATATGTTAGGATACAAAATAATAACACAGACTTAATAATATTTTTGCAAACAATTAAAGAAATATTAAACATAAAATAAATATGAACTTCGAATTAGGAAATAATTATAGGTATATAGAAAAAGTTATTCACAAAGGAATTATTTAAAATTCACAAGTATGCATAAAATAATCAATATTAATAATATGTATAAAAAAAGATATGAAACAAAATTTAAATAAATCTATCCACTAAATATATATAAATTGAAATTAATGTAAACAAACAATTTACCAGTAAAATTAATGTAAACAAACAATATGCCAATACAATTATTAAAAATTAACAAAATACAATTGATGTAAACAAACATTACACCAAATACAAAGATAGAAATAAAAAATAATATTTTCACTGAAATATATTTACATACAGAAAATTTTTACACTAAGCGCTAAAGTTAGTTTTTATCTGGAAAAAGTCTAGATAAAGCGTCTGCATGAGGCATCTTAGCTCCTGCACAGTCTGATAATTATATTATATCTCTTAAGAGTAAGCACACACCTTTGAAGACGAGGTGATTGTGGTGCACATTTGGTCAAGTATGGAAAGGGATTATGGTCAGTATAAAATTCAATTTCTGAACCAAAAATTATTGATTCAAACCTTTTTAACGACCACACTATTGCATAAGCCTCACGGTCAATTGTAGACAAGGATTGTTGAGTTTTAGTCAATTTTTGACTAGCATATGAAACTGGATAAATCTTATCATTGGTGAGCTGAGACAGGCAAGCACCAACTCCTACCTGAGAAGCATCAGAGTAAATTATGAAAGGCTTACCTAGTGATGGAGTGTGAAGTGAAGGTGCCTTAACTAGGGCTTGTTTTAGAGATATAAACACTGTGTCGTGCACTTC
This sequence comes from Latrodectus hesperus, assembly GCA_037975125.1. Taxonomy (NCBI): domain Eukaryota; kingdom Metazoa; phylum Arthropoda; class Arachnida; order Araneae; family Theridiidae; genus Latrodectus; species Latrodectus hesperus. The sequence continues at coordinate 1,041,542 of JAJQOW010000017.1, read as the reverse complement.
AGTCTAGGGAATATTGTCAGGAACACGTTTCTTAGTAAGCTCAGTTAATGGATATACTAATTCAGAATATTTTGGAATGTACTCACGATAGAAGTTACACAACCCTAACACACTTCTAAGATTTTTTTTTGGTTGTTGGTCTTTTAAGTTGCTGGATAATGTGCACTTTTTTCCGGATCAGGTTGATGTTTACCAGAGCCAATAATATGTCTTAAGAGCCTGATACGAGGCTTGGAAAAATCACCCTTGTTTATATTCACAGTAAAGTTGAGCACCTTTAGTTTTTCTAAAATAATATTTAGATGCAATAAATGTTCTTCTAAATTATTCGAAAATATAGCTATATCGCCAATGTAAGAACCTTCATCACCCTTTGAAATGTAGCGGCGGCATTTTTCAATAAAAATGGCATGACTTAAAAACGATATTGAGAGCTATGGGTTTTCAATGAGGTGAAATCACGACTAGCTTCGTCTACTGGAATAGCCCAGTAACCCTTCAGTAAATCCAATGTGGAAATAATATTAGCCTTTCCAATACAATGAATTAATTGCATTGGATCTTCCATAGGAAAATCATTTGTTTTTGTCACAGCATTAAGAGATCTGTAGTCGATACACATCCTAATTCCTCCATCCTTTTTACTTACGCATACCACTGGATGTGCTATTTCAGTCGAGCTCTCCTCTATGAAATCTAATTCCAATAGTTCATTAATCTGGTCAAATATTTGGGATTTAAGAGCCTCTGGAATTCGGTAAACACAAGATTTTTTACGTTCTTTCTCTTCTTCTATGTCCATCAATGTTCTTATGTTCATCAATTTTGGATATTTTTACATTTCCAGTAAACGAAGTCTTATAATTACGTAATAAACCCAAAATCTTTTCCCTGTCATCTCTAGATAAATGATGCATGGATAAAGTTTGCAGAGGATCTTTTGTATGTAATTTACTAGTAAGTCCTGGAGAAGCATGAATTTCACCTATTTCTTCGTCGTCTTCAAAGATAATTCCCACAGCATTGACTATTGGTAATTTTTTTCTGATCTTGTTTACATGGCAATGTCTAATATTTCCATCTGGGAGTTTAACTTTATAGGAGTTAGGTAAGCAGTGTTCAATTACTCCACCAGGACCTGTCCATCTGGCATACAATTTGTTAGAAGAGTCCGGAATCAATAAATAAACCTGATCAACCACCTTAAATTCCTTAGGAACACTCAGGCGATTGAAGTAGTCGGTTCAGGCTTGTTGTTTTCCAGCAGCTATCAAAGAGGCTTGTTCGATGGTTCTTTCAAATTTTACTTTCTGATCTTTTCAATAACAGATCTACTCATATTAAATGGAATAGGGATTTCACCAGTCCAGCTTGATTTCAAAACACTTAAAGGTCCTCTTGCTACTCTACCGTACAAAAGCTTGAAGGGAGAAACACCAGTAGTGCAATTCGGCACTTCTCTGCAAGCAAGGAGTAAATAAGGGATATATTTATCCTAATTGCTGGGATCTGATCGTATGACGTGATGAAGAGAGTTCTTCAGGACTATATTATATCTTTCAATTAATCCATTGCTGACAGCATAAGCTGGCACTGAAAATCTGGGAGAACATTCTAAGCTATTATTAAATTTTTGTGTTAATTTAGAAGTAAAATTAGTCCCTTGATCACTGGCAATATCACTTGGAATACCAGTCCTCATAAAAATTTCCAATAGCGCATCACAGGCTGCTTTTTCTGTTAGAGAACGTAATGAAATAGCCTCTCGTTACCTCGAATGCTGATCCATCAGTACTAAGACATATTTGTGTTTACGTGCCGACGAAGGCTCAATCGGCCCGATAAAATCCACGTTCACAACTTCAAACGGCAGGTCTGGTCTAAGAACTGGAGAAATAGGAATTTCCTTGGAAGACTTCTCATGAGACCATAATTGGCATTCTTTACATGATTTGCAGAAATTTAAAATATTAATTGACATATTCGGCCAGTGAAAACTATATCTAATTCTCTCTTTTGATTTCTTTAATCACATATGACTTCCAAAAACAGAGGTATGAGCCAAATCCATAACTTTCTGACGGCTACATTTCGGTAAAATTAACTGATTTACAGTTTCACCACAAACATTCTCTTTGTGGAATAAATTGCCATCTAATTCAAAATATTTACCCTTGACAAATGATAAAGATCTCACTTCATCCAAAGAGGAGCATTCTTGTTGTTTTTTTAATTGTAATGATTGGCTCAATTTACAATCTGTTCCGGCTTCCAGCACTTCCACATCATCAGAAATACCCGGATTCGTGGCGTCATTTGAACAGAGCACCTCACCCGTATTTTCGGCATGTGATGATTCAGCAATCTCATTATGATATTCAACTTCTTGCGACTCCAAAACAAAGCAGGCGGCAGACTTGTGGTTTTCTTGTAGCACTACATTTTCCAATAAATAAAAACCTTTCGTTGGTATTATACATTGCCCATGAATTTTATTTGTAACAGCTGCATTATTTCGATAGGTTCCGAAAACATTTTATTATTTTCTGTTTTTAATGCTACTTGAAAGCTCATTTTAATTCAGCTTCTATCTTCTCTCCAAAAGCACTGATTAAAATAACTCTTCCTTTTTCTGTTTTTGATTTTGGAATAAAGTCATTATTTATGACTGGAAGTTGGCATCCAGAGTCTACGAGAGCCTTTACTGGGGTATTATCCACGTAAATATCCACATAATGAAGAGGATTTATTTCAATTTCCGTTCTTTTTTCTTTTAATAATTGGGAGCGAATTTCTGCTGTTAGAACATCGCTTTTCTTATTATTTGCTTTAAATAATTTTTGAACATTCTGTCGCAAAATGTGAATCTCCACAAATATAAAATTCTTTTACAGTTCTATTTTCAGAATTTTCTTCTTTCAATAATTTAAAAATTTTTTGTTGTCTAGCATACGGAGGAATATGTTTTGACTCTCCCGAATATTTTTGTTCTTCTTGTTCGTAATAATAATATCTCTTGAAATATTCTTTGCAAGGAAATTCTTTCGGATTGACACTAGTATTCATTTTGACATTTTCATAATAATCCAATTTACTTGTTATTTCTTCTGGAGTTTTAAAATTTGACCAAACATCAATAAAATGCTCTTTAATTTCTAAGGGAACTTTGCGTTTTATTTGATCGGTTATTATTAGATCACATAGCTCTTCAAATTTTCGTATTCCAAGTCCACTGATCCCTTCGAAGAAATAATTTTTCAGTTCATAAGCAAAATCTCACCAGTTTATTTCTGGTTTCTTATGTTGCTTCGTGAAGAACTGTCTAAATTTTTCCGGGGTCTTTTTATACCTTTTGAGAAGTAAACTTTTTACTTTGTCGTAATCCTCGGTGACTTCTTCCTCTTCTCTTGATATAATTTGTGCAGCATCATACGGCAATTATCCGATTAAATGCGTAACCCAAAGTTCTTTTTTGAATTCAATTCTTTTAGCTTGTCTTTCGAAGAAGACAAAATATAAACTTAATTTTGAATTTGTTTTGGGATCAAACTTTTGTAAAAAATTATTTAAATCTAATTTCGCCTTAAAATGAAAATCATTACCAGTATTTCTTAAGTTATCTTCTCCTGCTCGTTCCTTTCCCATTAAATTTAGCTTTTGAAACTCGAATTCCATTTCTTGTTTTCGTTTCTCCATTTTCATATTCCATATTCGTTCTTCAATTTCAATTTCTTGCAATCTTTTTCGCTCTTCAATTTCCTCATTTCTTTTTCGTTCTTCAATCAACGAATATAAGAATTCTTTAATGAAATCCTTGTCGTAGTTTCGCTTTCTGTTATCAATTTTTTTAGTTCGTAAACTTTTAGATTCGCAGCATTCTCAATGTCTAATTCCACCGCAATAGTTCGTAAATCTTCTTTCTTTCTTTTGAGAGAAAAGCCATTTCAATTATTTGTAAAACACAGACAGTCAAATAAGAAAATTCACAGTTCCGTTTCAGATTATGTCAGAAACGTCAGCTCGTAATCCTGTTGAGTGCGACTGTGAGTAGTGTCTGTTTTGTAGAAGAAAGCACAACTCGAACAAATACAAACATGTACTTAAAAATTAAAATTAATAACTAATAATATTGTATATTAAAATTATAATTAATAGAAATTTTACTATGGGCCTACAAGGCTAACAGAAGAAACACCCATGGAGAGCCAGCTAAACCTCCTCGTTCGCTGGTCAATGACAATATCTCTCCCCGGAGCGGACTCCATCCTCTCCTCTCTTCCAAAGACTACAGCGCCATCATGTGAAGAGAATGAGGACAATCCTAACATTGTACATAAATACATACATACATATATATATATATATATATATATATATATATATATATATATATATATATATATATATATATATATATATATATATATATATATATATGTATATATATATATCATATATATATATATATGCTGTCACATATTATATTTGATTATCATTCATTTATTTAAATGTAAAAGAAGGAATTTTAAACTAAGAATATCATCATATTATGCAGCACATATCAATTTTTATAGTAATAATAGTTAGAATTATGTATTTAAAATTTAAATGCAAATATAAATTAGTGAAGGACATCAAGCGTAACAGATAATTAAATAAATGTGATTAACTTGTGGTGAGTTATCATTGTTATGCTTTCAACTACACAATAAAGAATGTGTTATTTGTATCTCAATATTGATATTTATATTTCTATCTTAATATTTTTTTTACAGCGTAGTGAAAACTTTTATCAGAAAAAATGTTTTAAGTTGGTATGAGAAGTGCTCATAATATAGGTGAGAGGATCATTTCATGTTTCAAAAAATTATAAAAAATAATTAAAAAAGATGTAACAATTAAACATGCAAATAAAAAATGTAACCAGGGATTAAGAGAGTGGCCTATACTTAAACGTGCCCCTCAGTTTCTCGACAATTTGTAGTCATATTCTTAGTGATGTTGGTTTATTTCTGGTATTTTTGGTGGACCTATAATGTTTTCAGCGCCATCATTTTTCTTTAAACATACACGAAAACAGACTTGGCAGAAAAATAATCACCAATTTTTATCAAAGAAAAATAATCACCTATAGTATATTTTTCCTGATGAAGAGGTAAGAAAACATGATGATTAAAATTAAATTCGAAATATATTTATTTAAATAGCAAAATACACCTAAAATTATGCAAATTACGATCATTCCAATTAATCCAAATTACGGTCATTCTGATATGCTTAATATAAGCTCATATTTATTTAAAATATTCAAACAGTTATGAAAGAAAATAATGTTTCTGAAATATTTTCAATTTACTTAGACTTTGGGAGCTATCTTTTAACTATTCACAGGATAAAATTTAAATGTTTTTATGAAATTTCATATTGCAATATAAATATGTGAAATGTTCCAATGATCCAGATAAGAACTGTTTAATTAACAATATTTCTATTGATTTAACAATTATATTTATATAGTGAAACTCATTAAATCATGATGAGCTATTCAGATCCATGTATTTTTACAGGCCTAGTAATTTAATGCTTAGGTATTCAATAGATAAACTTTAAATTTTGTTATTGAGTATATTTTTTTTATCATTTATCAATTTGGAAATAAAAATAAGGCAGAAATATTTGGAAATTGATGTTGGAAATATCGTCCGTAAAACAAAAAGTGAAGGTAAATAACATAACTAGTCAAAACGATGTATATAAACATTTTTTATTATAATTTGAAATAAAAAAGTATGCAAACAAAAATTTAAGTTTTACATTTATATTTAATTAAAAAGATGCGTTGAGTTTTAATTAAAAATACCTATATCTTTCAATGGAAACTATTATACCAAAAAAGCTATAAACTACGGTAATTCTTATTATTTTGTTCTTAAATTACAAAACGGTCAAGATAACACCTATCTTGAATTGATTCCTCTGTGATTTTTATAGTGATTTACTTTTTGCTCATGATAATTATGTAATAAGGGAAATAACATTGAATTTATATATGTCAATGATGTAAAATTTAAAGTTATTTGAAATATATTTTGTCGTATTTCTCTCTCAAAGGGTTACTATGCATTCTTCTTATACTTCGTATGCATTTCTATGCATCTTTATTGAATAAAGAATATTTTTTATCACCACTGGGGAAAAATTCTATTCCTTTTCCTCCTATCTTAAAGTAAGTACAACTTCAGATTTTATTTATTCTGTACAGGGTTGAGCCCTAACTTACTCGTGAGAATTGTTGGCACTGAAGGCAAAAAGAGTGATATACCACGATGTGATATTTTTCTCTCATTGATGTATCCCCTTCTGATATTTCCCTCTTGAAAATATTTTTGAAGAAAATCTTCGGAAAGGATTTTACCAATTTTTTTGACGACAATCAGTTGAATCGCTACCTAATATATTATTTCCTTGCTTAGAGTTTAATAGAAAAATAAAATAACAATAAATGAAAAATATTTTTATCCATATTCATTTTTAACCATATCAATAATTTATCTACTTTTTTTATTAAAACACGTGGAGACACTTTTTGTTATATTATATATGAGATTCTGAAGAAAGAGGTAACGAACGTTTGAAAAACTTATTTAAAATGCTTACATAAGGAAACTTGTAAAGTTTTAATATTTTGTATAAAAGAAGAGAAAATAATCTCTAAAGGAACTATATTTTATATATATGTATATATATATATATATATATATATATATATATATATATATATATATATATATATATATATATATATATATATATATATATATATATATATATATATATATATATATATATATATATATATATATATATATATATATATGTATATGTATATGTATACATATATAACAAAACTCAAATTAATGTTTTTTGATATAATTATATCACGTATTCAGGAAGCAAATATGTATTTTAATCTAATTTAATATAATTATGTATTTTATTTAAGTAATCAATAAAAAGTTGCTGTATTTCTAATAAGAAAAATATTAATTGATTCTCACCCTATTGAAATTAAACATTCCAGACCAGGTCCATGAGCGCATACACCTTCAAAAAGTCCAGCACCATAAGTGGATTCTCCATCAGATCTCTCTCGGAGAGACAAGGCACTGAAGAATATGTTCAGGAGAGGCCTGTTCATTTAAACACTTGGAGAAAATTTTGAATTTCTTCGTACCCTCGACGAATTTCAAATTACTAAGATGGCCACTTCTGAAACGGGCAATAGCCGTTTGTTCTTGTCTATTAAGACCAGTAGCCAAGGAAGCACCTGGACGCGCGCAACGGTACCAATGATGCTCAGGAGGGACAATCCTAATGGTTTTATTCTCGCGTTTAATCTTTGAGTGAATCTCCTGAAATGTGAGAGATGCCGACGGCACACGTTCCTCAGACACACCAGCTTTGGCCAAAATGTCCGCAATATCATTTCCCTCGAGATCCACGTGGGAAGGAATCCACTGTAGGTGAATATGATGCGATATGGACAGCCGTTTCAACATTTGAAGTACTGAAACCCCAGTCCTGTATCTCACTTGTTGCCATCTGGCCAAATGCTGTATTGCTACTTTTAGTCAGCTAAAACCTGAGGCTACGGAGCTAAGTCAGTCCTCCTCCTTTGGGCGCTTCAGTCTTATGGACTAACGGAGGCTGCAATCCTTCCACATTCATCAATAGTTTGCAAGTATAATATGTAGAGGCTGTATATATAAACCTCACTCATTACACTTGGAAATGGACTGTTCTAAGATATCATTACTGAGACGTGGATCATTGCTTGATATGAGAGAAAATGTGTGACAACGATAGAAGTTTATGGAAGGATAGGAGACCAAAATATGATATGTTTTGATCCATATAGTGAAAATTGTGTGACTCCTTAACTTTTTTAATAACAGGCTTCCTAGAACCACTGCTAGGCTCCTGAACACTTATTGTTACAAAAAAGTTCTGGACATCATTTAGAATCAAGATATATATCATTGCAAAAATTACAGTTCCTCAAGCAAATTAGTATTTCCTTTTAGGAAATTAAATTAGTTGTAAGTTATTATAATCACAGCATGCAATGTCTAAATTTGCCCAACGATAATGTCAGTAACCATATTATCATGTCGTAATTTATTCTCATTTAACAGGGTATCAGAAAAACTTTACCTTTGGTAACATTACTTATGTTACCAATGTTACCAAAGCAATAATTTTACCTTTGGTAACATTGGTAACATTACTTTTGATAAAGAAGAAAGATAAACAGGAGAAACGAACAATAGTATGCTTTTTTACTGTACATTAATAAAATTTAAACATTCTAAACTTCTTCTTCAGCACGACAGCCCGGGGTGAGCCCAGGTTTTCCTTCTGAACATTCCTCCATTCTGTTCTTCGGGAGGCGACAGTTCTCCAATTTGTCACTTTCAGCACTTTTAAGTCCTCCTCTACACAATCTCCACCCAGAAATTTGGCTATGATGCCACTTAAAAAATATTATTCAGTCATCACCTGCAAACCATCATTTCAAATAAATGATATGTTTATATAAAAATTATAGAGCTATGTTTATTCTCAATCATCAGTGCAATTCCTTATATATTTCAGTTTTTTAATAATTAATAAATTTCATTTGATGGTTTCAAAATTCATAAAAATTGACCTACGATTAAAATTTTTATTTATGCTTCAAATAAATTTTGAATAAAAATTTGACACAAATTTCAATTTGCAACATTTATTTTAATTTCTAATATTTATTTGCTTACTATAAATGGTCAGAAATTTGGCTATGATGCCATTATTTCTCAAGCATTTCAATACTTCTGAACTTTACAGTTAATTTCTAATATAATGGTTACAAATAAATCAGTATTTATTAATTTCCGTCATACAAATCTTAATGCTGGTGAAGAAGTGCGTAGAAATTTTTGACTAGTGTAAAATTGAAGTAAAGTTGAATGAATAATTAAACAAATATCTTTTATTTTTCTAAATTTAAGTTTTATCTAAACAATATATTTCTTGATAATCTTGTGAAAACTCGAAAGAAAAATCCTATTTTTCATCAGATCAGATTTAGATTTAAGAATAAAATTTGAGAATTAAAGCATTTATTTGTACTAAATCTAACATCTGAAAATAAACCAAAGGTTTTAAAATAAAATGAATTCAATTCCTAAATTAAAATATAAACTATTTAAAGTAGAATAATATATAATATTTTACTATTTTTAATGAAATTAATGCAATTATTAAAGAAGTTTTGAACACAAAATATGATGTTGTTATTAACATAAAATATCATAATTAATAATGGTAATTTTTATTTTGCTTAGCTATATTAACACAAAACGTACTTCTGAATAATAATTGCTCTAAAACATAATATGCAAAGTTAATCCTTGTTGTCTTATTAAATTTACAAATGTTGATTTCCGGGGCACATAAAAATGATGAATAAATTTACACAAATCAGAACTTATTACTTCAAAAATACTATATTAGTATAAATGTAATTAGAAAAGGAATATGACATTTGGAAGAATAAGCTAATTCTGAATGATATGCATCAACAGACACTATTATAATTAAAATTTTAATAAATAAACTTTACTGTATATAATTTGAAAAAATAAATTATATTGATGGACTTGTAACTTTCGAATATTTAGTGAGTATATGCAGATATATATATAGCTCTAAAAATAAAACTTGAAGTAATGAAAGTAAATTTTACTGTTGTGAAGGAAATTTAACTTGATTAATATTAAGAAATTTCAAATTTTGTTTGTATGATAATAAAAAATGACAGATGTGCATGCTATTGTCTAAATGGATGTTATATTACCTGTTTGTCTAATTAATTTGAGAAACGCATAGAATTCTAATAAATTTAATATTTATTTTAAATATAATTGTCAAACAGAATTGCAATTAAATTGTAATAGTTATAAAGTTTAAATTTACTGCAGTATGAATAAATTATATTTTCAAATCGAGTATTTTATATCTTGCTGATAGAATAATTTAATTTTTATTAATTTTTGTTCAAATGAATGTTTTATATAAATAATTAAATTGTTGTTTCAAAATTGTTTCGTTTTTTATGCATAAATGCGGGAATGTAGTAAGGAAAATGTAAATGAAAATGTGGTATTCGGTTAAATTCTTGTTTCGAGATATAATAAACAATAAAAAATTTATTACAATTATTGGTGAACAAAATACAAGTATAAAATGTTAGTCTGAAAATAAAAGTTTAAATGAATCTATCATTTTATAACTGAATTCTGAAATTTTAGAAAACCTTACATGTAAAAAATAAATGCACTGAAATTATCTTTTTGTTTCAAAGTATCAACAGTAAAAAATTCGAATTCACAAAGGTTGATTGATTTTAAAAATCCTTTCCTAAAAAATATGTAGAATAATATATGCCGTGTTTTAATACAGAATTATAATAAATTCCTATATGAAGAATTTCAAGATATTCCTCTTTATATATAGTTAAATTCTGCTTGTCTTTTTTTTGTTTATGTTTGTAGAGATTGTGAACATTTCCAGCTTGCCAGTTCGGAGAATTTTGAAATGGGTCCATATTTCTCAAATGAAACTTGCCACAAAACTGGATATCAGTAAAACATCACAAATGCAAATTCTTTACCAGACTAGATAAAATAAATTTAATGGTGAAAAATAATTCGTGCTTGTTACTTTTGATAATAGTAAATTGCAACTTACTTAAGAACATCTTCAAACATATCATTTTGTTTAACATATAATTTTTGCTTTTTAATTCATTTAATTACGTTCATTTAATTACAAAGAGCTTTAATCGAACACAATTTCTTTTAATTTGTTGTACAGTTATTTCTTGATTTTGAAAACTTAAAGGTATATAATTTTTGTAATAAATATCTTAAGTATTTAAATTCCATCATGATTAATTCATCGCGAAACGCTATTTATTTCGGTCTTATTTATGAATTCATGATGATTCCCAAAAGGGCTTAAAGTGATCATAATGCTGGTTCATAGGAAAGTTTTGACAATTCTTACGCTGAGTCCATGAAATTCAATGCAAATTGTAAATACAAACAACAAAATTTTCAAATAAGTTTCACTGAGATTTGGCAGAATGTCAACGTTAGTGTAATGGCAAGGGTATGAAGAGTAACTAAACACATATTATGAATGTATTTAATTTTCATAACATGTCAGGAGATAGTCACTAAGATGCGTTGATGTCCTATATTAAAAATTATATTAATCATAAAGTGGTTGTGTTTCTTTCGTTCCAGTTGAGATCATGATTACGCCACTATATTACAGTTTCATTGGTTTAAAATACCCATGACGTCAGACAACCTTTCATCTACGCCACATGTAATTAATTACGACATCGTATTGAGATTGAGTCATAAGTTCGAATTGACCACAGAGTTACTGCCTACTTTCAAATCGCATTGTTCGAGCGGCAGCAAATGAGGAGAAGTTCACCATCGAATGTCTGAGAATATTATCGAAGTTCATTTTATTAATAAAACGATTTCTTATATAAAGACCAGAATATCGGTTTGAGAAGCCGTTTTCTGTTGATTCAAGCCATTAACACGTTGGCAACAGAACAGAAAAAAGCAAAATGTAAAAGACAAGACAAAACATCCCCGTTATTTTTAAAAAAATTCATTAATTAATAGAATTTTAAATTAATAATAGCAATATTTGTAAACAATTTCTTTTAAATCTAAAGATTAATACCTTTCTCTTACTCACACATTAAATTTTTTTATTATTCTTGGACCATCTAAATGAATTTTTTTGTTTCTTTTTCATTTCAGAATTAAATAAAAATGGATGTTTAGCAGTTCACATGAAAATAAAAGTATTAAATCAAAATTACAAACAATTTTCCTATACTCTATAAATTTTATATTACTAAAAATGTCTTTACTTTTTGATGCTTTTATAGCAAATTAACTTCTTAAAAGTATAAAATAAATGTTAATTAAAGAAAGTTTTAAATTTTACTTCAAACAATTTAAATTATAAATATATTTTTAAATTTGTGAAGCATTTCAATATTGATCAATATATGCCATGGATTTCTTATTCCTTATTATCTTTAAGCAATGTTGCAATTTCTTAAGCATTATTCATTGATTATATGAATCTGTTTTTATAAATTCAAACAGTAAATTTTAAATTATGATACATGAGTACTATGGAATATTTAATGTTCCAAATTCAGATATATAAACGTTTAATGCAGTAAATTCAGAACACAGAATAAATAGTTTACGTTACATCACCATAAAAACTTTATCTTACTATTAATATTAGTATGGCTTATTCATAAAAGCTTTTATCCCAGAAAGCGATCCTTTGAAAAATGGAATTATTAATAATTTTTTCTACTGTGTGTGATTTTATCTTTCAAGTAATACAAAATTGATGTCCTAATTTAGTGCTAAAAATATTATAAGGATTTTTTTTGGATACTCTAAAATATTTATGATTGGAAAGATATTATTTGCAGAAAATATTGAGATGAATATTCTCTAAAGTTATTCTATTATTTTTATGCTTTATTATTTTTAATTTATGATTCTCATTATAGTAATATTTGAGGAGCAGGATACATTCGATTAGTTTTACTAAAATTTAGTTAAACAGGAAGTTTTTTGTATATTATACCTATATACTAAATTTTTCAGTCAAAGCAATGAAAACATTGATTTCTTATTAATTAATTAAAAAAAAAAGTTTTTTGTTCAATAATTTCAATTTTAATTTATGAACAGAAACAGGTAAGTGAAAAAATATATTTCTGTTGCTTCTCATAAATTAAAAATTGAAACTATTGAATTTGTTTTTTGAGTCAATTGAATTTGATTTATATTGAATTACACTGAATTTGTTTAGGATTTATTCTTAAGAAATCCAGGAACTAACATGCATTTTTATAATAATAACATTCTCACTACAAAATGATGTGTAGAAAATTTTAACAAAATTTTTATAACTTTAATGGAAGCTTATAACAACGAAAGCACAGTTTTATCCAAAATGATTCTGAATCATTATATATATTGACAATTGTTTGTTGTATCTGAGAATATAAAAATAATGCCTAAAAATTATCTGAAATAACTTTTGACTTAAATTTCTATACTAAAAAGGATTCGTTTTTTTTTTCATTTTTAATATATGTAAGATGAATATTATTTGAAGCATAAATATATAAAGTTTTGATATCAATAATTATAAATAAATTTGAAAAACTAAAAAAAGGATTTAAAATTTTTTCTCTCTTTCCTCAAATTTATGACATAATTTTTCTTCTTTGATTTCTTGATTTTTGAGATTTTTTTACAGAATACTTCACAGATTGCTCATAGGTCTGAATTGATGGTATCTTATCTAGTAAAGAAAGATAAATTAGGCGTTGTCTCTCTTAAAATGAATGGTTATATGTAATTGAAGCAAAAAAATCTTAATTTACTCCTCTTACAGATATTATTTGATCTTGTAGATGCTACTATAAGCTTAACTCCTGATATTTAAAAATCCCAAAAATAAACGTTTATTAGAGTTTTCATAATATGTTTGTGTCAGATTATTTTATTGAATTTTCATTACAATATTTTTCTAAACATTTATTTTTTATTTATTTTAAAAATGATATACAGTTGACAGCAATACGAAATGCATAATTATGGTTTAAAATAATAAATATTTGTACTATTTTAAATGACATATTAGAATTAAATGCCATGCAGTAACAATGAATAAATAAATTACTAATTACAAGTATGTTAAATAAACCTTATTACAATAACTCAACATACAGCAATAATCTCTGCAAATATTTACTGTAACATTTTATCCAATAAGTTATTTTTAAATGTTTACCATTTTTGAAGTATTTTTTCTGTAATTTTATTTCTTTTTGGTATTTTTCTAGAAATCAAATATTCTAATCAACAATGTTAGCCATGTTCACACTTTTTGTTTTCACTTATTGCATGTTCACACTTTCAGTTTAGTATCAAAAATTAAAAATTTGCTTTATTAGAAGAGTCTTTTTTAGAAATACCCTGTCACACCCTTGGTATAACAGACGATAGGATCTTCTTATAAGTTTTGACACAAACTTATAATTTCCGTTTATTTATGGTTGGTCTGAATTCTAGAATGTGTTCAGTATTTATACTTCAACGTTTTGTATATTTTTACTTTCACATGTTAATGAGTTTTATTTCTATACCTGCTAATGAATATTCTTTTGAATAAATTTTAATTTACACATGAATAAATTTTTCTAGATTTATGCCAACGTACAGTAGTTTATTAAGTGCGCAGTAATAAAGTAATAAAATTATTCTTATATCTATAAAATTACTCTGGAAAGGATTAGTTTTAAATACTAACATTTGCTTTGAATGTTACACTCATAATTTTGCCCGAAAACCAAAATAATATAAAAAGAAAAATTTAAGTTCTTAAATCCCGATAATGTTATGTACTTTTGAATGTTATCAAATAGGACAAGGGTTATTATCAGAGAAGCAATGCTATTAAAAGTTAATCTATTAAATATCTGAATGTTTCTAGAATTATCCTGAAGACTGATAAAAAAAGCATTTCTATATTCAACACATAAACCACTCAACATGAAAATGCATTTTGAAATAAATAAATTATTTTTACCGTCTTATGAAACTTTGTCAAATGAGAAATTGCATTATAATTAATTTCCAGAAACCAATATTTTATATCTAGTGCTGCTAGTACAAAAGAAATTAGCTTGAATAAAACCCATAGTTTTAATCTATCTTAAATTTAATCTATCTCTATCTAATCTTAAATCTATCTAATTTATCTTAAAATAGTTAGAAAGAGATATTTTATATAGAAAATAATTCAGATAACATTTTTGTTATTTCAATGGATTAATCACATCCTTCTCCTAACTTCGGCATCCCATAAACATTATTTCTCACTATTATCCTAACAGAGAAATAGTGTAATAAAAATTACGTTTTAAAACAAATAAATACGTTAAATAAACCGTTAGAAAACTGCATGTAGGAGAATCAGACGTTATTTCACACGAAAATATTTGCCTGCATAATACCGTTTAGTATGGATGGCGTACAAAATTGTATTAAATCATAGTTCCAGATTCGATTGATTATGAATAACAGTTTTCATAGCTTAACAATGGAATTGTATTTTTCTAAGATACATGTCATAGCATACATTTTAATCACTGGTTAGTAACAGAACATGGGTAATTTATTTATCTTTCCACTGTGAATATGCATTGAAATGAGACGTTGGAATTTCTTAGATCTTTTCTATTTGAAAGTTCTCTCCGATTGTTGGCAATGCATTTAGGATATTAGTAACGACTATATTGAAGTGTTAAAGTTTTACGTAAATTTATTGTAACACGAAGAAACAAGTTTTAGTAAGCGTACTTACATCAACAGAGTACTATTAATGTAGACCTATTGAAATATACTATATTTAATTCAAATTGCAGGATTTTTGCCTTCTATAATGTATTCTACATGGTACAAGAGTTAGAATGAAAAGCAATACAGACATCAGTATTAAACATATATGGTAACGTTGTCTCATTTAAATGCATAGGTAAATATATGCTGTAAGGCACAACCTATATTATATATGGTTAAAAAAACTCTCTAAGAAAATTATAGTAGAGTAACTTAAATTTTTACATGATAAATTTTTATTTTTCTGTTTCATCATTATTGTTTACACGTGATACTTTTTATAAATATAATTACACACAGAAGTTATATATAAATTATCGAAATGTTAATTGTTATGCAATTATCTATATTATCTATCAATATATCTATTATTATTATTATATATATATATATATATATATATATATATATATATATATATATATATATATATATATATATATATATATATATATATATATATATATATATATATATATATATATATATATATATATATATATATATATATATATATATATATATATATATATATATATATATATATATATATATATATATATATATATATATATATATATATATATATATATATATATATATATATATGTATGTATATGTATATATACAAAGCCAAGCCATAGAAGAAACAGGAGATGTTTGTACTTCGCTTCATTTTATTCTATCCCCTTGAAGAATCTGGCCATGTTGGTACTTCGTTCCACTTTTCTTTTATTCAATGTTTCTTTGAAATTTTAAGCTATCTATTGAATATATTTTCCATTTGTTTATTATATTTTGTATTTTCAATTTATTACTGTCCATTTAGTATTTGATTATTATTTTTCATTTGGTATTTGATTAATTAAAAAAAATTACTATTAATTATATTTTAGTAATTTTATTTAACTGCTTTTGAGCTGAATGTATTGCTAAACATATGATTTTAATATATTTAATATATATATATATATATATATATATATATATATATATATATATATATATATATATATATATATATATATATATATATATATATATATATATATATATATATATATATATATATATATATATATATATATATGTGTGTGTGTGTGTGTGTTTGTGTGTGTTGTGAACATTAATGTCAATTATAAAGCTATGTATATACACATACATGTATATATATTCCGTACATTTTTTTATAAAAAAAGTGTTTTAAGTCTAATGCAAATAATTTTAATTCCCTTATTTAGTTTCGTAGACTTGATGGAACCATCTAGTTCGTATTTTATTCTATTTTCTCTTATGATGGCTATTGGTCGAGACATACAATGAAAGACTGTGACTTACAATAGAGGATCTTCAAAGCATTACTTTAAAAGTACGAAAAAGAAACTTCTTAACTTTTTCTTTCCTATACAAAGAATATCCATTTGAATTTTTGTTTATTTTTCATTTTCTTAGAATTTTTGAATAAGAACAAATTTTAAAATCTTTGAAACAAATTTATCTTTTTTTCATTTTTCTATATGTAACGTATTTGAAAGTTATGTTTAATAATTCATCATTTCACCATTTATTATTTCAAGATATGCTTAGAAAAAGGCAGAGTTTCTGGAAACATGATAAATGTACGATGGTATATAAAGGTTTATTAAATTAACAAATTTACGCATATAATGGCTGATGTTATGTAAAGTGATAAAACACTTTTTATTCATGTAAAGATTACTAAAATCTGAACTGACATACGAGGTCAATTTAAATTTATTACGATTTGTTAGAAATATGCAATATTCACTAATACGAATTTAAATATCGATACTATTATTATAGACTCAGATATCATGATTCTACAATATAAAATTAAAATATAAAATCTCTTAATATTTTTACAAGCGTTAAGTAACAATATACAATACATATTTTCTTAACTTTTAATTTTAGATACTTTGCTATAATTTATTAAAATTTTATCAATAATAACCTGGAGAAAAATATTTAATTAAGGATATTAAAGCAAATGTTTTTAAATATCAGTCATTTGAGTACATAGGTTAATATATCTGTTTTAAATATACCTGCTTATATATCTGTTTTAAATATCTGTATATATGGTAATATATCTATTTTAAATACATCATACATTTGCTTAGCTTACACATCTTTATTCACCAGTTATGAATTTCCAGTTATAAAATTAAGCCATCTTAATGTTTACAGCTAAATTTATTTGTACATTTTAATTTGTAATGTATTTTTAATAATATATTTAGAATATTAATGAATGATTATATGACCAAAAATGTGTAAGTATTTCCTATACAATGGTCGCAAAATTATGGCTATCATTTTTTTGGGATGAACTGGACGTCTTTTTATTAATTTCAAGATCAGGGTACAAATATTACGGCTGACATGTACAGAGCAACGCTCACCAAACACATACGTCCTGAGAAACTGACATTTAGCAGCATCTTCTTGCAGGATGGCACCAATTCATATACTACTACCAAAATCAAAGATTCAAGAGTTTCGTTGGGAATTCCTTCACCACCCTCTGTACAGTCCCGATCTTGTACTAAGAGTCTATTTTCTCTTGATTCATTTGAAATGGAAGCTTGTTTAAAAACATTTACAAACGAACAATAAAGCCAAGACGAACTTTACAAACTAGTTTACGTTCCAGGTGGCAGACTTCAAATCCGAGGGGTTAAAGAAGCTGGTGCATCGTTACAGAACTTGTATGAATGGAAACAGTGATTTTGTGGAAAAGGGAATTAGATATGCAATCGTATATTGCCGTGAATAAAAACCTTATCTCATTAACGTTGTTTTTAGATCTGTTAAAACAAATTTTAATATCTGTTGAAATAAGAGATTGATATTATAAAACCTCCTCATGCAAATATTTCTGAAAATAAACTATCCAATTTATTTTGAAGAAAATGCACCCATTATAAGAAACGAAATCTTTTTTTCTATCTTCTTAAAATTCTGGTTTAATTGAATTTTAAGAATTGTTTTAAATTTCCTTGAAGAGACACAGTCCTGAAACATTTCTTTAAAAGTAGTATATATTTTTTCGCATTCATATCGGGGGAAAAATTTCTTAGAATTACCGCCCACCCTATCTAATGATCAGAGTGCTTGACTGCGAAAATGGGAGGCCCTGTGTTCGAATCCCAATTCGGACATGGACATACTTTCTCTCTCTGTCTATCCTTTCTTTGTGTGAATCATTGCCTACCTTATAAACGCGTGTCTATGGCATGTGTGTACTGAGGAACTCGGACTTTATACCAAAATATGGTTCAATTGAAAACGTGGATCAGAGTAAGCCATTACGCAAGCCTAGCTATTACAAGACAACAACTGGAATTAAATTTTACAATGTACGCTCCTAAAATGATAGTAATTTTAGTTTTTCAATAAATGAACAAATCAAATTCAGTTTCTATAGATTCTAAGCCTTGATCTTGTCTGCAGTAGCAATATAAATTAATCTTTTGGAAATTTTTTGCCGTAATAAGTGAACCAATACCAAAAACATTAGTATATAATATGTGTATATGTACACATGCATTTAAAATATTAAATTACATCAGTTGAACTTCAGTATTATAGAATCAGGAAAGGTTTTTATAATGTCTTGCAATCAAATTCTAATGGTAAAAGATATGAATAATTTCATAGTCTCATATTATTCCATTCTTCAGTTATTTAGATCTTTTGAATGCAGTTTTTCCTTATAAATTATAAAATCAATTAATAAATACATTTTACTTTTTTAGAGCTCATAAAAAGTGATAAGGAATGAACATGCATAGAAAATATTTTTTAATCAAATAAATGTAAAATATGTTGAAAGTACAAATTCTAAGGAAAATAAAATAGTTTCGACTTATAACTTTAAAATAGTTCGTAGAAATAGTGTATTTCTATTTCTTTGATGCTCTGTATGCCTTCATTAAAATTCTTTTTTTAAGCAAAGCGTAAAAATCAGTTATTTCGAAGATTATGAATGTGAGGATTTCGCAAAATATAAATTTGTTTTGATATTTAACTGTAAAATTGTGAAATACAAAAGTATTTCTTACTTTTAGCTATATGCGAAGTGTACCTTAAAATAAAACTTACTTATTAATCTAAATCAGAATAAAAGAGAAAAACCCCGGTAACTATGGATTTAAATGTTTATATTTAATTATAATATTCCTTGAAAATTTTCTTTATAAGCTCAAAAAGTACTTTTTATAATATCCTCTCATTTACTTCAAATGATGTTTCCAAACTTTTATTTTAAAATGTATTAAAACATTATGAAGTTATTTACTATATTATATTTTTTCTACATAGTACAATCTTCTAATTATTCAAATTTATTGAATTCAAGATCTATTTTATTATTAATTTATGATTTTTTTATATCATGTATTTTTTTAAATATGACATTATTTATCATTTTCATCATATAATATTAATTATTGTAAAATTCAAGACAATCATATATTAAAGATCATACAAATATGCTAAATTGCTAAAAAAATATCAACTGTATTTTTATTTTCATGGGAAACTGCATCATCAAACTATATATGAAACTGATGTTTAGCCCAAATAATATTTGATTTTAAAATGGTAAAATTATTTAATTTTTATCAAAAACTTAATTAAATTTGCTGTGAATGTATTTGTAATGTGTTTATAGGATGCTTATAAAATGCTGGACACATTTGATGTTTATTAATTCCTAAAATAATGAAGATATAAACAAACTTAGAAAATGCTTATAATTTATTGATTTCTATTCATAGTGAATACTGCCATAGAAAATTTCCTTTTTCCATTTGAATATCCAATAGTTTTATTTCTAAAATATCCTCTGCTCATGTAAATAATTTAAGTTTTTCTCGTTTCTTTTGTAAATCTTGAGTACTCGAGTTATTAATTCTCTGCTTTTCTCTTTTGCTTTTGGAAAAGACTATAACTAATAGTTTATATCATTTTAATCTGTTCATTCGGCAGTTTATTCTGCAATGTTTATGTGATGTACGATCGGATATTTAACAACCGCACAAGAGGTATTAACAACACAAGAGGTGTTAACATCACTAGATATGTTAAAAACACAAGAGGCTGTACGCATGTTATGGTTGTATATCAAAATGAGATGAATAATAAAATACAGACAAAATGAACTAATGTGTATAAGAAAATCCACCATTGAGAAGCAATACTTTGCAACAGAAAATGAAGTTTCTGGATACTGGAAGCATCATATATGCGATGAATTCTTTATGCACAATTGATGTTAATGTTGATCCCATCAGAGAAATATTAGAACATCAACCTAAAAGATCTGGGAGAAATAGAAAGGGAATATGTCAGTTTAAAATGTTAAGTAAAATATGAAGGCTATTTGCTTACAAATACTTTGATCTTCAAATTGTTCAAAATTTATTAATAGACGATAGTTATACAAAGATGAACTTTGGAACAGGTATGTAAAGGAGGATTGAGAGCTATTCTGAATTTCTCAAAAGTATACGTTTCTCTGATAATCTTGCTAATAATTCATCGCAATGTCCACATTTGGAGATCTGAACACTTCCGTAAATTCCTTGAAATATATAAAGAGATTCTCCAAAGATTCAAGTATATTGCGAACTATTGTAAGACTACATCATTGTCTTTATGTTTTTACTGAAGAGACACTCACAATTGTTATATAGTTGTACATTTTAGAAAATTTCGCAATTTTACAATTTTCGGGGCATTGACATGTTTTTTACAACAAGATGATGTAGCAGTACATTGGATTACAATCTTTTAAAATTCATTGAATGATCATTTCTGAGAAAAAAGAACTGAGTAAAGTGGGTCCATTTTTGATAACTTGATATAGGTAACTTAATACAGTGTTCTAAATCTTTTTGATGGAAGGGGTGCGGAAAAGTCATCAACAGCGCTTACAAGAAGAAAATATCGAATGTTGGTGACTTATAATCCAGGATTTTGGATGCTATAGCCACTGAAGATGTTGCTATGGTGTCTGTAACCAGCGTAAAATAGATATTTTCCGTTTTTTTTAAACACAGTTTTTTTAACATTTGAAATAGAAATTAAAACAGTATGGAGTTGAATCTAAAATAGCATGGGACTGTTTGAGTCTGTCTAATCATTAGAGTAATTAATTTAAATTTTAATTTTTCCATAAGGTATTTAATAACAAAATGCATCCAACATTTTGGAGGCAACTTGTAACAGAAATATTTTATTCGCATTCTTTTTTTATCTTGAATTTTCATTCAAAATATACCCGATTGAACTATTATTTTGCTTTATTTCCTATTTTTAAAAAGAAAAAAAATTCGAAAATAAAATTATCGCTGCTCTTGAAGGAATATTTAAAAATATGAATCATATATATATACAATATAAATTTTATTGATAATGAAAATTAAATCCAAAATGATTTCTGTAATTAAAATATTGAAGGTTCAGATCAAAAATTTAGTTTTGATTGATATGCGTTCGCCTGCATATTCAGCAGAAATAGCTTATCAAAATAGAAATATTTAAATTAAATTAGAATAAAAGTTTATATACACTAATGGTGTTTATGAAATGTATGAAAATCCCAAGTAAATTAAGCAAGTATATGACAGAAATTATTGTGTAAATATAGTCATATTAAATTCATAATTTTGAAGATAATTTATCAATTGATAATATAATATTTAAGATTAATATTAAATAATAATATTTAAGAATCAATTGAGATATTTAAAATTATTTCGTAAAATTTAAAAACGAAATCTTTTGTTAAACATAAATTTATTCCAAACTAGTTAGATTGTTTCGCATATTCCTCTAAAATATGGATTCTTTCAGAACTTAGAAAATGTAAAATAAATAAGCCTGATGGCACCTATTTTGAATAAAATTTGCATAATTTATTATTATAATTTCTCATTTACTTATCTTATAATTGCTTATACCTCTTTTAGCGTTTCAAGTTTAATTGTATTTATTAGTTGAGGAATTAATATAATATTTTATATTTGCAGAGTTTGAACTAAATGAAATTCTTTATTTGTTTAATGAAACAATTTCTCTTGAAATCAGATTCCGTAACCCCATTTATTATTTTCTACACATTTATCATTAATATTCAAAGTACGAATCTTAAACGTATATACCCATTCTAGTTCAAATAATATTATTAACATTCATTTATGATCTTTCTTGAATTTATTTTCACATTTCTGTTCATGTTAAAGCTTAAGAGTAAGTTTAATTAAAATATTTTAATAAATTACTTTCAAAAATAAATTAAATAATATACTTGTAATGGATTCACTGAACAAAAGTGTTCATTTAGAATAAATTAACATAAATTTAAAATAATTTTTCATTAAAGTATCCAAATCTAGGAATAAGTCTCTGGAAAATTTCAGTGGAAATAGATTCAAATTATAAACTTTGCTATAAATTACTGTCTCATAAAATATTTTAAAGGAAATAATTATAAAAATAATAATAGTTACAAAATATTTATGTAGATAAAAACAATTTAAAACAAATGTTTTTGAATCTATGAGTCATTAACCATAATGCATTTACTGATTATTGATGCATGTAACACATGAGTTGATATGGATACTTTTCTTAACACATCGTTAGCTCAAAATACTGTTCTCATTCTAGAAGATTATTTTGGAAATTCATATTCAAAAGTGAAAAAGAAGGTTTAATTCTGAGGAATGTGTAGATCTCATTAGCAGTTGAGATAATGGCAAGAATGCTACAATTTCGTCTGGGATTTATTTTTGAGTATTTTAGTACTATAGATAAAATGTAAGTCAAATGGGTAAAAATTGGTATGTACCTAGTCCACATCATAACTATACCATATCAAATTAACTGAGTTCCTTATTTATGATACATAATATTTGAAGTTGTGTTAATCCTTTTAAATAATTAATTTTACTCGGATCAGCAAAATACTTTTTGATTTTAAGCAGATTTTAAGCAGATAGGATTATATTCAGTGTCATTAATGAAGTATATAGCAAAGTTTCTTTTTTCGTAAATTACTGTATTTTAGTAGTAATGTACTCTTATTATTTAAATACAAATTTATATTACTATGATGAAAAACAGTTCGTAACTAATTACGCCATTAAACTAAAAGCTGCATATAGAATTTTTGATATAATCAGGTAGACTTTATAGAAATAGAAATTATAAAGAACTTTCTAGAATCAAATTACGTATTCTTTAGTTAAAAATTAGTTCATGATATATATATATATATATATATATATATATATATATATATATATATATATATATATATATATATATATATATATACAGATAGATAGATGGATAGATAGTCAAAAATTAGCCTAAGGATAATTAAAGAAATTTTATTTCCTTGAAAATTTTTTTTAATTTTAAGATAATGAGGGAGAAATTAATTAAAATTAAAAGTTTTTTATATAGTGACACTGCAATGATGAGAAAATTTTTTTATACTAATTGAACAAAATTTATTAAAAGCAATGGGTGAAATATTTTAGTATAAACAGTAAAAATAATTATAAAAATTAAAGTTTTTGAGTACATATAGTAAAAATGTTAAATGCCATCTATTGAATTCTATTAATTTTGAATTTTTTTAATGTTTTCTGCAGAGAAATAAAACATGCGATTAATATTTTGTTCCCTTACTTAAACGATATTATTTAAAGGCATAATAAAACCAAAAAAATGAATATTAGAAATTCTTCTTACCGAGTTTAAATTTTTCAGATTTATTTTTGATATATTTCTTTTAATAATTTTAATGAAAACTATTTGGAGAAATAGGACATTATAATTTAACTGTTTATTAATAATAATTTTTCAATTAAAGCAAGAATAAAATAAGCAAGCAACAAAAATTTAGAAAACGATGAGTTTATGCTACATAATTTTTTCAACAAAATAAATTAAAGTAAAAGTGAAGTTTATGAAAAATAACGAGGAAAACGAGGTATTTGTATATTATAATTGACTATCAAAAAGTAACTTTTCTTAGTGAAAATTATTTTTTTTAATACATGCAGTATAAATCTATTTGGTGAAAATTCAGAAACGAATTTTATAATTTGAATCATTCTTAACTGAAAATTAAAAATTTAAGGTAAATAAATATATCTAGTACAATTATTTGTCGTTCAAAAGTAAGAGTTTATATTTTTTAATGATTGATGATATTTACATACATAGTATTTGATTAATTTCGTAATCTAATGTTTAAGGGAGGAAACTCTGCAAAAATAATATATATGGTGTAAAAATACTTTATTTTATGGAACGGGAAAGAAAAACATTCAATTCATATAATATTATAAATTAATTATTATTGTAAAATGAACAAGTGTAAACGGTGTAGTGATTCCTTTCGAGTGAACAGCATTTCATAAAAATTTGAAATTCCTAATTTTACTGACATTTTTACTCACGAGTCAAAAATTTTTGTATGCATTAGTGTATGTACTTTATATATAAAAACTCACACATAACCTGTAAATGTACGTAAATATAAGTATATATAACATTATCAAATTATTTTCTTTTATTTTCTGTATGTTTCATCATGTTCTTATTAGAAATGTTTTTCTTTCCTATTTTTCTAGAAATGTTTTTCTTTCCTATTTTTCTAGAAATGTTTTTCTCTATTTTCTTAGAAATGTTTTCTGAGCTGAGCAATACAGCATTCCTTACACTTATTATGCTCTTAAAATTTATGAAAGATTTTGCTACGTTTATTTTTGTTATTATTTACATTTTATTTTACACACACACACACACACACACACACACACACACACACACACACACACACACACACACACACACACACACACACACACACACACACACACACACACACACACACACACACACACACACACACAAACACACACACACACACATATAAAGGATTAATTAGTTTTTCCAATGTTCACCTGGCTCAGTGTGGACTTGGCGTTGTCGTGTTGCAGAATGACACCCTTTCTTCTGACAATCACCGGATACTTTTTCATTAAAGATTGTTTCAATCGAACCAATTGTTGACAATAAAGCTGTGCATCAACAGTTTCAGTGCTTCAAAGTGAACATTTCCTCGAATGCTCCATCAAGCACACAGAACACCTTTATTATGCATTAGTGTATGTATGTAAAAATGTAAATCCGGCTTCTCATAAAGAAAAAAAAACATTTTTTGTTTCTATGACGAAACACCTTTCAAATAATTGAAATTATTAAAAATCAATAAACCATTTAAATTAAAAAAATTTTGTAAGACATTTTGAGGGAAATTGTATATTTAATTTAAATCTACAGAACAAACCGTGTTTGTAATTATTACTTGCTGTTACTTAATATTGATTTTAATTTCATTCATACATATTACATCCTAATATTTAAATTTTGATTTCTGAAAGCTTAATTGTTAATAACAGCACATAGTGAAGGTCATAATCTTATCACTCCATTTAGTAATTTATTGCAAGAAAATGCATTTATTGTGTCCATTTATTGTTTATTTCAAGAAAATGCTGATTTTTAATACATTTATAAAAACTTAAGCAAAATATTTATAACCCACGAATACCTATATATGAAAACCTGAAACATATATGTTCTCGCTTGCTGTAATTCATCCCATACAATACTAATCTCTGCAGAAAACAAAACTCATAGGAAACATTCTTAAATTTTGAACAATCTTAGTAAACAAATTAATTCGAATAATCTGACGAATACAAGATTTCCGAAAATACAAATTGAATAATAAAAGAAAAATGAAGAATGGACTTTGAAAAATTAAATAAATCGAGACAAAGCTTGAATTAATTTGAAAATCGTGTTTACTTCATTATACAAATCTAATCAAAACATTAATACAGCTAAAATTTGAATAAGCATTTCCATTAAATATTTTGAATTCAAGTACTAATAACAAATTTTAAATGAAGGAGATAAATAAAAAATAATATTCTGGAAATAAGCTTTCAAAACTGGAGAATATATTTAGATATTAATTTTAATTTTATGTAATTACATATTTACATATTCGATGTACTTATTATGTTCGATAAGCAAATTTTTTCTACTTGCATTTACTTTGGAATTTTAATTGTTCATATTCACCCAGTATTTCTGAGACTAATTTTATAATTAGTATTCCCTTTTATAAATCATCCTTTAATACAAACCCTACAAATTTTTACTGTTTATTGACGCATGAATTTAATAAACAGTTAAATAAACCTGGACTCTAAGATTTCCTCAAGCAAAAAACTTTAGGTGTGTACAAAAATTCATTAATGGTGCTACAGTTGCAAAAGTTATTGTTTTCTTATAGCCCATTTAAACTATATATAAGGATTTCTTTTTTGTCATATGTATAGTATAAAAGTCAAAACATAAAATATTTGAATTAATGAGAGTGTTGCTATTGAAAGTATTTATTAATTTTCTTTACCTTATTATTAGAAATATTAATAATATTAATTCCATTATTAAAATTTTCAAATTTATGCGAAAGAAATGTATTTCTATGAGAGGAAAAATAACTATTAAAGAAAAAAAGTATTTTTTATTTTTGTATTTTCATGTATAAATGTTTTATCAGAATATACATCGGTTATTCCAAAATTATTATACGCTGATAATTTTTTTAGTATTATTACCATGTAATAAACCATTAAATTCTATTTTAATATATTCAATGTATGCAATGTAAATATTCATAATCCAATTGAATGTTTCGTTCAACTTTTAAAATTAGTGCTTAATTAATTTTTTAAGAAATAATATTTATTGCTTGTAGTGTTAAGTGTTGTATACATACAAAAATAATTATAATTTTGTAAAGTATGTTAACAGTATTTCACATAATAACATATTATAACGGAATATGTATAAGATATTATTGAATGAATAATGAAATACATATTATATGTTTAATCTGTAACTTTGCAATTGTTTCAGAGATCTTCGAACTCTCTTTATATTATCGTACGCAGCCTTAAAATCTATAAACAGGTGGTATATTTTGGTTTTTTATTTCAAGAATTGGTCTTAAAGCACGGATTTGGTCAGTGGTGGAGTTTATTTTTCTAAATCCTCATAGGTAATTTTCAATTTCTTTATCCAGAAAGGGTAAAGTAAAAAACATATATATATGATATATATATATATATAGATATATATATATATATATACTATATATATATATATATATATATATATATATATATATATATATATATATAAATATTATTTTAATAAGAAATACAGCGTTTTATTGTAATTATGTAACTATGTATTATTGTAATTATTACTTAATTAAAATTAAATAATTTCTTAATATTTAATCAATGTTTAAAACCGGTTTTATTTACAAACACAATCGCATAATATTTTAACTTTGCCATTGGAATTGATTTCTACGTTTCGTTTTTTATACCTTTCTAATTCGTTTTTTTTTATATAACTAAAGCTGTAGAGATTATTATACTTCGTTTATCTCATATTTATAAAACCTATCATAAATGAGATTTAAACTGTAAATTTTAAGCTAAGTTTCCTTATAATAATAAATATTTTTCATGCATAAGTTACTTTTGAAGTATGGAATCAATAAAATCCCATTCTAAGAATTTGGTTCTAGAATTAAACGTTACGAATTATCAGTGACAAATTGTTGCCAGTGCTTACAGTTACTTTATATTTTAGGTAAATCACATTTAACCACTTATATTTTCGATTATATATATATAGGAACAAGATTTATATGAATATAATTTATTTAAGAGTATAGATTATTTTTAAAATATATGTTTTTTACATATGGAATATTGAAGACATAATTAGTTTGAATAAAGTGCTGTGCTAATGTTAAGAGACATTTCTGTTTTTTCTATCAAATATACTGCAATATTTTAAAGTATAAAAATTTTAATTTATAATTTCCTTAAACTTAATGTTAAAATCTGATATTGTAAAAAGACAAGGCAGTTAAAATCAACTGAAATTAGATAAAAAAATAGGCATAACAAAAACTAGAAGTATAAGAAAATATGTACTTGCAACATTTCTTATCCGTGCAGGTTTAACTTATTACCTTCAACAAACTTTAATTTCTGCATAAGCAGTTAGTAGACTGACTTTTATTGGAAAAAACATTTGAAATGAGACAAACCTTCTTGATATGATGTTATATAAAATTTATCCCATTTTTTACGTAAAAAGACATTAATTATCTAAAATCTCATCTGCTTTCAAAAGTTTGTCATCATATCAGCACACAAAAATATCCAATAGCACAGAACCTGATATCTATGAAATTTAATATATCTTCTGTTGAAATTTAAATTTGCCAAACAGTCATTTCTTAGAAAGGTACAACTGATTTGTTTAGGAGCACTTACAAAATGAAAAATAAAATATTAAATCTTAACTAAAAGAAAATTTATTATTCATTACCAAATCATATTTTAAGGTCTTATCGATGTTTATATATATATATATATATATATATATATATATATATATATATATATATATATATATATATATATATATATATATATATATATATATATATATATATATATATATATATATATATATATATATATATATATATATATATATATATAATATGATTATAAAAAATGATTAATTGATGAATTCTATTTAAAATAATGAGAAAAGTAATCCTTGTTAGATATAGTGAATTACTAACATAACTGTTTCATGAACTTTGTGGAACTTAGTTAATTTGTTTATCCGAAATTAAAGTGCAGCGACATTAGGTAATGCTATTAAACGATTAATTACAACATGCGAACTAACCATTTATGTTTATTCTAAATTAAAAAATTTTAAGTATTCCAGTCAAGGAAACTTGTAATCATTCTGTCGTATACAAATATTACATAACATATGAACTGAATTCTGGATAAAATCCTAGGATCCTGTGCTGATTTCGCGTGATTTCCAATTTTCACGCCAAGCACTGGACAATTATCTCACCAACCTTAATTACGTCACTATGCAATATTTAGCTCAAATTGTAATCAAATAAAAACAAATTACTAATCAAATGTTCCAAGATGTACACAATCACTTTATGGGATAAAATGCAAGTTATGTCATGCATACGAAGAAAAAATTCCGAAACAATAAACCGGTTTGGTGCACTTATTACCGGTTTGGTGCATTTATTTCTGCACTAACGCATTGTGCTGCCTACAATAAATAGGAATGGGCCTTCTGTTATTTCATGTGGTTATTCCACATTAAGTTAAATCCTAGCATGGCTTTTAATAGGCCAGTAACATTTCTCACCGATACAGAGACTACATCCTAATTGATGATATGTATATTCCCAATATATATTTCATACATCTAGTGGTTGCTGTCTTCGTAATGTGGATGATATGTGAACTACTCCTAGAGAAACCAATTAGACACAAATCAAACATTCAAGTATTTTCTTGTGAAAGATTATATATATATATATATATATATATATATATATATATATATATATATATATATATATATATATATATATATATATATATATATATATATATATATATATATATATATATATATATATATATATATATATATATATATATATATATAAACGTAATTTGTATAGATAAACGAAGTTTTTGTTTTGTAAAACAAAGATATATGTATATACAATATTTTTTGCAATAAATAACATTTACAAATTCATCATGCTTGTATGGCCAATAGAGTTTGGTTGCTCCCTAGCTACATACAATGGCATCATAGCTTTAACATGAAAAAATTTCAAAGCTACCCTATATATATAAATATTTATTTTTGCAAAATGCAGGAATTCATTTCCAAAATCTGTTTTATGTTTAAATGCTGATGCAAAATTTCAATATGAATTCGATAATATTTTCTTTTCGTATAGTTATAAGTCAAATATTCACTTCTAAAATTAGTATGATTACTTATAAAATATATAATGTGTAAAAATATTGAAATTTTTGGCTAATTTTAAGATATGAATAATTTTAAATTTACATATATAGAATATAATATTTATTAAAGCAATTTATATTGTGAGATTCCTGGAAATGAGGCTTTTTAGCTAAGAAGCTAGCTAAGAAGCTTTTAGAAAAGAAGCTTTTTAGCTAAGGGTCCCTAAAGAGACCTTTGAATTGCTTTCCTTTCCATTCAGTAAAATTACTGATTAAGAGAAAACATGCTACTAGAATATAGTATAAGGCATTATATGATTCTGCCAGTAAGTCTTGGGCTTTTCTGATTTAGGGCCCAGAGGCTATTCTTTATTTTTCTGGAAGTGCAAGTGCAGCACTTTTTTACCTTTCAACATACCATGCCTGTTTGTCGGCGTATTTGTATAGAATTAAGCTTTATAGTTCTCCCTTGTGTCCTTTGTTTAAACAAGATAAATGTTTTAAGAAAACCATCTTGACTCATGTCTTGCTCTTGTATTTTAAATATGTATTGTTCAGAGGTATTGGAAGTTCAGAGAAGTAATGGTGTTGTTGTTGTTGCACCAGCAGGTTTTTCTTTACCTAGACCTGAGTTGGGCTCTACCATTTAGACATCAGAAACCGAGTGGAGTCCTCGCGATTTTGAAGCAAGGACCAAACAGAAGACCCCATTAATTTGCTTTCCATCCCCAAAGGTAGCATTTCTCTTGGAGGAAATTGCAATCACACCCAGTTTTAACGTGTCCCAGTCACTTTTAGCAAGCACGACGGATCTTCGGTTTAGCAGAAACTCGAACTCACTACACCCCGATATAATGAAAGACCCTCTAACAAACCAGGTCACTTCGGCCTCGAACTAATGGCGTTATAACCAATTTTCTGGGAATTTGTGATAAATAAATTTAAAAAAATTATATTTTTTGAATTGCATGCATACAGTTTCTTTCCTTTATCCATAGATTATATAGATCCACCTCCCACTTTTAAACATTCTTTGTAATATATCATGATTTCAGAATCTTCAAGTTATACCCTTTGGCCACTAGTTTCTTGAGTCAAGTACTCACTTTATTTTACGACTCTTATCACTTCTTATTCGATCCCCACATAGATATTCTTTCAAGTTAGGTAAAAAAAAAGTTAAGTTTGTTTTTAATCCGGACATTCTTGAATTGTACCAAACATATGAGGGATGAAAATTTGTGAAAAAAAAAACGACTTTAGAAAATGGATTTGGATTGTAAAATTTCTTTTCTCTTAATTTGAATGAGTTTTTTTTGTTGGAAGCATCCATGGATCCCGTATTTCTTATTTAATTGGTCCACTTTGCTTGAAGATATACCGTCTCTTTTCAACTTCTACTCTTTGACTGTTAGTCCTTTGAGTCAAGTGGTCTCTTTACTTTAAAATTTTTATCACTTCTTATTCATTCCCTACATAAATATTCTTTCAGTAAAAAAGTAAAAATTTCTTTCAGCAAAAAGTAAAACTTTCTTTCAGTAATAAAGTAAAAAGTTCTTCCTGTATAAAAAATATTTTCTTTTAAGTAAAAAAGTTTACTTTTGTCGTAGGCCCTGCCGTTCTTTAATTTCTTCAACAATAGAGGGCAGCGAAATTTGTGAAAAAAATTCGCTAGATAATGAATTTGAATTGATAATGGATTTCGCTTCTCTTGATTGCGATAATTTTCTTTCAGCTTCATCTGACAAATGTATCTGTGATTCAGAAGGCTCAAGGTTACATTACATCAAGGAATGCCAACTAACTACAAATGTTCACCTTAAACAATCCTCAAATCAAACTAACTCACAATTTATAAAATTTTGCATTTCTAACAATTATAGAAAAAAGAAAATAATTGAACTTAGTAAGTACTTTATGGGAAAAGACCTAAATATCTGTAAAGACCCATTCAATAGAACTGTTAACTATACCACAGATAACAGCCAAGATTCTGATTAAACATATTAAAATAACGTATCTTAATCCAATACTTTGTTTTTTACTATAATTTTATTGTTGTTTTGTCTTTTGTTCTTTAACTGTATATATTCATTCAATTTTCTGTAAATATTCTATTTCTTTTTGTATTTCATATAACATATTCAGTTTTGTACTATGTTTATCATGTCGTTTATTCAATGTAACAGAACTGTGATGCTTTGATCTACGCAGTAGATCAATGCAGGCCTTTTGTGCCCCACCTTTTGTAATTTTTACCATATTCCAATACATTAAACCGGGTTACGGTTCTCGCGGGGTGCCCCTGGGTCCTCCTGGGGGTGTCTTTGCTCATTTTGTCGTAGTGGGGATTTCAACCTGATAACCTTTGGTATAGTTCAGGGTCCCCTCTCACCTATTTAATTCTGTGTTAGAAACATTCTTGCCTCTTAAGTTTATTAATTAATTGGTTAATTTTATTTAAAGATCTACAGCTACCTTTTACACAGCACGATAGATTTGAAGAGACCTATTTTAAAGCTAACCTCAAGCCACTACGAATATCCATTTTAAAAATTGACGATGGCACTCGAGCTGTTTTTCTTTTATTCAAATATTTTTTTAGATTCTCACAATAATTATTTGCTTCTATCATAGTCTGTGTTAACACGAGAGAAGTTTAGAAAAAAACCTATATTTATTGACTATCAGTAGTTGAATATGCAGATTTGGGAATTACGTAGTTTGTTGAAAGGTATTACAAACATTTAAATGTAAAAGATCATTACATGGAGAGTAGAGGTAAGTATCAGATATATAATACTACTGTCATAACAACTTTATTTCAATAAATATTTTATTTTTCAATTTTTAAGATGAACTGAATTAAGTTATCTGGATTACTCTCTTAAAATATTATTATGGAAACCCGCTTAATCTTTCTTATTTAGTCTTTCTTATAATTCTTTACACTAGTCTTCTTTATCTAAATTAAGAATCGGAATGACTCATACTATTGAATTTCGTAATAACCTTTTGAATTTACTCTATTGTGATGCATATATCATTATCGTAATGTTGAAGCTTAGATTTTATACAGTATGTTTTAGCTATTTATTACAATTATCATGCTAAATGACTTATTTCATGTTTCTTGTAGTTACTGTTTTTTTTCCAACGGTGGGCACTTGAGGGTTGAACACAGACTGCTACTCATTTGTCGTAACCCAGCGGGCACCTGTGAACCAAGTCACGGAGGCGAGTAGCGTTACCCGCGTCATACCACCACAAACCCGTTTATAGGGTGGGCCACATTCATACATCATCACAGAAGAAAGGACAGAGAAACATAGAGAGAACAGAGAAAGAAAGTAACATCCATGCCCGAACCGGGATTCGAACCCAGGACCCACAGCTCAGGAGTCAGGAGCGCAAACCACTCAGTCATCGGTTGGATTTGTAGTTACTGTAGACTTATTAATTTTTATCTTTCTTATTTTATTTTATCTTTGCCTCTAACATGCATTGCTTTTATTTTTATATTAAAGAAAATCATTTTTCAAAGGTTTAATTGTTTTAAACTTTAAAATAAGGAAGAAACGCATGATTTAATAATGTTTATAAGATATCGTAAAATGCTAATAGCAAAAAAATGCAGACAAGAATAGATAAATGAATATAATTTTAATTGTATGAAGAGAAATAAATGAGTGACCAATATACAGTTTTCATTCTATCTTTCAAAAATTCATTATAATCTTAAATAAATGTTTCCTTGCATATTTCATTAAGGGGTCCATATATGTGCTAAAAATTATTATATGTGGTTTATTAAAGATTGCAATATTATTATGTAATTTATAATTCAAAATAATATGCTAAGTTATAAATGATTTTACTGTTATTATAATTTACATATAAAATTATTTGGTTAATTTAAATTTAAAAATTCCTTAATATATAGGCTAACTTAAACTTTCTTCGGTTACTAAAAAAAGGCACACTAAGCTATTTAATAAATTTTTATTCAAAGTTTCTCACAAGGAAACCTTCTTAAATAACTGTTACAGAAGTAATTCCTAGAGTTACGGGTTGTGGGAATAGCAATTTAAAAGTGATTTATAATTAATAATAGCAATTATGTGCATAACTTTAATGGAAACGTCTTAATAAATAAATAAATATGCTATAAACGTATATTTTGCCCAGTTTTATTTGACTGTACTAATAACTTCATGATATTTGAATTACCTTTTTTATAATATATGATTTAAAAGAAATAAAAAGGGAATTTTTTTAAAAAAATATTCTTAATATTTTTTATGATGGTTCTTAAATACAAGTAGAACTTCATGATTTAAAATTAGGATTCATTCATTGTTCATGAAAGTCTTAGACTGTTTACGTTTAACTCACTATATTAAGCTTTTATTTCTAGATAAAAACATTTTTGTATTTACATTAGAGGAACATAATAAAAATATTTGTGTTTAACATTTGTGTTTTATCTGGATTATTGTTTAATAATGAACTTATTTGTATTGGTGATGATGATGATGTCGTGTCCATGGAGTACGTTTAAAAACCTTAAGTGTCCTCGAAGCTGTCGAAGACAGCCCTGACAATCTCTGCAGCTTTATATGTAAAAAGAAACTCCACAGAATCCTCTATGATGACGTTGGCCAGCATTGCTGGACAGCTGAAGATGTGTTTGGAGACAGTTGAGTGTTATCCGGGCAGCGAGGACAAAGCCTGGTGTAACTCCTTTGTCCATCTGTAGAAACTTCCATACTTTTAAAGTGTTTTAAGTCTTGCGATCATAATTGAGATGGTTCTGTCGCTGTTTAATTATTACACCATTCATGGAAGAAAATTTGCCAAGTTGCCAGAGCCCCAAAGGGGTTAGACTTCTGCCACTGTTGGTCCAAGGAGAGTATTTTATTTCCTCCCTACCACCCAAAGGAAATCAATGGTGACATTCCCCTATCCGCCACCCGGGGACGCCGCGTTCTCTGGAGGTTACAGGCTCCCTCAAGAGTATATTGTGTATAGGTTTTCATTTATATAAAAATATAAATTATTTATTGCATATAGTTATGTGAAAACATTTATCACTTGTATAACTCTACAGTTATAAGTTTAAATTTTTTTTCCTGGTCAAAAATAATTTATCACCTTCGATTTAATTTGCAAATGTGGAAGACAGCAAAAAAATTAATACTTTGTTTTCTTAACAGCATAAAGTAGTATCATGAGGAAAAATACTTAGTAATGTAAACTAATATTGAAAATGCATTGAGTTATAATTATAACGCAATAAATTGCAGAATATATATAATTACATATTTTATTATTTTCCTTAATAAATCGTTCATTATAATAATAAATTTGCATAACCTAAATTAAATACTTTAGTTTGACAATTGTTTGACAATTCTCCTTGACGCTGATTTTGCTGATCAATAGAGAAAGTTTTACCATTAAGTGTCGTTTTGATATATTTTGACTAATATTCAAACTCTTATTGGAGTAAAATTTTTATTTATTTTTGTTAATGTGAGTAAAAATATCTGTTAAAAATGTTAAAAAGTTGAAAAAGACATACTGTTATTTCCCTTTGCAAATGTATTTGCTGTAAGATTTGTATCAACAAATTAACAAATTATTTAGCCATTCATTTTAAACTAAATATTTTGCATAAGTTTTTTATAATTGATTAAATAAAATAATTTTATTACATAAATGATAAATTTATATATATATATATATATATATATATATATATATATATATAATATATTTATATATATAATATATTTATATACATAATATATTTATATATATATATATATATATATATATATATATATATATATATATATATATATATATATATATATATATATATATATATATATATATATATATATATATATATATATATATATATATATATATATATATATATATATATATATATATATATATATATATATATATATATATATATATATATATATATATATATAAGTTTTGGTATCATTAAAAATCTTTACACATTAATTTAAAATGAAGTATAATATATGCATGTAAAAGGCTGCAAATGTTTGGTTGGTTTTCGCTCTAGACATTTGTCTCTTTATCGAAAGGTGGTGAGTTCGTATCCCAAACTAACTGAAGGATCTATTGTGTTCATTATTGCCAGCTAGGGCAAGTAAAATATGTCATGATCGCAGTTTCCTCCATAGAAAATAATATCTCTAGAGGAGGTAGGGTATGTCTGAGCGATTTCTATCTGGTCCTTGCTTCTAAATTACGAGAACCCACTTTCAGAGCTACAATATCACGCTCATTGGAAGTCCTACATTATAAAAGGTTCCATCACTTCTCTCCCTTTGTAGAGCTAAAGGAGGAAATTCCTAGTAGAGGGTTAATGGAAACAATAAGAATATATGTTTAAAAATAATAATTTTAATGTCTGAATATAATAAAATGAAACTAGTAGAATATATCCCCCCATTGGCAACTTTTGCGACTTTTTCTCGAAACAATTCTAAAGTTGTTGCTACCGAAAAAATTCCAAAAAGATACAAAAATTCAAATTGGTGACAGTAAAGTGAAAACCCTAACACTATAATCATAACAAAGAACAGCAGATTTGGCGAGAAATCTCTTGGTGGGGGTTATATCACATTTATACCAGTAAAAGTACACACAATGTATTCTATTCACAAATCAGGCTAATAAAAAACGTAAAAAGTGTAATTAAAATTATCATATATCCTTTAGTATTCAATAGTGATATCGATTAAAAAATTTCTGTCTTGAAATTTTCACCGGCTTAAATTTGATTAATATAAAAACTTGTGCAAATTTACAAAAATTTAGAAATTAGTTTTTTTAGGAATTAAATTATATGTAGATATAAAATGGGAATATGATGATTATCTATTAAATATTTTACTTAATTACAAATTTTATATGTATTCGTTGATTTTAAATTTCTTCTTTAAAAATAAAAAGGAAATGTGAAAGCATAGAAGTTCTTAACAAAGAGTAATTATTAAAAATATATAGCATTAAATTTACTTTTATATTCATTCAAATGATCCTATTAAGACATATCCTATTAAGACTTGTCAAATATCATTATGAAGTAAAGAATAAAATTTTTAAATTGATTTATTAAAATTGTGATTAAATCGAAAATAATAATCGTTTGATCAAAGAATTTATTTTGCAGTAATTGAGTTGTGAAAACATAATTAAACCTGTTGTTTGTTTTTATCTCTTATGAAAAATCTATAAGAAGCGAAATCATTGATGTGTTTTTGCATATTGCATGCATCTAAATTAACGAGTCTTGTCATTAACATATTTAATTCTTTATTCAAAGTGAAAACAGTTTAAAATGTTATTTCCTTTTTACTTAAAAAAATAATTACTTTACTTATGTACTTTCTAAAATTCTTCTGAAGTGTTATCACGCATATCTTAAAAATATGTTTTAAATCTTTGAAAAAAAGCATTTTCTTTTTCCCTATTCAAAGATCACGCATTCCTGTCAAATGAATGAACTATGAAAGGAAGTGGTGAAGCGTAATAATGAGAGAGTTAAATATTTTTTAAAGTGAAATATCATTTTTTTAATGGAATTATTTCAACAAGTTCTTTTACAAACACAAATAAAATATTTCTTGTTTCCTGGCAGCACTAATAAGAGTTTCAAAGAAATTTGTTTCACTAAAATCCGCATTGATATTTTGAACGCAAATTTTAATTTGGTATATATTGTAATTCAAATATTATATCAAATGTACAATTTGTAGCAATGGACAAATAGTCAATGTTACCAAATGTAAGCTTTTAAAGCTTTAAATATTATAAAGGTAGGCATTTATTACATTACTAGGTATAAAATTGCTGCAAAAAATGGAAACAACAAAATATGTTTTATTGTTCAAATATTATATATTGGAAATAATATAATTTAATTTTAAGGAACTTATTAAAATCATACATATAGCGAAATTATATTTAGAATAAACACTTCTTCAAGCAAAACAGCTTTCCTATGCTTACTTGTCAAGTTAAAATGAAATATCATAGGTCTTGTGCCGTGACATCTACCTGTTCAATGTCAACAAGATGACAGAATTCATTGACCGTAGTAACTGGAGTGTGGTGATAAGATAGTCTTTCGTCCAAAACATAAAAACGAATTCTATTAAAAAAAAAAAAAAAGATTTGGAAAATCTACTGACCAG
The DNA here is from genome assembly GCA_037975125.1 of Latrodectus hesperus. Classification (NCBI taxonomy): domain Eukaryota; kingdom Metazoa; phylum Arthropoda; class Arachnida; order Araneae; family Theridiidae; genus Latrodectus; species Latrodectus hesperus. The sequence continues at coordinate 1,002,692 of JAJQOW010000017.1, read as the reverse complement.
GGTAACTTTTCAAACTTTTTTGAGTAAATAAGAACCATGGATCTCTAAAAACATGTAGTTATGCAATATTTTGGCAGAAGTGCAAAATTTAGCTGTATTCGAATAAAATATGCACCCATGAGCCTTAACACAAGAGAAAAAATTGCCAATACTATTTCAATGCAAAGTGAAAGTGGTGGAGACCGGTATCCAATGTCATCTTATACCATCATCCTTGCTGTTTTTTCTGCATAGCTCTTGATCTGTATTGTAACGATGTTTGGTGCGCATTAGCAATGGTATATCGACTACGAATATATCACAGATGTGGCCATTTTAAAGATAATAGTCTGAATTTTCCACACAGAAGACGTGACTTCATTTCTGGGCATAGAAACGTCACTGATAACGGAAAAGGAAAGCACTTCTGTATGTGATCAAGCGTAAAAGATAGTTTAATCACAACTGCACAATACACCATTATTGTTAACGAACGTCGTCTAACCATTATTGTTAAAGACGTCATTTCTTGAATTTCTTGTCTTAACAAGGCTGTATATTATCATATGAATTAATGCGTAGTTTCTCAGCTCATACAAACAGAACTGCTTAGATTTACCGCTCAATATCCTGCAAAGAAACATGGGTTTCCGAATGAAGTTTAGGCTTCAGTATTAAATTTTTATTAAACTCAAAAATGAAGAAAATGTACTTCTTTCGTACTGGTTGACTGTTGCAATCAACTTCCATCAAATTCAGAAATGAATTGAGGATCCTATATCTTCTTACACGAACCATCAAAACAACTTTTCACCATGCAGCATATTCAAATATAATTTGTGTAACATAAATCTTTCATACGATATTTTCATTTAAAACCATTGTAAGCCTAACTACAATCACTTCTTTAACATTGAACTTTAGTAATATCACATAAATATTTAACAGTCAATCATTTATCTACATTAGCATCCTTTACTTTCCATTTAAGTTTCACGTAAGTAGATTTTTTCATTTAAGTTTCACGTAAGTGTCTGATGTATCTCAGTTTTAAATTCCAATATTATAAGCTAATTTATAGTAAAAAAACCCTCTAATTAATTATAATAGTTTTGTTTTGTAACTATTACATTTATTAACCTAATACTAATACTTGTAAATACTATTCAAATTCATATTATTTTTGATAATTTTTTACTTTTTAATTGTATTCATTTGGTAGTCTTGAAGTGGACAACTATCAATAAATATATGTCCGTGTAAAAAAAGGTTTTTAAATTATAAAAGTATAGTTCCATTAAATACCGCTAATATATTGAATATGTTATGTAGGACATTAAATGAAATTTGTGTGAGAGAAATACTCTTTGTAAAAGATATTACTTTTACTTCTTCAGACAAAGAAACATGCTGCTTTCATAATTTTTTAGACTTCATTTTTGTTTTTAATTACAATATTTCATATTACTTTTAAGGATTTCATTCTTCAAATCCCTTTTCTGGAATTATGAAATAAAAAAAAACAATTTTACATTGAAAGTGCAACAGGGAATACGTTTTATTTGTCACATGATATCCATTTATATTCTATCAAAAGAGACTTTGAACACGCAACGTAAATTGAAATTAAAGTTTATTCTCATAAACTTTCTATATAAACTACAATTCATCGAAACCGATATATCAATGAAAAATACAAATATATATAGTAAAAACTTATCCAGCTATTGAATAGTTCTTTTGACAGGCATATGCATTAGAAAAGTTACATGAAAACCATGTTATTTTTAGGTAGCTAGGATTTACAGATCTTTATAAATCACTATACCCACAGCAGTAGCAGAAACTATCAACCTGCGTATAGAATAGAAAAGTGATTGTATTCTTCGTAAAAGTATAACAATATTTATCGGAATAAATGTCGTAGCCAATTGAACGTCATGATTATCAGTCAAGTCAATGATTTACCAACGTCTGACTAAATGATTTTAACTGTAGAAATCTCAAGTGAACTTGCTGTAAATAATAGCAGTCGATTATTTCTTGTATTAGAAAAAATTGAGGAGAATATGGTCAATATACGCTCTAGTTCAATATCTTATTGACATGTAACCTCATAAAAGCCTTAGTTTGAAGATAGAATAAAAATTTATTCCTTGATGTACCAGAAGTTTGAGTGTTGCTATTTAGAAAACCAAAAATATGAATAAAATTTATTTAATCACTTTCAGTCTAAGACGAAATTTGTCGTAAAAACCCAAAATGACGATATTAAACACATTATGGTAATGATGGATTTCTATATTGTTAAAAATGGTTAGGCTAAACATGATGCTGTAAAGGGAAATGAAGTTAGTTAAAAAAAAAAAAAACATCATGCTATTCTATACTCTAGACTCATTGCTTATCTGCCTTATGGGTTCTCTTAATTGGGCTTCTTTCGAAATTTTGAAACTATGATAATTGAAAAAAGATACAACAACAGCCAGCGAATTAATCGCTTAGAAAATTACTTAATAATTTTCTAAGCGATTTGAAAAATATTGTCTTATTACAGACCTAACATCTTGAACCTGCGTACTTGACTTGACAGTGTAAAATCCCACATGATTACGAAGTTGAGATGCCTGGTAATTTGGCTTTTAAAGTCTTATTATAATGTTTTCTCTTATTACAAACCGAACAGCTTGAATCTGCGTACTTAACTTGACAGTTTACAATCCCATATGATCAAGAACTTGAGATGCCTGGTGTTTTGGCTTTTAAAATCTTATTGCAGTGTTTTGTCTTATTACAGACCTAACATCTTGAACCTGTATACTTGAATTGACAGTTTGCAATCTCATGTGATCAAGAAGTAGAGATGACTAGTGCTTTGGTTTTTAAAGAGAAAATCTCCTAACATAAGCCATGGTGCTTCGCCTAATTAATAAAATCATCGTATTCAAATTCTGTAGAACAATTATGATATATCAACGAACGACGTCAAAAGAAAATGTATTGATTATTTGCCATTCTATTTGGTTACTGTTACATGGCAATGACTGTTTGACATATGGTACGAAGCGTTTCATCTCATTGCATGAAATATATTAAGAACTTTGTACCTAACGACTGAGCTGAAATTCTTTATCTGAATAAGATAATTTATATATACACATTGGAAGAACAAATGCTGTCAACAAGCTCATAAATACTTTAAAAATTGTCAACAAATTTGTGTTTTATTTCACATACATTCAACTTCTTAATTTGCCGTATTCTTTGATTGTAACATTTAAGTACATAAACGTAGTAAATTGGTATGAAGGGCTTTTTTTTCATAATGTGTGATACTATATTGCAGAATTTTATTATTTAAAATTACTTTTCATGAAGATTTATTAAAGTTCTCAACTAAAAACTTTTTCCTGAAAATTCGTCTTACTTATGTAATTTTTATACAATTATTTACTCTTAGAAACTTTCTAAATATAAGAAAAATCTAGAACTACTATTGTTATTTTATAAGTGTTTTTTCAGTTTTTTTCAAAATTTAGCATAGCATTGTAAAGGAAAATTTAATAATAAGTTTTGTAATAAATAAAATTTAAAAAAAATAATGTTTCAAAAATTTTACTGTAAATTTTGTTGATTAATCTTAATTGTAACTAATTTTATTGTTATTTATACACTATTGCTTAATTCACGATTCATAATGCAATATTTTACACTAAAGTAATTTTACATGCTGGATTCTTTTCTTATATTTTTGTATACAGAATAAAAGCAGAGAGACACAACATATTTTACTGTAAGAAAATATACAGAATAATTGAAACACTAAAAGAAACATTAGCAGTAAAACATTTTTCCTTGAAAAAATGTAAATCTTTTAAAAAATGACAAGTTTACTTTGATTATAGATTTTTCAAATTATCTATTATGTTCATATATGCAGATATAATAAACGAAAATTTTGTGCTACATTAAGCCTCTGTTTATTATTTAGATTTTTCAAGAATAGTGCTATATATCATCAGAACAACTAGGTTACGAATTAATCATGAATCATTACTAGTTATAAATTATAAAAATGATTGTTTTTTTATGAAATATTATTCCCTTTTATACCTTAAATGTTTTCACATCATTAAACTTATTTTAATAATAAACTTTTATTATTATTACATGTAATTTATTTCGCTCTCAAAACAGTTCTTATTGGCAATTTTTATTTAATAAAAATATATGAAAAAAATCAGAACAGTAGTTCTCAAGCTAACTCTTATTTGGCCCATATGGAATCCAGTAAATTTAAATTTACACGAAATAAAATATTAAGTACATTTTACATTACTTTAAGCATTGCATTAGTTTTATTTCTCTTCATAAGATTTAAAATGTTCCGGACTCTTAAAATCTTATTTAAGGCTGCGTGGGCGTGAATGTAAGAGATTATATTTTTAGTCATCCTTAAAATGTCATCGAAGGGAAGAAAATGAGAGAAATTACGAGACATTGTTAAATAATTTAAATTAAATCATTAATAAATAATTTAAATTCATTAAATTTATAATATACTGATCTGAATAAATATAAATTTATCTTATTCAGATAAAAGTGACATTAAACAGCCCGAAATTAATTATGTATTATACACGACGTTAAAAATAGATTTACTTAATTTAATAATGATATATTAATTTTATTTAAATAGCTTATAAAATTTACCGATCCTTTTCTTTCATTGTGATATAAAAAAATAAACCAGCCTCCCTGTTATAATTCTTAAATAAGATGTTATGTATGATTTTCTTTTCCTTCAGGTTATTATAGTTTATAGTTATAGTTTTATGTTTATGCTATACTAAAGTTTAATAATTAATTTTTAACTCTGTAATAAAAAATATTTCCATACTGTTCAAAGAGGAACAAAATGTTGGTTTAGTTTCTAAACACGTATAAGACTTGTTCTTTAAGACTAAATTATTCCTTTACTAAAATCAATTTATCAATTTTCACTTGAGTTAGTTAAGATTAATTTTATTAAATGAATATTACTTAAATTCCAAATTATATTTCAAATGATGTACAGTTTATTATTTTATAATTATTATTCAGTTCTCTAAAATTTTGTGAACAAAATAGAATATATTCCTATTAATTGAACAATTTAAGCTTTACTGAAATTTTTATATAACATTTATGGATATTTTTAAGAAATACCATAAGTCAAAATTAACAGATTCATTTAAATTGATCATTTTAGTTATAAACTGTGCATGACATTTTCTATACATTTAATTAAATTTGAAAACACAAGCTGTTATTTATTTGTATGCGATGTGTTGTAAAAAATACATATTCCTTTATTATTTATAAGTCAAATAGTAAAGGGAAAATATAAATATTTCTTATTTCTAATTATTTTTAAAATTACGATATGTAATTTTCTTTATATTATACAGAAAAGCAATTTTCAAAAATAATTTCAGAATCTTAGAGAATTTTCTAGATTCTGAGCTGTAATTAACTGAGCTTAATTAAATGTACATGCCAATGATTTTAATAATAAAATAAATTAATTAAATAAATATAAAAATGAAATAAAGAGAAATAAATATTCTTCATATAATCTCTTTATTAGCATCTCGCTTTATAATTTCTAAATGAAAACATATGTATTGCAATGTTATGGATGAATTTAAATCTATTAAAAATTATGTCATACAATATTTAATTTACTGAAACACATATGTTGTTGCAAAAATTTTTAATACTTTCCTAATTCAATCTTGATATATTCCATTATACGCAAGACTAAAAGATTACCTTTTATGTCAGATAACCACCGAACCTTAATACTTTTTCAGTAAGTAATATTTAAATGATTAGGCCTTAACAAAAATAAATTGGAGTCATGGCTTGGTTGGTTAGGGCGTGGTTCTCATTATCGGAAGGTAGTGTATTCGAAACCCGGCTTAACCAAAAATCCTACATGTTTGCTAAAGATGACTGGAGCACATTAAAAGTGGGTGTGGTCACAATATCCTCCAATTGAAATGATATCTCTGGGCGTGGCAGTCCATGTATTGGAGGTCGTCTGTTTAGTCCATGTATAAAGACACGAAGACTCCACCATTCTACTTCTATCTAAGTGGTGGAATCCAACTCAGAGCTAAGTACAGGGAAGCATGCTGGTAGTATATTGTTTTTATTTGATAACAATTTGAGGTGGATACTGCGTGAAACGAGGTAATTTAGGTTGGTAAAATAACTGTGCAATGCTTGGTGCGAAAGTTGGAAATTACCGCAAATCTGCTCAGGATTATAGGATTTTACTCAATTTTGATTACTAATGATGTTTATTGCACAGATGGAGTGATTAGAAAAATTTCCATTTAAGCAACAATTTATAATTCAATTTAAAAGCTAGAATTACAATATTAAATTATATGAGTTAGAAAATTATTTCCTTTTTTCTTGGAATTTCTTTTGAATATATTGCACATTATCTTTTGCTATTTTATAATCGTAACCTGTAAAATGCTGAAACTTTTCTATCAACAGATCGTTTTTCTGGAGCAGAAAAATCCTAGTATAACATTAGAAACTTACAGAAGCGAGGATTATGTGCAATTGTCCTATTCCTCTACCAACATGATATTAAAAACGTGGAATAATCATTGTTGATTATCAAATATGTTAAAAACGTACCATTAAATACATATGAGTTCTTGTGGATTAAACATATTAAAAATTGCTGAAAAAATACAACGTAGGATTGATCATCGACACGTTCACTATAAATAGCTATTGTTGAAAAGCTTAAAATGTGTTACTGGCAGATTGAACTATTTGTATTGAGTAATGTATGTACTTTGCTTAAGATTCATCTCTAAGAACACGCTTATGAAAAATATTTGACATCGGGAAAACATAAATTTATATAAATGGATGCAATAATAACTTGAATCTAAATAATTTTATTCAACCTCATATATCATCAAAACAATACCTAAGTATGCTATGAACGATAGTATTGGAAGCCAGATACATAATCAAAAAGAAGCGTAAGTTGTTTGTATCATGCACAAAAATGAATGGCGAAAATAAAGATACATTTAAAGTAAAATAAAATAATAGATACATAAATTTTATGTAATTGGTACATGGTTGCTGTGTGCCAACTAGGCTGACATTATGGGGTGCGTTGCAACACTTTTCCAACTAAACCATATGTAGATGTGGAGTCCGACTTCTCAGTGCACACTTGCCACAGGTACCGGTTTATAAGGTAGGGAACCATTCACAATCCATTCATACAAGGAAAGGAAAAGACAAGATTGATAGAGAGAAAAAGTATATCCATGTCTGGACCGGTATTCAAACCCAGGACCTCCCTAACCGCAGTCAGGCACACTGGCCATTAGACAAGTTGAAAGGCACGTGGTTGCTTATAAGGGTTGTTTGAAAGCTCTAATTATATAATATCATAATGAATTCAATTTCAGGTATTTAAAGAAAGTAAATTTTTTAAACTCTAAAAAGATGTTTCAGTCCAAACTGAGCCTCCAAGAAAATATACTGTCTTAAAATTGCTAATCTTCAACGAATTTCTTGTTATTTAATTTGAAATGGTATTTTTTGATTTTATTTCTAGCACAGATATTTATTTAAATGCTTTTAGCATTTTTCCATTTACGTACATATAGCCCCGAAAGATGAATATACTCATAATGTGATTGTCCTATATCTATATTATAAGATGATATGTATTAATTATGCAAATTATCAGTTTTAAATTCCATAAAAGAATCATATCAAAGCAATACGAATTATTTTAAAGCAATCTGTGGGTTATACCTAGTTTTGAAGAAAAATAAGTCCATTTGTTTCTTGATATTGTCGCGTAGATGAAGTGAGTGTAGTAAAGCCAATGGAAACGAAAGCGCTCAAGAATAAATCAAGATTTTATTATTATTAAATCGAATCAGTCGCTATTTATATAATTTCGAAACCTTCCAGACTTGGAAGGCCCGCAGAAAATTGGAAACTGAAATTTATATGAATTTGCATAATTAACTTAAATTAAGAAATTAACAGAAATAAATTTTAACGCAACTTGCCCAGCTTGCTTTTGAACCCGCAACCTCTGGCTCACGAGTCCGATGCTTTACCGACTGAGCCACGAAGTCCTTGATCGGGAGGAATAATTTTCGCTACATTTCCTCCTCTTTAGGAGGAAGCAGCGACCCGCTGCAACCTGGTTTGGCTCCTTGTAACAGGTCTCCTGGAAGTAGGCATGCCTTCATCATCGAATTGTCTTTTTGGATCAAGATAAGGTTTTAATCTTAATACATGCACGACGTCTTGTGAGTTTCGACGTCCTCTGTTTCGTTCCACACTTTCTACTGCATATGTCACGTCAGACAGTCGTCGTGTTACTCGATAAGGTCCGAAGTAACCCCTCAGCAGCTTTTCGGATACTCCCACTTTCCGTACCGGGGTATAGACCCATACTAAATCCTCGATATTGTAGCTGACAGGTCGATGCCTCTTGTCATATCGGCGTTTGTCTGTAGCTTGCGCTTCACGGATATGGAGTTTTGCTAGTTGTCTAGCTTCCATAGCCTTGGTAATCAGATGATGCACATAACATTCGTCAGAAGTTTCGGTATTAGATGGGAAAATTACGTCCAGAGGAGTCTGGATGTCTCTGCCATGAATGAGAAAGAATGGGCTAAATTCCGTGGTGTCTTGCTTTGCTGAATTGTATGCAAAAGTCATAAAAGGTAGTATGGTACCCAATTTCTTTGCTTAACGTCTACATACATAGACAGCATGTCCCCCAGTGTTCTGTTGAATCTTTCTGTCAATCCATTGGTCTGTGGATGGTAAGCGGTCGTCAGAAGATGTGATGTTTGACATAACTGGTTGACATTTTTAACAATATTGGCTAGAAAGTTACGTCCTCTATCACCTATCATTTCTTTGGGAGCTCCGTGCTTCAGTACAATTTCTTCAACTATAAATCTAGTGATTTAGGTTGCCTTAGCAGTTGGTATTCCTTTTGTGACTGTGAATCTAGTCAAATAGTCTGTGCAAACAATAATCCACCGGTTGCCATTTCAGGTTACTGGAAAGCGTCCAAGTAAATCTACTCCAATTTTGACAAAAGGTATGTCAGGGGGTTTTAACGGTGTGAAACATATCGACGTATGCTCCAATACAGCCCTGGCCACCAGTATTTTCCCCTTATCCGGTCGTACGTTTTGGCGAAACCAAGATCACCGGCAGTCGGAGCATCGTGAAGAATGATAGTCGTCAACTGTTTATCTTTTTGTTCTTTTCCGTATTCTTCAATTGTTGCGAGGGACGGGATTTCAAAATTGCTTTCAATAGTTGGTTCAATGAGGGGCTTCCTTGACAGAGAATCCGCATCCAAATGTTTACGGCCGCTTTTGTAGATAATGTTTATGTCGTATTCTTGTAACCTGAGAGCCCACCGCGCCAGTCTTCCCGATGGATCCTTAACGTTCGCCAACCAACATAAAGAATGGTGATCCGTTACTACTGTGAAAAGTTTTCCATAGAGATACGGCCTGAATTTACTGATAGCCCAGACGACGGCAAGGCATTCCTTTTCGGTTGTAGAATAGTTTCTTTCAGAATTAGTAAGGGACCTGGAAGCATAAGCTATTGGTCTTTCCTTATTATCCTGGATCTGTACCAGAACTGCGCCGAGGCCATAGCCGCTAGCATCTGAATGTACCCTTGTTTTCACGTCTGGAAGGAATTGTCCTAGTACAGGGCCGCTGGTCAGTAATTTTTGGAGTGTTGAAAAAGATTCCTTCTGAGACGGATTCCAAGAAAAGGTTGCGTCTTTCTTCAATAAGTCATGCGAGGGTTTTGCGATCTCAGCAAAATTTTTGATGAATCGTCAATAGTATGAGCATAGGCCCAGAAAACTTCGGACATCGGCGATATTTTCCGGGGTAGGGAACTTTGCTACCGCCGCTGTTTTCTGTGGATCTGAATATATTCCATGTTGATCAACTAGGTGTCCCAATATAGTTAGCTTCTTTTTGCCGAATGAACATTTGTTAGAATTTAGCGTTAACCCCGCTTCTTGAATGCATTTAGAACTTTCCTCAAGCGTATTTTATGTTCTACGAAGTTTGGTGCGTACACAATGATATCGTCTAGATAACAGAGACAAATATTCCACTTTAGGCCTTTTAGTACTGTGTCCATCATCCGTTTGAACGTAGCGGGAGCATTACATAGCCCGAACGGCATAACTTTAAATTCATAAATCCCATCTCATGTCACGAAGGCTGTCTTTTCTCTGTCTTTGTCGTCAACTTCTATTTGCCAGTAGCCTGACTTTAGATCCATCATAGAGAAAATTTTTGAACCAGCTAGACAGTCCAGGGCATCATCTACGCGAGATAATGGATATACATCCTTTCTTGTTATATTGTTCAATCTTCTATAATCGACACAGAAACGCCAATCCCCATTTTTCTTCTTCACAAGCACAACTGGAGATGATCATGGGCTATTTGACGGCTGTATCACGTCTTCTTGTAGCATTCGCTGCACTTCTTTGGCAATCACGCGTCTTTCGATGGTTGATACACGGTAAGGTCTTTGCTTGATTGGTGCGTTGCCACCTGTATCGATTTTGTGCCTCTCTGAACTACATCAAGATTTTCTAAAATTTCGCTTAAAATCAAAAATGTCACTAAATTTTTCTAGTAGGTTCAATACCTCGTCTTCCTCAGCATTGGTTAGATCAGAATCAAGAATTTCTTTTAATTACTCTCGAGTCGCCCTTTTTCTGGACTGGTGTCCATCGGAAGTTTCTTGCCCTTTGTCACTCAAGGAGAAGATAGCGTCATTTGCTATTGTCGTGAAAAAGCCTATATTCATCCCTTTTGGTATCAGTTGGGTTCGTCGGGAAAAGTTCGTTACCCACACTTTACAACAGCCATTCGCAATGCCGACAATTGAAGCTGGTACAAATAACTCTTTTTCGCAACTCAGAATTTTACTACCAACAATCATAGCTGCATTTGCTTCCTGCACTGTTGAATTCAAAGCAGATATTTGTCTTGTTGTGTTAGCTTCAATCAAATAATCTGATGCGGCACTTAAAGACCAATTTGATTCGTTTGAGACTGAGTGGCATGGAAGGATTTCGGAAAGTTGGAGTTCTTGATTTCCACAATCGATAACGGCATCGGTGGCACGGAAAAATTCCCAGCCAAGTATCATTTGATGACTGCACTGCGGAAAAACGAGAAATTCAAACGGCTTCACAGTCCCGTTCAAGTCCATTTTTAATACACAACGTCCAGAGGCGGCTACAGTTTTACCACAAGCAGTTTTCAATATAAGTTCATTTTCAATAAACATAGGAGTATTTAATTGACGCCGTAATTCTTCGGATATGACAGAATAATCTGCACCAGAATCAACGAGGGCTTTTATACACTGTCCATTCACAGTGATACAGGTTGTGTTCTCTTTTAACTTGGCTGTCGTGTACGTCGGAGGATTTTCTTCAACTGTGGTCTTACCTCCTGCACAGGTCGCTCGAGTTAGTTTTCCTCATTGAGTCGGCGTGGAGAAAGACTGGAACGGCGTTTTGGTGACTGTGAACCTCGGCGGTTGAAGGAACGTCGTGGGTAGGGTGAACTGCTCCTGATTTTGGAAGAAGTAGGCTGAGCATAATCATCGTCGAAGCTACCAAAAGAGTCGATGTACACATCTCGTCGAGGGTTGATAGTCCTACTCGCTCGTGCATTTTCAAATATTCGGCGTCTCTCCCGACAATACCTTTGCACATGACCTGGTCTCCCACAATGGTAGCAGAATGGCAAATTATTGTCAGTCCTACACAAGTCTGTTCTGCGTTGAGGAGTGGTTTTATTGGTGGTTTCACGACTTGGCTGCGGCCTGGTTGGAACCAAGCGTCAAGGAGTGGTTTTGTTTCTCCTTGCACCTGCAAATGGTGCTAGAATCTCCATGACCTCTTCCTGCACCACAGAGGCAATGTCACATGGTGACCTAGTTTCTTTGCTTGTGTAGCCCTGTATTTCAGGCATGATGTTTTGCAGCTCTTCCCTGACAATTGTACGAACTAATTACCTGAGATCTGTGGCATCTGTTTCAGCCGACACCGCGGAGACATTAGGTAGCCTTTGAAATCGTGGTCGAACAAAACGCCTTCGTCGAAGGCTCTCTATATGACGGCATCATTTTACGAGAGCGTCGGTAGTCTGATATTCCTGAGATGACAAAATCTGGTAAAGGTCCTCTGCAATACCCTTCATGAGATGAGCCACTTTCTCGTCTTCAGGCATAGAGGGGTTAACTTTTCGGCATAGGGAAAGTACATTTTGAATGCAAGATTCAGATGTTTCACCAATTTGTTGTGCACGGGTGAGTAACAGTCTTTCAGCTTGGCGTTTTATATCAGCTGCTTGGCAAAAAGTGTTTTTCAGGGAATTCCGAAAGACAGTCCAGTCAGTAAAGGTGTCTTCATTGTTATCGAACCATTGACGAGCTGTTCCGGAGAGATAAAAGATGACATTTGCTAGACACATTTGGTCGTCCCAGTGGTTATCATTCGCTATTCGATCAAAATCCTTGAACCACCAGTTACCGTCTTCTTGGTTGTCCCCAGAGAATATACAGGGGCTTCTGGGTAGTTGGTAGGTCAACATTGGAACGGGTGCGATGTTACTCGGAGTAGAGCTGGCCCCAGCTGAGAATTTCTGATCCTTTCCCCCTCCTTCAGCCATCATCCTTAATTGTCTTGCCGAATCCGGAAGGAGATCAAATTCAGGAGCGAGACATCGAATACGTCGGCTTTGACGTAACTCTTCCGTTGTTTTACCCGGTGCCTCCACTAATCTGTCGCGTAGATGAAGTGAATATAGTAAAGCCAATGGAAACGAAAGCGCTCAAGAATAAATCAAGATTTTATTATTATTAAATCGAATCAGTCGCTATTTATATACAGTTTCGAAACCTTCCAGACTTGGAAGGCCCGCAGAAAATTGGAAACTGAAATTTATATGAATTTGCATAATTAACTTAAATTAAGAAATTAACAGAAATAAATTTTAACGCAACTTGCCCAGCTTGCTTTTGAGAACCCGCAGCCGCTGGCTCACGAGTCCGATGCTTTACCGACTGAGCCACGAAGTCCTTGATCGGGAGGAATAATTTTCGATACAATATTATTTGTAAAATTTGAAATAAAATAAGTTATTTATCTTTAACCATTAATTATTATTTTTAATGTTGAAGTAGCTTTTAAAAATTTAAATTCCACAATTTCTGGGTAAAGCATAATATTAAACAAATGTTTTATTGTTTAAAAACGCTTTAAATTACTTTAGATTAATGAGTAAGGACACGTTTCGAAATCATAATGTATTTAGGTGAATAAATTTACAAATATTGTAAAGAATGTAAAACAAGCGCATTTATAGAAATTATCGCTTAAAATTTGTAACTATGCAAATGTTTCCAGTTTTATTTATATGGTAATTATTTCTTAACTCAATAAATAGATATTTTGATAACTTTAATGAAAACATGTTTGCAAGGACAACTCTTTCATTAGACCTCTTTCTCAAGGCGTTGTTTGCATCTTTTATGCAACAATCAGCTAAAATTTCATTTTCTTTGTTTCTTATGTGGTTAGAAATGCAATAAAATTATTTAGATGATGGTTGAATGATCAGGGTATTTTACATGGAGATTGGAATTTTAATGAGTAGCTTGAATAACCGAATTAACTAGCGAAACAACATTTTTGGAAAAATAAACTACTTGCTTTTATTTTGATAAGGATAATAGTTTTTGAATTTATTAAGAACAACATAGTAATCATTGTTTAAGTAATGTTACCAAGTATATTCATGATAATACTTTTGTGTTAATTTATATTCATTTTTAATAATTTCATAAAAATAATAATACTTAAATGTGAAGTGAAACGTTTTTTCATATGTCTGATATAAAATGTGGAGAACAATGAATAAAGTTTAATTTTTAATTATATATATATATATATATATGGTATTTTACTTTTAAAATCAAAAACTTTTATGATATTATTTTTGTCAACTTAAATAAATGCATTTGATGTATTTAAAAGTAGTGCAGAATACTCACAAGTATTTAAAAATAATAAAAAATTAGTTTCATTTAATTCTAGAAGATTTTCTTTTGTGTATTATTTTCTTAAATGTGAATTTATTTTTACAGGAAATTCTCTTGAATAATTTAGAAAAATTTAACGAAATAAATTTGAATGCAATTATTTGTTCTTATTTCAAACGAAAATATAAAAACATATTAATCTATTTATGACAGCATATAGTATTTTTCTTATTTTATAAAAAAATTCTATTCATCATTTCTAAATATTTAGTTTTAAAATTATTTCAGATGATTGTACTAATCTTCAGTCTTTGAAGTAGGAATCATGTAATTTGAATTTTAGAGTTTTCTTAAAAATCCTGATTTCTATTTATTATAAATTTAAATATTTAATATTCAATTTACACTTCTGTGTGTCACTGATTTTGCTGCATTTGTTTTTGCTTTTTACAAAAGCGATTGTTTGATTTCTGCACAATATTTTTCTATTTAAGTATCATTTATTAAAATGTTTGATGTACCCATTCTTATTAATTTATTATAAAAATTCTGATGCAGGAATTCTTAATTGAATAAAATTTTCTTCATTTTTGTCATTAATTGTTTTTTTTTTTTTTTTTTTGCAATTTACAACAAATATTTACTTACATTCTTAAATTCATAATTTATTAAAGGGATAAAGACTTATTATATAGTTTTATTTCATCTTTAATGAATATAAAATTTATCCACTTATTAATATGATTTTTTAATTTAAATATAAATAAATAAAAAATCATATTATTAAGTGGATATTATTAAGAAAAAGAATACTAAGTTTGAATTTTTTTTGTTGCATTAAAACATTGTACCCATTTAATGTACATTTAAATAATAAATAAATGTACATTAAATGGGTACAATGTATTAATGCAATAAAAATATCAAACTTAGTGTTCTTTTTATATCCACCAAAATAAACTGAATTTATTTAAAATTTGAAAACATAAAAATGTATTAAGTATGTAAGGCATGTAAATGTTTTTAATATTGATTGAAAATGCAGTATTTAAAAGTAAACAGTTAATATTTTAGTAATAACAATTAATACTCTAAATAGACATTCACCTTTAATGTGGTTAAGTTGAATTTTCAGCTTGTATTTTATATATATTTTCTTACATATATTTTCTTTATATATTTTTTCTTTTTTTACATTTTTCCTGGATGGTATACAAAATATTTCACATAGTCTTAACAAAATTAAATGTTTTGGTTAAAAGATGCTTTTATGTTAATAAGTATATATCAATAAGTATAAACCAATTAGATATTTCTTTATATTTAATATTTATTCATTTATTGATGCTGTGTATATACCCTTCTTGTATGGTTATAATGTGAACAAACTTACTGAGTACTAAAATTTATTTGAGGATGAAAATCTAAAAACACGAATCAGTCGGGATATTTTATTAATATCAATTTTAATATTAATCTTATTATAACTTATTTAATATTAATATTAATCTTATTATCTGGATATTTTGATTAACTTAGTATCTATCTTAAATTTAATATATCTATATTATAATTTAATATCTATCTGATTGATAACATAATCTTTAAAATTTTGCATATTTCCAAAATCAAGCATTTTTACTGTAACTCAAAAAGAGAATGATGTCATATGTTCAATAACTCTTCGTTCAATATGATGGCTGAACAATTCAGTTTCATGTATAAAGAAGAACTTTTGAACAATGCGTGCTATGTGCATTTACTCATTTTTTTGTTGACATACAGTTGAAAGTATATGAAATTTATAAAAATCAAGGCGTAATTCAAGTGTTCAGCAGTTTTTTATCACAGTGTCTTCAAACTCGTTTCCAACCATTGTGGTATTGCAAACATGAGCTGAATTTGTCAATATAGGGAAAGTCCTTCCATTTGGATCACTATATCCATTGTTCATAACACCAATGGTGATTCAAAGGCCTATGATTTTGAGTCATACTCAGCCATAAATGATGTCGAATGGTACGAGTGGACATCGAATGATGAATGACTGATTGAATCTGTTGTGCTGTAGTTCATGATGTGACTGAACGATAAATATATCCCTACCATCCGCATAATGTGAATTGTGTCAACTGAAACTTTGTAATGTCAGTATCGTTGGTTCAACATTACCTCATATATCCAGCGAATACAGATTCGCATCATAGTTGCTTCGTTTCACACGAAGTGATCACTAAGTTTTCTAAAGGATGGTTTGCAATCCTCATTGGTTGTTGTTTTTTCTCGTTCGAATTCAGAAAAAAAGACGCTAAAGGTATAATTAAACAACCTACAAAAAATCAATTTTTGTAAAATTGTTTAACTTTTTATATAACTTTTGAAATTAGCATCAGAATTGCCGAAAACGCATGATGTAAAATTATCATGCTTTATATGCTGCTTTCATATGTATTATAAGTAACCAGTAATATATGTACATATCTGTATGAATTCATGTACATAAGTGTGGTATGATGTGCTTTTTCAACTTTTTGTAAAGGTTTTTCTACTAGCAATGCCTTACATGCAATATTCTGCGAAAAATTTTTTTCTATTCCTGTAAATTATGCAAGTGCTTTAAAGTTCCTTCTTCTGTGTTTAGTTATCAATTCTTCATAATATTTTACTTTGTAAATGGTTTTCATCGGCATCTTATGCCACACATTAATCTTCCAACATCATTTGTGGCTTTGCAATAAGCTAATGGATTAACACAAGGAAAATTTGTTGTGTTGGCAAGCTCGTTTTTGTCAAAAGAATCGAAATAATGGTGCGAATCATGTTCCATTATAGCAAGCAAAAAAAAAACTGTGTCCATGATTTCTCGAGACAAATAGCCGTGTCCTTCAGAACGTTTAAAGGTACATCATAATGGCTATGAACAATTTGCGTTTACAACCTTAATATAAAGCAATTTCAGAAAAATTTTACAAATTTGACTTTAGAAGTACACAGAAAATAGACAGAGCTGGTTCTTTGACAATTGATAAACATATGAATCTAGCAGAATACATTAAAGAATATGGGAATAAAACTATCACAGTCTCAAAATACACTTCCAGTGGTAATAATTTTTATTATATCTCTCCTTATCAGCCTAAAATTGCTGATTGGCATGGTTTATTCAAAAAAATTTTAACTGGTTTCTTTATTCTCGGAAGTTGCTTTTATAAAAAGTAAGCTTCGAATCTCTATTGATACTGAATAATATTATAATCATATACGTCCTTCTTTACTATGTGCGAACAACATATATATATAGATTTTGTAAGAAAATTTAAATCCTCAATTAATTGTTCTGATGAGTGAGAAAAATCATTTAAAATCTTGTTAACTGAAATGCAATTTCTTTTATGAAACTTCTGCTATAATATTATTTGCATAGATATTAAAATCAAGTAATTCAGCACTATATCTTTTATCAGGCATAGGAACAAAATATATAATCCTTCATTTTGTTTCGTTTTGAAATTTTTAATTATAATTCCACTAGTTTAAATTCTGTGAAAACTTAACAATATGTATATTTAATTTGTATTTTTTACTAAAATTGTTTTTACATTTTTATATATAACATAAATTAGCTTTTAATATACAATCAATAATTAGATTGACTATTTAAAATTTGTATGCTTTTAATTTTAATGCGAATATAAAAATTGTTTCACATTAAATTGCATATAAATGTCTTTTTATGTTTTTTTAATATACATAATAAGATCTGAAAAATGAATTATCACAATATAAGAATTTATGGCAATTCAAATTGTATTAATTAATTTGAAAGAATGGGTATTTTCTTAAACTTAATTGCTTTCCAATAAATTATATTTTTATAGATAATAATGCAAATAAAATTCTTGTAAATTTTTACAAATTCAGACGAGAAAGCAAAATGATATCAATAAATAATACAGTTAATAATGCAATATGTTTTCAAATTCGATATTAGGAGGATAATAACTTTTTGATTATATTCATTTTTACATGTATCTTACACAGACAGGTATCTTTTTACAGGTATATATTTTCTGTTGCACTAATATAATAAGAATCAATATGTGCCCATTGAAATGTTAATTTAAAAATAACTATAATAAATTTATGGTTTTTTATATAATTTATTATACGTATAAAATACCTGGCATTAATGAATTCTAATTTAAAATAATATATTAAAATATCAATTTCTCTCATATAAATGAAGTTTATCTTAATTTGAAAATTTTTAAATATTCTTTGGATTTTACAAATCATAGAAATGAATAATTCCGGTTTTATATGTTGTATTATTATTATTTTTATAATTATATTTTATATAAAAGAAAAAATATATAATGTATGTTGTATAGCACCTAAAAATACATAGAATTATTGATAATTTGTTTTTGTGATTACAAAAAAGTAGGACTACAAGAGGAATTCAAAATTTGGAGTCATATAAATCAGAGTTTCATGTTTATTATTATTTATTATTAATTATTTTTTATACAGACATATATATATATATATATATATATATATATATATATATATATATATATATATATATATATATATATATATATATATATATATATATATATATATATATATATATATATAACAAGTTTTCTTGTGATAATTATTCATAAAGCACAAAAATAATGTTTTATAATGAAATCATGCAAGAAGGAATTCCAAAAGAAAGACCGCAGGTGATTACAGGATATATTGATCCTAAAGCTGAGCAATATTTTTTTTTGAATGTATTACGATAATTGATCAGTCATGTAATATAACTAGCTTTGTAGACTGAAAACAATAAATTTTGTAATACTAAATTGTATTTCTGAGCATTAAGCAGTCTAGGGCTTGAAACCCCTCAAGTGTTTTTTTTATAGTTCTTTCTAGAGTTCTGGTACCCTAGTGATTAGGGCATCTGCCTTCCATCTGAAAGGACGGGGCTGGATTCCCAATGCCGCCAAGGACCCACCGGGTACATGCGATATGCGTGCTCATAAAATCTGTGGAATCGAAAGTCCTGTGGTCGGTCATTGTGCAGTTACCATGGGTGTAATGATCTGGAGAAAATTTCCTCCTTCTTCAGATCAGTGTCAAAATTGAGGGAGTGGATTTTCTGGTGGTTCCATCTATCGGAGGATTTAAAGAGCAAAGACGTACTTTCACCTTCATGATGCTCAGATAAAAACGAAAGACGCTTCTTATTAACTTAAATTCGCATAGCCTGCCTTTTTCATTGATTTCATTGAATAAACAGGTAAATATTTAAATTATTTAAAGCAGAATCAATAGTTTAAGAAGTTAAAGATTTTATCTCTTTCTCTCTCTCTCTCTCAGCATTAACAAAATATAACATGCATTTCTGATATTATAAAGTCTCATTTTATTTTTGATACCATATTTAGTGGAGGGTCATTAATAAATGAAATTTAGTACCTGTCATCTTGCACAAATTAGAAAATATGTATTGTGTATATCATCGATATTTCTAAAAATAATCATCATTTAGAATTAAAAACAGTATGTTCAAGTATGATTGAAAATGTTTTAATTAGGGGAAGACTTCCCTTGAATAAAACCCTTTTTTAATATACATCAAAATTTTTAAATTACTGATAATAAAACATGAAGAGAAATTATATTTATGAAATGAAAAAAATTGTAATTAATATTAATATAAAGGTAATTTAATTAATTTTGAATTTAAGTGAAAAAGTGCGTTGTAATTTTCAAGACAAACGAAGTACTCTTAATCACACTAAAAATATTAAAATATTTATTTTGAAGTGACTAAATTTCGTAATGCGTATAAAGAAATAGTATGTTTTGGATTATATTGATGAACTTGAATTATAATTAAACATTATGAAAAAATACGAATTTTATAAAATCAAAATGAAAAGCGAATAGTAAATTAGAACACATTTTCTAAATGTCTCCTTTTTTATGCATGATATCAACAAAAGACTTCATTGTAATAGAAGATTAACATATCATAAATACTTCCAGGTTATTTTTATTACCTTTTGCGACTCTAAAATGTGATGTATTAACCCTACAAAAATGAGAATTTAAATACATTTTTTAGATGGAAGCAAAATGCAGTGGATCAAATGATTAGCAAAAATAATTTGAAACTTTTCTAATTCCATCTGTATGCAGAACTTTAATTCACTCCCACTTTATAATAAATTGAAAGATATACTAAATCATATTATTTTTTCCTGAACTATCTATTTTTACTTTGGTGAAGATTTTTATTCGGTTAGATAATTTTAAAAAAGTAATCATGGTGAAATAAATAAACATACTTTACTTCCGCTGGAAAAATGGAAGAAAAAAACAAGTTCCGAACTTTGCTTCTCTTTCAAGAATTTCAAATATTTTTCAATAACCGAAGAAAAGACTTCGCAGTGCGTATAAAACACATCTGGAAAGAAGTATCCCTTGGTAAGAAAAGTAGAGTGTACTTGAAACTGTTTGAACTTATCGTAACTATTGAGAGATAGAAACACATGCTTCATTCAATAGCTATCAAGGGAGGAAGATAAAGATTGGATGCTTCAATCAAAGTGCAGAACAAGCTTGGTATTTCCCTTGGTTAAAATAACCCATCTCACATAATACATGCTAGTATATCTCTCTGCCATGGATTATTTTATTATCTACTATCAAAATAAGATTATTGATTAAACTTGCAGATTTTTTTCCTCGTTATTTTTACAAGCCTCTATTACAAACAAATTTTTATTATCTGATATAAAAATTTTATGTATTTTTCTTGGCATTTAATATTTTTTCAATATATAAGCAGCTTGAAAATGTTTCCAATGATATCTAGTTTGTGTAAAATGATTTTGTTTGACTTGTGTGTGGTCAGTTATATACTTTTTTGTAACTTTTATTTTGTTTCTCTGACGTTTTTTACTGTTTAATTTCAATTCAGATTTTTATATATGATATAAAGTTGCAGATATTGTAAAAGTAATAAAAAGCAGAATTTCTTATTTTATTAGATTTTTTAAATCATTATAAAGATGATGATATTGTAAAAATGACAAAAAGGTATTGTTCCTATATTATTTTAATCCAGAAACAACAAATTAAATAATAATTATCACCACGCAAAATACTATTTTCTTACTTCATATCGAATGTTATGCTATAGGTAGTTTTTGGTATATATATTTTTATAGTATGTCTGGAGTTTATAATTTATTTCATATTTTAAGTATATGAAGCATTTCTGATGCTATTATAATTATTCGGCACTTTTCATATGACTCAAGTAACTGAAGGAACAAATTCCCAAACTCAATATTTTATTATATAAGGGGAAATAGTATAAATGTCGACATATCCAGTATATTCTTTGTCACTCTTTTTGACTTCTTTCGATCTGGCAACAGGAGAATAGTGAGTTCAATACAGACCCAGCTAAAGATTTCTCGTATTAGCTAACGGTTCTTGGAGCACGTACAGGATACCACTGGAAGATCAAGTTTGGTGTCCATCAAGTGTAATGATACCTGTTTAGAAGCAAGTCTAGACAGAGGTTTTCTTCTTGATCCCTTATTCACAAATTTTGAGTACCCATCAACTTTCGCGGCTACGAGGCAAACTCAGTTTTTGTACCATTGCATAGAATGCTCATGCCCAGTGGTAAAAATGAGTAAAACTCTCTTCTGATAAAAATAAATAGATGATCAAACCTTAGAGAAAAAAGAAGGAGAAATACCGTACTATTAATTTCCTCTTAAAATAAGTAACTTAATATTAATTTTTGTATTTAAGTTGATTGAACCATAAATACATAAAACTAATTCTAAGCTTTTGACATTTGATCAATGAACTAATGTTTCTGGGTCAACGAAGTCATAAAGAGGGGGGGGGAGATATGCAGCTTCTGTTGATCCGGGGATCTGAGCACCATAAAAGTAGAAGTTTGTCTTGTATTCTTTTTCGTCAGGCACCTATCAGGAGTCCCATGAAGTTTATTTTCAATGGATTCCTTCTCATGTAGACATATATGGCAATGAGCAGGCGGATAGACTGGCCAAGGAGGGCTGCTACCACGATAACCCTTCCTTTTCAACACTTACCTTTTTAGAACATCAGTCTATAGTTAATTCTGAAATTTCGAAAGAGTGGTGGATTCCTCCCTGCCATCATTGGTACACGGCAAAGAATCTGGTTCTTCATTCGCCTTTAATTATGACAAAGCCTCTAGAAATAGCAATTTTTAGACAAGCAAGACACTAGGAGTCTCACGTATTTCGAAGGCAGGAAAATCTTTGAGGTCTGCTCTAAATGTAAAACTGAGCAGGGTTCTCCTAATTACATCCTGGAGTGTTTGGGACTTTCCAGAGAGAATATATACACATCCCCCTTCTGGTCTTCAATTTCCTTAGGGTCAATGGTCTAATGGATTTTGTCTGACTTCGTCAGACATTTGGAGGATAAGCCGCAACAACAGCAACTAATGTTTCTTTACTAAAAAAATTATTTCATATGAAAAAAGTGAAAATCTTTAGTTTTGAAATATTTTGAGAAAATTTGCATGCTAATATAATAAAGTTTTATTAACATTTGGCATACATTTATGCATTACAAAATTTTGATTGTGTTTGCCTTCTAACTTCATATCTTTTACTATGATCATAATTTTAATGTATTTATATTATCTTCAAAAACTTTCAAACTATTAGCACATTTTGAAAATTTTAATTGCAAACATTCAGAAGTGTGCTTGATAAAATAAGTGTACATACATTGAATTTTCCTATATCATATTAATTTTAAAAATGAATGATAAATTAAGAACACAACTTTTGAAAAGAAATTATTAACCATAATTGAATAAGAAAATAAAAATTGCTCCTGTCTTTACAAATTAATCTTCACTCGCATAAATGTTAATTACTTTGAAAACAAAGCATCCTTTTTTCGTATTTTTAATTTAGAAGGAAGAAACTAATCATCAACTTATATACAATTATGACTAAAAGTCATTACTTACAAGTTAAACCTTAATAGAATATTCGTCTTTCCTTCGATGATGCAATTTAGATAAATGAATTATTGATCAATTTTGAAATGTGCTCCAAATTATATACTTGTCATTGGATATATTTAGAAGCTCATGTGCTTTTAAACGTATGACAAATATGAAGAAATAAATGTCAAAATAGTTTAAATAATGTTGTTCTCTTTTTATATTTAGCAATAACAATGCTTTATTTTTTTGCTAGAATTACAGATTTAAAACTATATACTTTAGCATTAATATTTGAATTTTTTCATCATGAATTCTTTCTAAGTGAACTGTTTCTTTTTACTGAATTGATAGCTTATTTTAATTAAGAATAAGTTTTACAGTAGCATAATAAACTAATTTTCTATATATTTCTTTCTAATACTGAGACGTAATATAAATAATCATCTTTTTTGCATTAAGAAACTAAATTTTGAAGGTGTAAGCTTATATTAAACTAGCATGTTTTAAATAAAAATTTTTGTGTTGTAACATTTGTAACATTTTGTGTTGTAACATTTTTGTGTCACTAACATTTCCCAAACAATATAAGTATTTATAACTAGGCTTAAAAAAGATATTATTTTTTGTATTTTTGAATGTGAGGAATGTTATGGGGAAATCCATAAATTCAGTAATGATTATTATGATCAATGATGATGATCAATATTACTTCAAATAAATTGATAATTCTATTACAACATTCTAAAATTCTCAGACGATTTAAGGCAAATAAAACTAGTTCCTTAAATGGCAACTTCAGCAAATAATATTTTAGGCATAATGCATTTTGCACAATTTTGGCATTATATATACCTCTTTATTTAAAATAATTACTAAAGTTAAAAAACAATAACATTGTGATTAAATAATGTTTAATGTAGTTGTCCCAATAAGTGCATTCGGTTTACTTTAAAAAAAGTAAAACAAAAATTCTATTTTTTGGGCCAAAATTATGATTTTTTCTAAACATTTAAAAATATTTAATTTTCCAGTAAGTGGGAATTAAGTTTTTTTTAAAACTAATCCGGAGAACAGATAGATACAAAGAATAATATTTTGATTTTTTCTAACAATACTAACATGAATAAATGACTCCAGAATTTCAATTATTAAAATTATTATATATATGTTTTCAATCCCATGCAACATATTAGTAATGTGCATTCTATTTAAAAGACATTAATTTCCGAAAGAATTCTGGAATGCTTACGAAATGAGAAAGGATCTCGTTCAGCTATATCAGCTGGAAAACAAAAATCTAAGCAATTTACGGTATTAAAATTGATTTCTTAGTTAAATTCAAAAACTCGGATTATTTTAAATCATTTTAGATTTATAAGTAAATTTTAGACATTTTCACCAATATAATTTCTAAGATATCTACTTCATTTATGATTATTTCTTTAACTGCAAATATTTTCCTTTGGGAAATTTAATTATGTAGTTATATTATTCTAATTAACTGTAGTTTTTTTTCTAATTAATAAATTATGCAAGATTAAGAGATAAAACGTTCCTTAAGCTTGTCCGATAGCAAAGACAAGGTATAAATTTAGTATAATGCCAGCTTAATTCAGATGTTTAAAAGATACATTCTAATTACAAATGAAAACCGTTTCGCATTTAATTAGATTCAGTTCTTTTAAATTACTGTAATAATATATATATATATATATATATATATATATATATATATATATATATATATATATATATATATATATATATTTTTTATTTTGACTTTATGCAATAACGAGATGAGCAACTTATTTTACAAGCCACCCAAGTCAGAGCATTTGATAAACTTTATCTATTGTTACCCATTTATTCATATGAATGAATTGTTTTATAACAAATTAGTGTTGATATTAAAGTATTTATCAAGAAGTGATATGAAAATATAAATATATGAATTAATTTAAAACATATTCGCTTTTAAAAATTATGAATTTCATCTTGCTGAATAGGGAAAATTCAAAGGCAAAATTTCCTATTGCAGAGCGTGTCTGGCTGTGTTTACGGGAAAAAGAGACAGAGCAATTTCAGAAACTGATGGAGATAATGTAAATAATATATATGCATGAGAAAATCCAAATGAATCTGAAATACATATGCATTTACATTTTATTATTCGATTGATTACTTTAATTTTAATTTTTTCTTGAAATTTTTTTTAATTTTCTATCATTAGCTTATTTTAAATTTTATACTTCTGTAAATTTTGCTTTAGCTTTACTCTAAAATATATATACATTGTTGTATTATGGATATCGAAATTTTACAATATATTTTAGGAAAAATTAAAAGTAAAGAATTATCCAGGTTTTTCTTTTTATAATTTATTTCTTAAATTAATAAATCTTATTAAAATCCATTTTTAAAATCATCTTAATAGTAAATTCATTTATCTATCATTTTCTGTAGCTTTGAACTAAAATACAATATTATAACAAATTAGATTTTGAATTTTGAAATCAAATTTGAATTAGACCGTGAACTAACAAATAGTTCAAAACAAATCTTTTTTTTTTACTATCCACATACACCGTAATAAAAGTGAAATATTATTCAATATTATTCATTTTATATTTATTAAATTAAAAAATTAAATTTTTACTTTTGAATAATAATTTAATGACATATATTTGTTTTACTGAAAACAACTTCTTTTTACGAGTTTTTTACATTTTTTTTATAAAATCAAATATTGTTTATTAAGAAAACTACCTACATAACAAACCAATAAAAATATTTCATAATTACTATTCTCAAAAAATGGTATCAGTTTATTTATTACAGAATAATTACTTTTAAAATTCCAATGAATTCTTAAAATATTAAATTTTTACGTACGCAAACGTATAAAATTAAGAGAATATAAAGAAAATAAAAATGATTTAAGTTTTACAGTCGAGTTAATTTTCGGAAATAATGGAAAATATAAATAATAAATATTTTTTCCTAAGAAAAGTCAAAAATATTAATTGCACTAATTAAATGTAGTTTATATCCATTATTAATCGTATGAATGAACAAATTTCATTAATTAATGAATCTTTTTGGCCTTATTTCAAAAGAAATTACTATGCAAATTTTTCGTGTTTTTTATGAAGTGTATAACAGAGGAAATAAAAATAATAAAAAATGGGCTGATGAAATAAAGTACCGGAGAAAAAATATAAAAATTAGTCTCATTATATAAGTTTCCAATTAATTTATAAATATGTCGTTCTATTGATGCAAAATATTTCAGGCAGAAATGTATCAACTGTATTAATTTTCGTAACAAATTTATTATTATTATATCAAAATTCGCTTTTAAAAGTAAATGTCAAAATTATTAACATAAAAATTGCCTTCTCTGAACAGCATTTAAGTTTTATATTTCAAGAAATAAAAGTATAAAGACATCAAAATGAGAAATGCAGTTATTTTTAATGTATTCTCAAGCAGATGCACCTTAATAAACTGAAATTTTATGACTCTTTCTTAACTTCTGAAGTTACTTTTCACATATCATAAAAACTTATTAATTTTAAATTTTTCATCTGTATCTTAGTGAAGACAATTATTTTTTAAATGAATGATTTCATTATACAAATTATTAAAATGAAATAATTCATTATAATTAATACATATTAGTTTATATGATATATAATTGTAATTCGATAATTATATATTATTATTTGTCTATAGCTTTATATATACATATCTACATATATATATAAAAAATGCAAAGGTAGATATAGAATTGAAAAGTACAAGAATATATAAACATTTAAGCTTAGCAAAACATTTAGCGCATAAGCAGCTAGAATAGTATTACTAAGATATAGTTAATAGTATATTTTATAAAATATAATGAATACAATTAAACAAATACAATGAAAAATGCCAAATGGAGAAAAGTACACTGAAAATATTAAATGGAAAACAATACATTGAAAATACCAATTGGAAAGAGTTACATTGAAAATACTTGGAAGAAATTTCAAAGAAAATATCAAAGAAAGATAGATAATAGATTTATTCCATTATCTATCTAAATTCATTGAAGATTTATGCACAAAGTTGATGCACATCATTTCACATAATAAATTTGAATAATCTTCTAAAACATTCTAACAATGTTATGTATATATTACAAGATTTATGTTGGATGTCTAATGTATATCGGAATAAAATTTATCCTTCATGTATTGTTGAAATTGGATAATTTGCTAATGTAGTTATAAATAAGTAATAAATAGCATTTAATGCTCTAATATCGAACGATAAACAAAAATAACTCATCATCAAGATATTTCACTCTATTTACTTGAAACACTAAATCTTACAAACTCTTTCTTATTTTGATCAATGTTGTGGCATATAATACGTCAATATTTACCACTGGAATTTATAAAAGAGCATAAGCACACAACATAAATAATTTAGTTACTTTTACTCCAATTTAATTTCATTTTTTTAGGGCGAATGAAATTTAAAATCCCTCCCTTAATATTTCTTCCAACTTGTCAATACATTAAATAAGTTAAAACACAATTATTTGGAAGATCATATACGCTATTTTTTAAATTTAAAATCAAATATAATAATTATTTTTAAAGAATGCATAATAAACTTAAGAATACTGTTGAATAGTAAATTCAAGGTATAATTTTCTTTAAAACTTCAAATATTCGCTACTAAGAAATATTATCCCAAATTACATAATTAAATAATTACCTTAGTGTTTGAATGATTGATAGTCTTTTGAAAACATGATTATATGAAGAGTCGATGCAATTACAAGATTATTTTCATGGAAACAAAAATAAAAGAACCCAAATATAGTGTTAAATACAATGGTGTAACAGATGTATATTAACTCTACTGATAAGAGTTGGCGTTACTGCCCGATAGTGTGAACTTACAAAATATTCAATATTCAATAAGAAATAGAGATAAATGTTATAGACGAAAGATATGAGAAATGTGGAAGGCGAACATCTGATTTATAAATAATTTTGTTTAATATTTGTAATGTGCCTTATATATAACCTTGTTTATTATTATTAAGTATTTTCTTTTGTAACTGTTTTTTAATCATGTGTTATATATTGTAATAAATGTTTTGTTTTGTATTATTCTAATAAGAATAATGAGTTGATATTATTATTTTGATAACAGCATGTGTAATTTAAAAAAGGTTAATGGATAACTTATTTTAAAAAAAACTGCAACATATGAAAGGAAACAAACTTCAAAAGGGTAATTTTCATAAACCATACAGTATCAACAATCTTGTGTATATATTTTAAAATGATGAAATTTATATTTGCTGTCTAATAAATTTTTGACACAATCTTTTGAAGTAGGAAATATATAAAACATTTTAATAAATATTATTATAAATAAATATTTATGAGTAAAAATATTTAAATAGGTTAAATAAATCATTTAATAAATTTATTAAATGCAGAAAATTCCCAAATAAAATTTCAAATTTAAATTAATATTTTTTAATTTAGATTTAAATAATAAATAACATAAGTTATGACTGTTGTTTTATATTTAAGATAGTGTAAATCTCCAAATTATCTTTGTGAAAAATCCAAATTATCTTAGGTGGTGCTATGGAAAACCTAAATACTTTTATTCAAGGACTAATACTGATATGTCTTTTTTTACTATTTTTTATTTACACTATCTTGTTTATTAAATACCCTACGTATTCTATTATAGCACCAACTCTCCATTTAACTGATAATTGATTATGAACTTTCAATAGGCAATTTTTTAAAAAGCAAGTTATTTTAATTAAATTATTGCTATTAATCGATGTTATTTATCATGACATTAACAACTGATCACAAAGAAGATTTTTTAAAATTTGTCAAACATTCAACCGAGTTAATTTATAATATTTTACAACCTATTTTTTTCTGTAATGTGCTTATAATTTTTTGTCCATTTAAAGGTAAAAGAAATGTTATAAATTCGCTTCAGATAAAGCAGAAATAAGATAGTTAGTGAAACAAATATTGATTTATATTTATCTTATTCATTTAATTTCGATTAAGGAAAATATAAAGGTGCACATTAAGATAGCATAGTACTCATGCATAAATCATGTGTTTGGAGATAATGAATATATTTTAAATTTAATTCTGCAGCATATAATACTTTCATTAATTTTACAGATGATAACTTGGTGATAGATTGCGTTGGCTTGATAGAATATAATGTTTAACATTCCTAACCGAAGGTAAAGTGTTTGATTCTAAAGTAGTCTGCATAAAAATTTTAATGTTTTCTAGCAGAGCGGAGAAAAAATAGAAATAATCAAACATAACAAAATTTTTAATCTACCAAAATACAATCGACATACCATTATTAAAATTAATTTTTGTACGCAAAATGATTTTCTTTCGTTTAATTTACAGCATTATTTAATATATTAAAGCAGTTACTTTACAAATAATCAAAGAAAAGCCAAGCTCAATGTTAATTTTCACTTTTCATTAATAATTTGTATAAAATTTTGATAACCATAATTATTTTCACATCAAAACATGTCGAAATAGTTTAATGATTCCATTTAAAATTTCTCTCTGACTTTGGAACAAAATAGAAACTTCAATTGAACTTTACAGAAGAAGAAACTGTAGAATGAACTGTGAATAAGAATTCAAGAATACAATCAGTAGAAAATAGAAAACAAAAGAACATGAACAATTTTGTTCCTGGACGAAACAGTCCAACTGAAGTGATTGGTGAAAAGCTTTTGTTCACACAATTGAGGTAAAAAAATTTTTCATTTTAAGGACCCATTAATTTTAGCCCATTCGTTTACTAGTGACATATTCCTAGTATTAAAACATTCTACCAAACAGAAGTACCTAATACTCTTAATTCAAAGATCAGTATAGAAACACTGTCCCGAAGTTTTAATTAAAAAGAAAAAAGAACATATATCTTCTCCATTTTAGAGATAAATCGTATTAAATTATTATATAAATAGGTGAAATTTAAATTAAAAATTTAAATGAAAATAGGAAATATAATTGATTAATTTTATGTAATCTTATAAATTTGTTCCAAAATTACTTTCACTTGTATCTTAATGTATATTGAATATTAATTATCAGAAATTAATTTCTGATTTTAAATTAAATGGTAAAAAATGTACTAATTTTTAATGTTTAAAAAAGTCTACAGACACAATTATGTGTATATGTAAGCATCGAAACTATAATTTCTCCAAAGCAATTTCAAACAAGTTTGTAGTATTTCAAATATAAGCACTATTTTCTTACTATTGTTTGCACAATTGTGGCATTTAATTTATATTAATGTATGTCTGATTACTATAACTGAACTCTCGTCCAAAACTAAAAAAATTCATTTGAAAAAGAAATGCTTTTAACTTGAAATTTTGAAGTTATTGATATAAACACTATAATTTAACTTTAAATTTTTTGTATCTAAAAGTATAATGTAAACCTATTTTAAAACAGCTCATTGGAAAATGATGTCATTCCAGAAATGTTATTAGAATTTATTATCTCATAAAAATGCTATTTAGAATTCATCAGGAATAAATAAAAGTTAATATAACACAAATTATAAACATAAATATCATTTCATAATGCTATATAAAATAAGATTATTTTAATGAGATTATTTGTGTTAGAATCATAGTAAAAACATTTTCAATGATTTTAGAACTAAGCAAAATCAGATGAAATACTCATCTTGGCCTAGCTATAGAACAGCTCTTCAGAGGGAAATGTTTGGAGTTCGAGTCCACAATCATTATTGAAATGCAGTTGATGAATATTGCAGTCTTGCTTTCTGCAAGCATGTCTATCATGGGCCGTGGTAGCCTAGTGGTTAGGGTATCGGCCTTCCATCCGGAAGGACGAGGTTCGATTCCCAATGGCTCCAAAGACCCACCGAGTACACGCGATATACGTGCTCGTTAAGTCTGTAGAATCGAAAGTAATGTGGTCGATCAATGAGCAGTTACCATGAGGCTGCTGGAGAAAAATTCCTCCCTTTTCACATCAATGTCAAAATGAAGGGAGTGAAATCTCTGGAAGTGCCATCTATCGAAGAATTTAAAAAAGAGAAAAGACGTACTTTCACCTTTGTGGTGCTCTGATTAAAACGAAATACGCTCCCTATTGACTTAAATTCACATAGGCATAGCGAGCTTGGCTTGTCCAAGTGTCAAAAAGACACGTTTGTCATTGTGCGTCCTCAGAAATTTTTCCTGCTTACCCCTCATAATACATGAATTATCACTCTCAATGACTTTTTCCCCAGAAACTTTACTTTGGCTACTGATATTAAAAAAAAACTTACTGTAACATTGTTTACTGCCGGATTTCAGAAATGAGACAAAGAATTATTAAATTTTATTTCACTATCATATTATAAGTTTTTCACTTCGTAATCACTTACAAAAATATAAAAAATATACCACACATTGATTAAGTTACAAAATAATCATAAATTTAGAAAATTTGTAGTTTGAAAATAAGAATTCAGTTATTCTACAGAAAAAAATATTAAAACGATATTGGGATATAAAATACAAAATATTACGTATATTTAAGAGAATTCAATTCAATTTTATTTAAAATCCCCAATGAGATATTCAATAAAAAGCATAAAATTGTATACAAACATTAACTGAAATTTATAATAAAGTAGAAAAACGTATATGTATTTTAAAACTTCATTTAAATTTTAAATAATTGTAAATTATACTGATTTTATTATCATATGCGTGGTATGTAAGTGTAACAATTCAATTCCTTTGTCTATTTAACTTGCGCCTCATAGAATTTTGTTTCTTAATCAGCAAATTAAATTGCTCATATTTTACTAGTAAATTGAACAAGAAATCAATAGTTAGAAAAAATGCAAGATTCTTAAAATCGTATCTCAAATTAGCAATATTCATTTTGATTAAGCTTAAATTTCACAATCTTTATTTCATGGAGTTACATAGAAATATTAATATGCAATTCTTAAATTAATTCATATTTTTAACAGAATTAGTAATTTTTCAAGCTATTTAAAATTTTAAAAATTTATATTAATTTTTATCAGTTCTCATAAGAATAATTTAATGCAATTAAAAAAACTTAAACCTTCTTCAAATATGTTTTAAAGTATCAACTTAAAAACATTTACATATTTAATAGAGTCCTTAAAGACGACGTCAAACTTGGAGTTTCATCTACAAAAATGGAAAAAGAATGTAAAATACAATAAACTATTTCATTTTCGAAAATAGTTTTACCACTTAAATCCATTTCTTAATGGGTAATAATAATAAAATAGAAAAGTACATACACATACATTTATTTAAAAAGAAATATCAGTTAATTAAAGATTAAAATTTTAAGATGTACTAAAATATTTTAATTTACAATTAATGACATTTCATTTTAGATAATCCGATTATTTTAATTTTTAACAAATGAAAATTATGTTGTCATAGCATTTTTATCTTAATGAAAATTCAATGGTAGGAAGTCAAAAAAATTTTTAAATTCGTATGGGAATGCTTAATTTAACTTCATAAATTATTTTTTAAAAACACTTACCTTTAACATTTAAAATCTAACATTTTATGACACATTAATCTAATTTTTTCACATTTGAATGTCATAATGAAAATATTTTTTATGGAAGACCTTCAATATATATAAACATAAATAATTTTAGAAGAAGTTAATAAATTTTATTAGATTAAGCATAATATGCATATTAATAGTATTCAATAAAAATGCTTTGAAGTGTATAGATTTTATGTTAAAAAATTATTCAAATAATAAATCAGTGACAGGATAAAATAAGCAATAAATACTGAAAGAAAATGGGAAACATTTTTCAAACTCTTCTTCTTTCTTACGTGTAGTGCAAGATATTAAATAGGGTGAGTACATTACATTATATATATATATATATATATATATATATATATATATATATATATATATATATATATATATATATATATATATATATATATATATATATATATATATATATATATATATATATATATATATATATATATATATATATATATATATATATAAACTCTCATGTTTGCGAAAATTGCAACACCGTGAGGGGTGTGTCATAATTGAAAGAAATTTAATACGCAGTTGAGTGGTAGTGGTACAAATAAATGATTTAACTTTCAAAACAAATTAACAATAACACTTCATTCAAACAATTTTGTGTAGCCACTACGCGCTGTAATAAGTGCTACTATACGACGTGACATGTAGTCAAACAGATTTTGAGTATGTGCCTGAGAAAGAGCATTCTTTATTGTCTGTATGCGTACCCAAATTTCGTCTGTAGATGCAACAAGACGAGGATCACTAGCGAGACGTCAACCAACGAAATCCAACACGTGTTCAATCACCGACATATCCGGGAAATACGTAGGCCAAGAAAGATGCTGTACCCACCGCAAAGCGAGGAAGGATTGAAAAGTCCTAGCAATATGAGGGCGGGCATTGTCCTGTTGAAATACAGCACCAAACAAGCCTTGACGAAAGGGAACAGCTTGGAGCTTTAGAATTTCACTTATATACCGGTTGTTGTTCAGATTACCTATCGATTCGTAAACGCTTCTTAAACTCATAACATATTTTATTTCATTCATAGATTATAACACTTATTTACTTAATTAACTAAAATTAGAATTTAAAACTAAATGAAGCAAAAAATATATAATTTAATTAACTAAAAATTGGTTCCACAGTTTCTAATACTTCCTTTTACACACCATCTAAATATTGATATTAAAATTTGCTTTTCATGATTGTTCCGGAATCTCATATTATAACCTTTCATTCATAAAATATCTGAATGGTCTATTCTGATCATTTTCTGTTTTCCCCTTCTCATCACAAGAAATTTAAAAAAGAGGTAAACAAGAAAGTTCATGCCACCGTTTTCATTTTGCCTTTGAACAAAAGTGATAAAATATATGAAAACTAGTTGATGACGTATTTGAGAGACCGATCATTTGAGTGTAAGAATATAAGTCTTTATAAAAGTAAATATAAAACCATTCATCAATCGTAATTCGTACAGAAGCGAAGAGAATTGGACGTGTCAAAGGAGCTCGTTTGGTGCAGTTTTTTATAACTTCAAATTGGGCTTACTAGCCGCTGCATTAAGTCACCGAATATGTCAAGTGTTTATGGGATAGTGTTGTGTATCAAACTACGACAAAACATCGGTTTCAAAAATTCAGATCAAGATATTTGTCATCCTATGATGAAGCTCGCTGTGGATGGCATTGGATGACGAAGCCCTGCAGGCGGCAGTCGAGGAAGACTGTAGTCAAACGTGTGGTGTTCACCCTACGGTGATAGACAATTTAATGTTTCCAAGGAAACAGGAAGGACTAACAATAGAATACTTTTTCTGCAGGTCTTGTTCTTTTGGGTCATTAAAAATGTCAAGAACTTCTTATTTGCCTCATATCAGATGGCCTAGAGTCTATTCCGAGAAAAGGGTAATTATTAATCACTCAAGCTTAAGTTATTTGTAATTAAAATCTCTGTTATACTCTCCGACCTACACCTCTACGTTGGTGGCTCCTAGTAACACTAATAGCATCGATGGCTAACGTAGGTGGAGGGGACACTGCTTTTGTTCTTATAGTTATTATTTAGTTTTGAAATATTATTTGGCCAAGTGTGCCAAGTTATTTTGCTTAAACTTTTTTATTAATCAGGTGTGCTAAAGATAAGCAAATCTACACCGATATGATGGAAGTACCGTCTCTCCAAGATGGTGATTCTACAATGAAGAATTAAGAAACACAGAAAATAAATGAGAGACTAAATGCTATATTTGGTCTGGAAAAAGATCTCCAGACCATTATAGCAAATAGCAAACTAACTCTTCCATCCAAAGCAAAGATGAGAGATAGGATAAGTGATCTCATGAAAATAATCATGGTCCAGTTACAAGAATTATCATAATTAAAGGGCCAAATTAAAACAACACAGTAATATTCTGCTATTGTACAACAAGCAAGCAAATTAGACCAAACCATTAAAGCGCAATCAAAAATCAGAGAAAATAGATACAGAGAAAAGTAATGTGTTAATAATACATCCTAATAAAGAAGGAAATACCCCAAAAGACACGCAGAAAACAATTAAAAGAATAATAGATCGAGCTAAAGTCAAATATAATGTCAATAAAACGAGAACAATTAGGAAAGGAGGAATTATAATTGAAACGAGTACTGCAGATGATTTAGATACAATAATAAAAGAAATTAAAAATCAAGATAAAGAAGAATTAATAGCAACTAAACCTTATAAAAGAAAACCAAGAATAATATTATACGATGTAGATAAAGATATTGAAAAAGAGGAAATTGTACCAAAAATAATGCAACAAAATAATTTAGATGTGGACTTTGGATTAGAAGTCTTATATAAATTTAATGGGAAGTACGGAAACAACTGGATACTGAGAGTGGATAGTAGAGATTATCCAAAAATAAAAGATAATAAAAGATTCTACTTGGATTGACATCCATTAGATATAGAGAATATCTCAGAATTGTCCAATGTTATAAATGCATGAAATTTGGTAATTTTGCTAAAGCTTGCCAAAATTCGGAAAGGTGTGGAAGATGTGGACTTCAACATAAACAATGTGAAAACGAAATTAAATGCTGCAATTGTGTAGAACGTAATGACAGATATAAAACCAAATTTAAAATAGATTATGGAGCTAAAGATTAAAAATGTTCAATTTATGAAGGAGAACTTAATAATATAATTTCTAAAATAGATTATGGTTTATAAAAGTAATAATCACGATGAAAAGTTTTTACACATTAACTTAAATCACTTTCACGCAGCCAATTTATAACGAATGAAATAGATATTGCATCAATCAACGACCCATATGTTTACAATAACAGAATAACGGATATTCCAAACCAATATCAAATAATAGCAGCCTCGCAACCTAAAGCAGCTATATTAACTAAAAAAGGATTAAAAGCAATAATCATATTAGAGAAAAAAGAAATAGTTATAATTAAAGCAGAAGCATATGTCTGCTCATTATATATACCACCATCACAAGAAATTGAAATAGTATTTGATCTAATTGAATTCCTAATAATAGCCAACTGTAATTACAAATGTACAATTTTCGGAGATTTCAATGCCAAATCATTAATATGGAGCCCTAGACCACAGACGCAAGAGGTCAAAAAGTCATAGATTTCGTATTCAAACACGATTTAATAATAGAAAACGATCCAAACAGACGCGAGTGGTCAAAAACTCACATATGACAACACCTTGGGATCTAGTTGGATAGACTTACTGATAACTAAGAATTTAAATATAGAAATAATAACAGATTGGACAATAAAAGATGACTTCACGGCAAGTGACCACAACATAATGGTTTGCAACTTAAAACTAAATTTTTATAAAAATCAAACAGAGAGCCAAGAGACTGAATAGTAAAACGCTAAATTGGCCGGCACCAAAAAGACATCTACATAAACTTATAGAAGAGATAGACATGGAAGTGATAGAAGCCCTGGAGACGAACGAATTAGTAGAAATTATAGAAAGGAAACTATATAACATCTGTCTCGAGAGTAAGATGAAAATTAAAGGGCACAAACGGAAAACTAACTACTGATGGACAGATGACTTAACAAAATAAAGGTCCAAAACCAGAGCCCTGCAAGAAGATACCAAAAAGAAACAGATCAAGAACAAAGACAAAAATATCAAATTAAATATAAAAGAGAAGCAGCAATATATAGATTAAATATTGTATATACTAAACAAAACGCATAGAAAGAATATTTGAGATTAAACACTAATGAAAATACCTTCCGAAATTATTATAAAACTATCAGACAAGATAACACAAAAAATAATTTAACAAGCATGGTTAAACGTGAAGATGGTATGCTTACTAATAGTTTAAAAGATGAAACTAATTAAATATTAAAATACAATTTTCCATATGAGAATACAGATCAAATATAACAAAAATATGTAAATGAAAATGATAAAGACATCAATACACAAGAAATAGAAGAGGTAATCAATGATATGAAATTAGGAAAGGCACCGGGATACAACAACATAGAACTGGATGTATATAAAGAATTATTTCATACTGACAAAAATTGGTTTAATAGAATCTTAAATAAATGATGGCAAAATTATACATTTCCAAAAGTTAGGAAGATTGCAAAGATTGTTTTAATTCCAAAAGAAGGCAAAGATCTACACTCCAAAGAATCATATGGACCCGTATGCCTATTACCAATTTTCGGTAAAATCCTAGATGAAATAATATTAAATATATTAACTTATGCATTAAATCAGAAATATTTCATAAGCAAACAACAGTATGGATTTATCAAATGCAGAAGTACAGATGATGCAATTTATGAAATTGTAACTAAAATAAATGAAAACAAGAAAAATAAATTATACAATTGCTTATTGTCATTGGACATTAAAAACGCTTTTAACTCAATTAGAAGGAACAATATAATGGAAATTTTAAACAATTGTAAACTAAATAAAAAACCTTTATAAAATCATTAATTCATTCCGAATGTCACGGAAAAAAGACTATCAGCAAACTTCTTCCTAAATCAAATCAAAACTGGACATGATGCTTTTGGGACTTACCAAAATAGGTTTTTCAACAAATCAGATAAATGTCAACATGCCAATAGTAAGCAAGACGTCGAACACATTATATATGACTGCAAGCATTTTGAAGATATCGGAATAAAATATTTTCCCAAAAGTTATAAAAGTATGAAAATGAAACAACTATTAAGTAATTCGAAAGCAAAGATAGGAATCATAGAAATGATGCACATAGTATTCATAGATTCATTACCATCCGATGTATAAATCATTATTCATTCAATTTATAGTAAATTACACTACAAGTTTATAAAACTTAATTGTTTGAATTTTGTTTGCATTTTATGTTAATTATAATAAAGTCGCCTAATCTTCCGTCGGTAACGGATCTGGGTGGACCGCAGGCTGGTGGAGGCCAATCTATGTGCAAGGCTCAGATCGTACCATGGTGTTATGAACTATTTGGTTGATGCAGATATTGCTGCTGACATTGGATCGGAAGCTGGAATACCGCCTACCAATCGGCCATGAGCTAAGTGCTCTCCTGGCTGATTGCGGTCCGCGATCAGTCATTATCGCTGCCGAATACATTCGTGTGAGACGGCCTATAAGCATATAGCGTTACCTTATAGCAGAATACATAAAAATTTTAAGCATTTTTTTATATTCATAGAAAAATTAAAGCAATCAATGTTTTGTATATGAAATAAGAGACCCATTGCTCTTCATCATTTTTTAAATCCTTGTTTCTTATCATGAAAAAAGATAAAATTATTACATGTTGGTTAGCTAAAAATATTAGAATGAGTGGTGGTTTGACAATTATTTTAAATTTATAAAATGTGCAATTGACTCCACGTTCATCCATGTAAGAATTAATTTCCGATTAATGGCATATTGAGAAAAACATAACCAGGCTCTATTATATGAACCAAAATAATGATTTTTTTCAGAAAAGTGAAGAAAAAAATAGTAAATCTCGTGAATTTTTAAAATAGATACCCATGTGGAATAGCAAATTGTAAACTAGATTCTATACAATGCTTATTTTTCTAAGTGCTTACGCATAGGTGATAATTTTGAAAACAGTTAAAAAATTAATTGCCAGCGTTCATAAAGTGAATAAATATTCAGCAAACACTTGACTATATTGACAGAAAATATACAACAAGCACCACACAGAATGATGAACGTTAGAAATCCTAACATTTAACGTACAGTTAGTATATAGATATATAATAAATGTATGTTAATAGT
This sequence comes from Latrodectus hesperus, assembly GCA_037975125.1. Taxonomy (NCBI): domain Eukaryota; kingdom Metazoa; phylum Arthropoda; class Arachnida; order Araneae; family Theridiidae; genus Latrodectus; species Latrodectus hesperus. The sequence continues at coordinate 963,518 of JAJQOW010000017.1, read as the reverse complement.
TATTTATAGTATATAGATATGTACAAAATATATGTTAACATATGTATAGTTTTAGATGTAAAATTTTTTAGTACACCCTGAGCTAAAAGAAGGGATTAAAAATTAATTTCCAGTAAATGATTATTATAATTTTAACATAAATTCTTAATCTATTATTAAAAATAAGTGATTATTAATTTTAACCAACTTAATATAACTAATAAATATACGTTTATGAATAATATAATTTCATTATAAAATAATAATAAATCCTTACATGTGGGATTTCTTATCTTTTCCATCAATGTTCTAATATAATTTTAGTGAAACAAATATCAAATATAAATGAAGAATTTTCTGAATTTGCGTCAACTAATAAAGGGCATCATGTCAATATATTTTAACTAAAATGTTTTCCTTAGAAACTTTTTCCAACTAATATTGCTATACGAACTGAGTATGTATTAAGGTATTTATTCTATCTTTGTAATTCTTTTAGTTTGTGTACTCTATTTTTTACTGCATATATATCGTATTTTCATCGTTGTTGTTTCAAACCTTCATGACATTTTCCAAAACTAAATGGACATTAACTTCCTTTAAATCTGTTCAGAAGATTGACTTTCCCAGGTGGAACCACTAAACTAATCAATACCTTGGAAATATCGTCATATGTTGTTTCAGATAATGTGGATGATGTAGGAATAGTTCAAGGAAAATGTGATTAATCTCTGTGAAATCTGAATCGCCCATTGACTGTCTAGCTGTACAGTTGATTGGGGCTACTTATAACAAATATTATGGCTGATGCAAACCCAGAAGCGAGATTTAGTCTCTTATCTCACTCGTGAAACTTTTAAGAAACCACTCATAACAGTCTGCGACATCCCGAGAATCGTAACATCCAAAATACTGCCAGATTAAGGCCTCATCACTTTAAGGGCATGAAGATTTATCCTGGTAAAATCGGATCCTACATGCTGTGAAAAAACTGTCCAGATGTAAGACCATTACAATAAAACATGTTTTCAAGTGCCCATCTTTTTATCCTAAAGTAATAAAGCTTAGTTTAGTACTACTTATGGACCTCATAAAAGATATCCTCTATAGTCAATACGCACCAGAATTGGCAGTCGCAGTCATTGGTACTTTCAGTGATATCTAGTGATTTTTGCTTTTTATTTTTTCTTCTTTTGCTAAGTGCATGAACACGAGAACAAAAACAACAATACAGTGAATTTCGCAGAAGCTACGTCTCTCTTGACCATTTAATGAGGGTTGTAAGCCCTTAATGGATCTTTAATTACTCTAGTATGCACCACATTTCTAACAATCAAATATGGTTTTGAATCACCTGATTTACTGGAAGCATTTGGTCCAGAAGTGATGTCAGAAGAATGTTCGAGAAGTTTCTAGAGATCCAGACAGAACTTCAAAAGTTCATCAAGAGTAGAGTCTAAATTAATTCTAAGTTAATTTACAGATTTTCAAAACAATAAGGTCAATACTTAATAATAATCATATAATAATACTATGTTCTAGTGATAACATATACCTTTGTAATAACATAGTAATGTAAAATTTTTATATATATTAGCTTTACATATTAATTTCGAAAAATAATTTCAATATCATAAAAAATTAAACCTAAATAGAGATACATACATACATAAACTTCTTACAGTGACTAGTAAAATACTCATTATTTCAGCAGCAATTCTACTATAATTCTGTAAAAGAAAAAGAAAATATAAAGTTAAACAATGTTACTAAATGTATCATAAAGTTAGATTGGATACAGTGATTGAACTGGACGTTTCAAATGAGTACCAGACGGAAGTCTCACTGTACAGGATCGTGTCTTTCCATCTCTGCCTATATGAACGTCTGTGACGATACCACACTTCCACATAAGCTTTGGCACTTTATCCTCGTGAATTAGAACAATAGAGTCCTTCTTTATTAAGATAGGAATTTTCTTTCTCAAGGTGGATTGATGAGCAGACCTTAATTCCAAAAGATAGGATTTCTTCCATCTGTTACAAAAGGTAATCATTTATTTTTGTTGATTCTTATATCTTCTGGTGAGGATATCTTTCGTTGAAAGGAATAGTACGGATTGTCCAGGAAGAGACAATATTTGTATACCTATCAGGAAGTGAGTAGGCGTGAGAATCACTGACTCATTTTCCTCATCTACATAATTCAATGGTCTAAAGTTCAAAATGGCTTCAACTTCTACAACCGTAGTTTCAAGCTGCAAATAATTAAGAGATGTTTTTCCTAAAATTTTCTTGAGGGATGTCTTCACAGAGCGAACAATTCTCTCCCAAACTCTTCCCCACCAAGCTGCCTTTTCTACGATGTTTTTCCCATTTATTCTTCGTTCACTAAAACAATTTCGGAATTCTTCTTTACTTAAAGTTTCATTTAAAAAATTAAAATCTTTTTTCACTTTAATAAAAGTTTTCCATTATTTGAATATATTGTTTTACACACATAGTCCTCGATGGGATATAAATTTTTTAAATGCCCTCAAAAATGACGGTACTGACATATAAGTTGTCAGTTCTAAATGTACAGCACATGTTACTGCGCAGGTAAATAGCAAAATATATAATTTCTTAGTTTCTGAATTTTCGAATATGTACAGAGGACCTAAATAATCTAGTCCAGTTATTTTGAATGGAAATGCTTCCCTCACACGATCTGGGGATAAACAAGACATTTCTTCGGTAGAAGGCTTCGCTCTGAATTTCCTACATAAATTGCACTTGAATATTAAAGATTTTACTCTTTGCCTGACTTTAGGGATGAAAAACCTTTCTCTAATTTCTGATAGTGTCTCTGATAACCCAGCATGCCCAGTGTTTTCGTGACATCTGCGAATAATTAACACAGTGAACCCGTCCTTACCAAGCAGCAACAAAGGATGTTTCTGTTCATAACTCAAGTCTGAAAATTGTAATCGCCCATCTATTCTAATCAGTCCATTATTATCAAGAAATGGTTTTACAAGGCTATTTTTGAAGAAACTGGTAACTTTTGGTTAGAATTTAAACTTTTTATTTCAGTAGAAAATTCTTTCTCTTGTGTTCTTTTAATCCAGTAAATTTCGGAATAATTCAACTCTTCAACTGTCAGTGGTCCATTTTTTATTTCCTTTATTTCTCAAGTTAAAAATAAATCTTTTGGTCCACGCAGTAATTTTAGTAATTTTGTAAAATTATTAATTTTACATACCTTCAATAAGTGCTTAGTATTTATACAAATAGCTTGTAAAATTATGCATTTTTTTCTTCTTCTTTTCCTCTTCAGCTGTCTTCATTTCTGGATTCATAACTGCTGTAAGCCAATCGCTACGTTCCTCAGAAAGCCAATAAGGTCCATTGAACCATGCTCGATTTTCTTTCAACTTTAAAGAATTTTCACCTCTCGTTAAAACATCAGCAGGATTTTCTTCCCCTGAACAGTAGTTCCATAATAAGTGATCAGTGATGCCTTGAATTTCAACTCTTCGGTTGAAAACAAATGGTTTCCATCTTATAGCATCTCCTTTAACCCAATGGAGTACTATCGTAGAATCAGTCCAATAAAAGCAGTTATTTACTTCCAAATTAATTTTATGCAAGATATATTTCGTTAACCTACAACCTATTACAGCACCCATTAACTTTAAACCCGGAAGAGTCATCTTTTTCAAAGGAACAACTCTAGAGTTTGATGAAACAAATGTAATTTTTATTTCATTATTCTCAATAAACCTAATATAAACGACAGCACCATAAGCTTTAATACTACCATCGCTGAAACAATGCAATTGAATGACAGATATCCCCTTAATGCTGTTACTTTTAAAGTAATGTCTTTCTATTTGAATTTCCTTTAAATTAAGTCCTCACACCACCTTTTAAATCTTTTTTGAATGCCTGACGGTAATGGTTTATCCCAGTCATATCCAGTAATCCAGCATTCCTGCATAAGGATTTTACACGTAACAGTAAATAGATTAATAAATCCTATGGGATCATATAGTTCACCAATCAATTTTATAAATCTCTTTGTAATTTCTTCATCTGGATTCAGTATGGTAACCACTGGTACTGGAATCTTTAAGGTGTCTTTTCTACTATCCCAATAATATCCTAAGACCTTGCCACAATCTGCTAATGGCACCAGACCAGGATTATCTTCTTCGTCTCATTTCTGCTGCAAAGGAAACATTGTTTGTTTTCCATTTTCTCATGTTGAACTACCCTTTTGCAAAACCTTTTTCATGCCTTGTTGCATTTCTATGGCTTCTTTTTCACTGTCTGCACCACTTTTTAGATAATCAATTTACATACATTTTTCAATTAAATCACTAACAAATGGATAATTATCTCTGAAACTTTCAGCATGATGCTTAAGTGTAGCTCCTAACAAAAATGGGCTACTAGTTGCTCCAAAAATAACTCGAGTCATTCTAAGAACTTTATATTCTTTTTCTAATTCTCCATTTAACCAAAAAAATCTAACTGCATCTCGACCTTCAGGTGAAAGTAAGATCTACAAAAACGATTCTTCGATATCCGCTGTAAATGCATTTCTATGTTGTCGAAAGTAAATTAATATTCCTAATAATTCTGGATTAAGATTTGGTCCAGCATCTAAACAGTCATTTAATGAAAGGGAAATTGTGGCATGAGCGGAGGCATCAAATACCACGCGTAAGTTTTGTTGTAACCTTAACTTCTCTAAGTACTCTTTGATATGGGAGGTAAAATGATATTTTTTCAGGTTTATCGGAAACTTCTTCCGCTATTCCTCTTTCAAGGTAACTATCGATAATTCTTTGACATCTTTTGAAGAATTCTGGATTTTTCTTAAATTTCCCATCTAAACTATTTAGTCTGTTAAAGGCTGTTTAATAATTGTCTTTCAACTCTTCCACTTTTTCGTTAAAGGGTAATTTAACTTGGTAACGGTTATCTTTTAGACTAATGGATTTTTTAAACTGATTTAAAATTTCGTTTTCCTTGTCAGTATTATTACTTTCGTTTTTAATTCCAATTGATTTAATCTCCCAAAATTTACGCAATATCATGATAGATTCGACATCTAGATTGCTTCCTATTGTATGAACAGCTACTTTCATAACGTTAGCAGACTGCTGTGTGATCATCCTATTTGATGTAGCAACTGAGCCATTAATCGTCCAGCCGAATATTTTTTGCCATGTAACTAAAATTCCTGACAATCTACGAACTTTACCAGTCACAATTTTCCAGTTATAATCATTGCATATTAACAAAGAAAGCTGTAAATGCCGTTCATTGAAGCTTTGATCCGCTATTTTTATTCTGTTTTTCTTTCACAGTATAATTATATCTTTTGTAGGTGCACTTATATGAGCCTTTTTAATATTCGGTGTTTCTAAAGCTTCGATAACTAAATGTTTTTGCATAAAGGGACAATTCATTTTAATTCTCACTTTATTTCTTTTTCAATTATTAGTTCAATAGAACCAAACGTATAAATTTTCAACTCTTCTTGTCCTACTTTTTCTAAATTTAATTGTTTAGAAACCCGCTCAAAGATGAAAGATCGGCAACTACTATTATCTATCAAACATCGAAATTTCTTATTTCCATTATTTCCTATAATATTTACAGTTGCGGTTTGCAAATAAATATTATTAATTTTGTCCTCTTCTGAAACAGAAGCAACATCAGTATCCGATTTCACATCAATTTTATTAATATTTTCATGTAATAATTTATTATGTTTCCCCTTACAACTATTACAGCGCATTTTCGAAAAACAGTTGTACGCAGTGTGGTTTCTTTTAAAACATAAAAAAACATTTCCCTTCTGTTTTAAGGAATTTTTCCTCTCGTGAATAGATTTAACACATTCTTTACTACTATGTTTATTTGGAGCGTCACTCTCGCAAAATTCGCATCCCCCTCCTTTTCTGCGGTTTCGACATTTAACTCCAGCGCAGTCGCATTTTGTTGTTTTTTATATTTGTGTGGGGCGAAAAGAATTGTGACCTTTCGCTGCGAAATACTTCGGGTTATCCCTTTGAGTGCGACTGGTCTTTCACTTCATTCGTATCAAAGCATCTCCACAGGATCGGCTTTGCCGATACTCCCCTCTGCCCCCTGTGTTCCACAGGCGAGGGTACAGCCGAACAACTGGCTTACTGTAATGCTCTGGAACAGGCCGACGACGACTTGCATGGGCGGGCTGGACTCTACTGGGAAGCACGGCGCCAAATGGCCCATCGGCCACAGGCGGGCGTTGGATGAAGAAGAAGACTTCATTCGTATCACGAAATAAAATTGTTTTTTCCCTGTTTTCGATTTCATTTCTTAAAAATTGTAAAAGTTTTAAGCAATCCCAATCATTATTTTTATTATATCTATTGTATTCTAAAACTATATTTCCTGGCAACAATTTTAATATATGATAAGAAATAACAAGCTACCATAATTATTTAATTGTATTCCACTGGCTTCAAGTGAGCAAACTTGAACATAACATGTATCGCATAATTGATGCAATCTTTTTGCCCATATCTTTCCTTTAGTAACTCTACAGCAGTATATTAATTATTTTCTGTTAAAGTCAAACCATGAATTGAATCCAAAGCTTCACCTTTTAAAAAGGATTTTAAGTAGTTAAATTTATCCGTATTTGAAAAATTCTAATTTTTATGTATCGATCCTTCAAACTGACACCAAAATTCTTACCATTTTTCGTGTTTACCATAAAATGGTTCTATGGTTAATTTTGGCAGTCTTACGTTAATTTCGTTTTTCGATGTTACGGGTACATTAGCTACTTCTAATAATTTCGGTTCCGATTTCAAATAAGTATTTATTTTCGATTTAGTAGAAATTATCTTTTCTCTAATTTCCTGACTTGAAATTATTTCCGCTTCTAGTTGATCTAAATCATTGATATAATTTTTCAATTTGCAGATCTAATTCATAAATTAGCTCTGAATTTTCGCATAATTGTTGTAAAAGTTCACTTTATCAATAATTTCTAATTCCAACTGGTCGTTAACCTGATTTGATATTCTTGTTAATAAACCCCTAATTGTTGAGCTTTTTCTTTTCAATTTATCAAGATTCAAAGCAACCGCTGTTTCGTTAGATTCGACTTACATATTTAAATTCAAATATATTGTACAAACAATAAAATAATTAAATATATTTTCATACAAACAAAAAACAAATAATGAAATCAAATACTGCTGTATTCTGTTACTTATTTACATTAAATACAAAATAAAATTCATTATCTAATTCTTAATAATTGGTATCTCGTGTTTCGGCACCATGTAACATTTTTCTAATTGCTCTCTTATAGCTAATCTTGTTTATCAAATCTCATCTCAATAGAAATAAATTCAAATTCTAAATAAGCTTATCTTAAGCAGGTTTTTAATTTCTTTATTAACATAGGACATACTTAAACAGGACAAGACAAAGGAAAGGACAAGACATGGAGAAAAAACATCTACATCGCTCCATGCAGAATCTTATTCTGTTTGTAAACAAATATATTCGTATACAGCGCCACCTATAGACATATAGTTGCAACAACGCCATTGTAAAAGGATTTTCAAAATTCTTTCAGACATTACGCTTTACTTTGTTTGGAAAGGACATAAAGACTCAGAATAAATACAGAGAAGTAACTAAAAACTACAAAACAGTTATTTAATCCATGAAAAACAATCAATAAACCTTTAGCAACGTCTTATATATATATATATATATATATATATATATATATATATATATATATATATATATATATATATATATATATATATATATATATATATATATATATATATATATATATATATATATATATATATATATATATATATATATATATATATATATATATATATATATAGAGAGAGAGAAAGAGGAGATAATCACTTTTCCCTTTTATTCTTTGTGTACTTTTGTACTTTTTTTCAACTTAGGTATTCAAATAAACAGAAATACAGAAAATAATTTCATCATGTTGCTGAAACAAAGTAAAGTAATGGTTGTTAATTTATATGATATTATAACAAGAATTTAATATCTTCTCTTATTAGATTTCTAAGTAAGCACATTTTTATCTGCATTATAATGTCAAATTACTTTTCTCAAATGGCAGTTTATGAAATATCATTAGGAATGAAATCAGTTAGGAGAATGTAAAATATGCTGCTTTGTTTGTCAGAAAAAGAAAGATATTATGTTTCAAAATGATTTCAGTAGTTACAAATTGTTTTTACCAAACATAAATTACCTGTTACTAGTTAAACTTTTTTCTTTTCTGCATTTCAGTTTACAAATATAAAGGAATAAAAATTTTCTCCTAATATTGGATATTCATCTATGTTAATAACTATATGGTTTAATCCCTCTATGGTTAACAATTTTACCAATGTTTTATTATATTAAATTATATTACTGAAAATCAGTAGAGTCTTTAATTTTTTCTGCTAACGTTTGATGTAAGTTAATTATCATTGAATAATTTTACTTTGCATTATATATTTAATTATCTCTAAATAAATTAACACTTTATCTTTCCTTTAATTATCCATAATTATTCTAAATTTTTATTAACTTTACGTATCTGTAAATAACTAATTGACAATTATAAGTTGATTGTTAGAGAAAATATAATCTATTTAATTTCATTAAGAATAAATCTTAATTTTCATTAATAATTATTTTACTAAGATTTACTGTGATATTAAGAAGACAATAAGAATAAATTGGTTTGTAAATGAAACTAATTATAATGATCACTATAACTTAAATTGTAAAGGAATTCAAGGAACTTTTTGGCAATATTTTTGTAATATTTTATTAAGGGATACTATATAATATTTTAACTGAAAACAGGCTTACAAGTTTTTATTTACTAAAACTTTTCATGAATGTTGAAAAATTTCAAAATGAAGCTTTTAACAGAGTAGAGCATATGGCAGCATTGCAAATTTACTGAAGCAGGTTAATTATTGGACGGTCTACTGATTGGTTTCTGTTTCCAAACTGTGAAGACTACCATCTTCTGGCTTCCATCTAATGGTGCAAACTTACTCTGGGCAAGAGATTCAGGCAATAATACTCTAACCCAGAGTTTGGCCAAATTGGCATAGTTCAGTTACTTTGCCAATTTTTAATTAACAATCCTCCTACAATGCAAATTTAAATTTTTTTTCAAGTGTTCAATCATAACATTTTATTTACTGTTTTTATCTCTAGCAAAAATAAAAGTAAAGTTGCAGTCAATTGAATGTTATTTCAGATATTTATTTTAACAATTATCATTTACTTTGAAACATTCTCTTACGCAGTGTTTCCTGTGTAATAGTTTTCTGACATTTCTTTCGTGAAAGTCTTTTTATACAGTATATGATTTACAGCGTTATAAATATAGTAATATAGTTAAAACTTTTTTATTCAATGTTTTCGTACATACGTATACTGTAAGAGCCTGCTTGCCTTAAGAGATTATATACATTTGTAATCAATTGTCTTCCAATAATTTACCTTCAGTCAATTTCGTTCGACATATTTAGTACCAAAACTTTCTTATTCGGTGTTTTTTTTCCCTGACACATGTGCTTATAGATACATTCTATAATGAGATTGAAAGAAAAATTAATTATATTTCTATGTGTATATAGTTTGAAAATTTCCTTTATAAATTTATTATATATTCGTTGCTTACAAGCATAGTTTAATAATTTAATATCCTTGTGAAAGCACTTCAAAACTATTTGGAAAATCTTTGATGCCTGGTATATATTAATTTAGGGCGGCATTTTTAGAATATCTCCCTCAATCACATGAAAAAAGTGTCCGATATATTGGGAAAAAATTAAAAAAACTTAAATTTTTTCTATGTTTTTTGAAATTTCTATATGTTTTTTGTGTATTAAGCTTTTGAGATTAATGGGTATTATAAAAGATGACTGAGTGAAAGTAAGACAAACAAAGTATATTATTTATCTGTAGAATCCCATATTCCTAAAACATGAACTTCCCAACACAATAACCCTCCTAAAATCTGTAATGTCATCACGAAGCTCCGTAAAGTGATGATAGTGGCGCCAAGATCAACAAAGAATAACTCAACGCCTATTGGATGCAACAGCATAGAGCATAAGAAGTCTTATTTTATGAATAACTTTACATTCTTGAATGTATCTCATTTTAGACCACTATATGCATTTCTATTAGGCAAAGATAGGCAGATACTTTTCTTATTGACTGTCTGTTCCACGCGAAAAGCATAAAGGAGGCAGTATGTATATGTGAAAGTGAAACATTTCTTTGACTTGGAGGCAATTGCAGTTCTAAGGAAGAATCTAGAAGACAAACACACTATCACTGTTTCCTCACACATCATTTATACCATGTTATGAACTTTTTTTCTAGAAAAAAATTATAAAATACATTGAAAATACGTAAGTAATTTAGGTAAATTTAATCCATTTAAATTTACCTTTTTTACAGAAGCATTTCTTACTTCTGATTACTAAAATGAAAAAAAATGAAATTATGCCAAGAAAATTCATTTTAAATACATCAATATATATATATATAAATATATTAAAACATTTTAAACGTCATTAACATATAAAAATGTACTTTTTTAATGAAATATTTCCCCAAAACATTTTGTGAGTTTACATCATTTTCTTTATGTATTATCAGTCTACGTAAATTTTGTTATCTTATGAATTATTGTTGCACTTCTTTAAATATTATATCAAACTTTTCTTAAATAAAAATGAATCAGAGATTTAATCTAAAAAACACTCTCATTATTTATTTCTATCTGCTGAAATGTTCGCATAGATTTGATATTTTGAGTTAAGAAATATAACGATTATTTTTAATACATTAAAACACTATTTTCCAGACACTTGTAGAATATTGGAAAATAATTCACCATTTTTAAACTAATGGAAATGACGAACACAACATATATAGCCGTCCATAATGTTATGTATTTTTCATCTATAATAACGCGTCTATAAATTTATATATTATAGAAAAAATACTTCTAATTTTTGAAATTATTATTTGCACAGAAATTGCGTAGAATAATCCTTATATAGTACTTTAAGTTCCTCATAAGGATTATCTTATTATTAATTACATAATATACTATATAAAGTAATTATTTCATATGCATGTGATGTTTATTTCAAATTCATTCTACGTTTAACAAAATTAAAAGAACATTTTTCGAAGAGAGAAAAGTTTTATATCAAGCAAGACATTGCAAATTTTCCGATCAAATTATCTGTTACCGCTATTGCTTAAAAACAAATACCAACATATTGAAGTTGAATTCAATATATATATATATATATATATATATATATATATATATATATATATATATATATATATATATATATATATATATATATATATATATATATATATATATATATATATATATATATATATATATATATATATTTATATATATATATATATATATATATATATATATATATATATATATATATATATATATATATACGCAGTGAAAAGGGCATACGATTTTAACTGCAAATGTTGAGTCTTATTATTAAATTTGAAGGCAAAAATGATGTATACATTGCTTTGCGATATCATTTTCCCATTTCCTCAACCAAATTACAACGCGAGCATAATATTTATCACAGGATTCGGCATCTATATGAGTATATCGACGTTGGATGAATTATATTATAGCACTATATAATAAATTCTCATTACTTAAATTATTTAAGATTTTTATCGCAAATACTTTTAGCAGTCTTATAGGAAAATAAAGTTTTTTTTTAAATGGAGAGATATTGAATTTTTAATTGCATGATATTTCTATTGGTAAGATATATATATATATATATATATATATATATATATATATATATATATATATACATATATATATATATATATATATATATATATATATATATATATATATATATATATATATATATATATATATATATATATATATATATATATATATATATATATATATATATATATATATATATATATATATATATATATATATATATATATATATATATATATATATATATATATATATATATATATATATATATATATATATATATATATATATATATATATATATATATATATATATATATATATATATATATATGTATATCTGTTGTTACTTATAATTACATGCTGAAAATTATAAGCACATTTCTAGAATATCAAATCGAGTGTTAAATTTTTTCTTTGTATTTAAATTTTAAGGAGTGGTCAAAATTAACAGAGAGGATTGTTAACTTTATCATTTGGAAAATGGAAATTTTGAACACATTGCTGTAAAATCAAATTGTCTGTTCAACTCTTTCTTCGCATTTAAATTTAAGAGGTGCTTAGAATTCAGCAGATCATTGGTTTCTTAATCATTTAAGAAATTAACAAATTTTTAACTTATTACTAAATTACTATGAAATTTAATTTGGTAAAATAAAAATTCGATGAATTTGTGTTCAAACAATTCTGATGAGCTACTCGCCTCTGTGACTTGGTTCACTGGTCCCCACTGGGTCATGACAAATGAGTAACAGCTTCTGGCCTTGTTGTGGCACAGGGTTCGTCGCTCAAGTACCCGCCGTTGAAAAAAAATTCTGATAATATTCAATCTCATAATATATCACCTAACAACGATAGAATATCAATCGTTGGAGAGCATTTGACTTAAAATTTTTCTCCTCCCACTTGTTCACCATATGAACTTAGACAAAGTGTAGAAATAGGTTATATTTTCATTCTTTAAAAAGTTCTAAAAACTATTATCACTCAATATTATGAAACTAAGCAATTAGTATTTAGGAAGATATGGTCACATCGATTTCATCATATTTTCTTGTTTGAGAAATTTATACGAGGGATTCAAGAAAGTCCTTGAAGTAAGAATAAATATGTAAATTAGTAGGATGATGTGGTTCAGATACTGATCATTTAAGAGTAGGAATATCAATCGTTATAAAAGCAGGTCCACGGCGCACATTCATCAATCCAAACGCCCATTGTAGCGAAGTGAAATGGAGATATCAAAAGAGTTCTTTAAGTGTTATTTGCTTTACGATTTCAAAGTGGGCTTATCCGTTGCTTCGTAATGTCGCTGAATATGTCAAGTGTTTGGGGTTTGTGCTGTAAATAAATGTACAGCAAAGCATTTTTTTCACAAATACAGGTCGGAAGATTTATCCCTCCATGATGAAGCTCTCATTGGATGACAATGGCCTTGGACGACGAAGCTCTGAAGGTGGCCATTGAGAACGACAGTAGTCAAACGTGTGGTGAACTTGTCAGAGAATCTAAATTTTCCGGTGAAACGCTTAGACTTCATCTGCACCGCTTCGGTAAGACGTACAGACTGAGCAAGTGAGCTCAGCACCCGCTGTTTGAAGTGCATAAGCAACAACAAGTGGTAACCTGTTTATCATAGTTTTTTTTCCACTGTATGGCATCCATATTCAATCGCGGGTTGACCTTTAATGAAAAGTGGACACGTTGGCAGAAAGTGTTGGAAACAAATGATAATTGTTTGGAGCTTTACTTATCAGCAAGTGAAGTACTTATTTTATTTTCTATTGATAGTGGTTGATGATATTGTTTGTCATGTTACCTTATGAATCTCAAATTCTCGTTTAATAAAATTTGAAACACATTTTCCAAAGAATATGTGAAGACCTTAATACCATCAATTAAGTCATTTATTCCTGCATTATATTTTTTAGATTTATCCGGTATAACAGTTTTGGATGGAGACGATGACATGTGAACATATTTTCAGTAAAAAGAATATCACTGAACCATTTTCTTTATCAATAAATCTCTGGCTCTTGAGCTTGAGTGAGAATATGAAAGCTTCTTCCAGAAATTTCACTTTGGTTACAACACAGTAACATAAACTTTTAAGAGCAACTTATCTAAGGAATTGTATGATAAATATTGGGATTCATCGTTCGTAAATCCATCTACGGTTTTTCTGACAAAAGCATCCCATGACAGAATAATAATTAATTCATTGTAATGGTTTGACATAAATATGACATGTACACGTTTGAAAGTAATGGAAACAATTTGACATGTTCCATTCAAAATCATTGCAATTATGGGTAGAAATAAATTGGAAATTTTTGTCGTAGTTTCTAAGAATAAATCCTATCTGATGGGTATGTAACATTTCTTACAAAATATTTTAAAGAGTTTGAGTATTTCTTGTATATTTATAAATGTTTTCTATTAAATTTTACAAATGGGATTTTTTTTAAATTAAAATTTTACAATGACGCAACTCAAAACTCATATTGAAAACACATTGCAAAGAATGTTTGAAAATTAAATATATTCTTCATTATTTCCATATCAGAATATGATGTGTTTATTGAAAAATTGTTCTGGATTTATTACACTTGCAATTTATTTTTCTGAATTTAGTACCTAAACAGACAAATGTGCAAACTTGCACAATTTTTGTACTTAACTCTCGTTAACTACGATTAATGCAAATCAAGACTTTTAATAGTATCATATTAAAAAACTAAATATATCAAATTAAATATATCGTTGGAATAAAAATATAATTCAAATTTATTAAAATGAAATCATAATATTGATTTTAAATTTTAATGTTATTTTAGAATTCTATAATATAATGAAGCTATTTTTTCAGTTTATTACATCAAATTTCTTATTTCTCTAGCAATTTTTTTTTACTTTGAACTTTCAGATTTTCCCATGTCACAGTGTTAAATACACAAATATTGAAATAAAAAATTTTTAAAAATTATGTAGGGTTAAAAAAAATCTCTGTTACTTTAAAAATAGAATGTTAATTTTTTTCTTTCGTAACAAAATATTAAGGACATTAATTTTCAAACTTATTTACATATTTTGCAGAATAAAATATCTATAGTATTACCTAATCATCTCTCTCACACAACTACTTATTATTATCCACTCAGAATGTGAAGTATGATGATTTATTGTATTCTAAGGGAATTTTTTCGTTCACCTGTGTAGCAGAGGTTTTATATGCTATGTCAATCATATAATATTTTAAAATAAAGAAAGTTGAGCATATACTTAATTAGAAACAATGTAAATAAAATGCATACCTTAAAATATAATTATTTAATTGTTTCTTAAGTAAAATATTTTTGATTTTGAATTTTTTAAGAAAATCATTTTTACTTTCCGTATTTTGCTTTAATCACAGTATATAGATCTAGGAAATGATGTTTCTAAATAATTGTTATTACTTCATTAAATATTTTTAGATAAGTAAATAAAATAAAGAAAAATTTCTAAGTGCGGTACATTCTACAAAGTTTCAAAATCTTATAAATTTTAATTTCTAATTAATTTATTTAAATTTTTGCAGAAAAGTTAACGTATATTTTTAAATACATTTATAATCATTTTCGACTTTATTTGCTCAAAAGGACGAATATATATTTTCTGAGAAAATTATTCAAAATATTTTAAATTATCAATTTGTGTGTTAAGAATAAAGTTATTCGTCGACTATAACATAATTTTCCTGTGTTATTAATATTCGTTACAAACTTTTTTAAATGATGCACATTATTAATGTCAAACAGTTCCTATAATATTTTATCATCAGAAGATACTGAAATCAAATATTTTTATATTTAAAGAGTAATGAAAATATGTTTGATAAATTATAAGAAAAGTTTTTTAAAAAGCTCTAATTTTAAATGGATGCGAAGTCTTAGCAATGTAAACTAATTTATTTATTTAGTTAGTTTTTATAATATTCTAAGATACAAGGAATAGAATATCACCAGATAAATATTTTCTAATTAGAGAATGTATATGTAATTAATGGTACAATAGAATGTTGGAAATTTAGTTAATTTTGTTTAACGAATGTTTCTAAATTTCATAACAACTTTAAGCAGTTTCACTTAAATCTAAAAAAACAGATTTGTTTGCAAGTTCAATTAAATTATGATGACTTGGAAGTATCATTATAAAATATTGCAAAAAGAAAATAAATATAAATTCTTATATAATTATTTAAATATTCATATTGTTGTGAAATTCAGTTGTATTTACATATAATAAGTGATTTATTTGTATAATGTGAAATCATCTTTAAAATTACCACCAAAAGATAACATTTTCGAACTAAATTTTTTTTCTAAAGATCATATTAAAAATCGAATTAATTTATTGAATCCATAATTTCAAAAGTATTTATTATTTTAAAATATATTTATATATGGGGTAAATTAATTAACAACTATGTTTTAAACATCCATTAATCTAAACTGTTATACATCTTGATCCTTTGAAAATAAATATTTGAATTCAAAATTCTCGCCAGCTCATTTGAACATATCTTTGTTAATGTAAAATGTCCATATTTACAATAGTAAAAGCTTCTCTTTAAGAAATAGTAAAATGATTAAATATTCAAAAAAAGGAAACAGCATAATTTCAGTTCTTATTATAATAAATTTAAAGTAATTAAATTTGAAAATAAAATTAATTTAAAGTAAATGTAATAAATGATGAAAATGATATTTAAAACTTAATTATCTTTTTGTTAGTAATGTCTACAACATGATTAAACTAAATACAATGATATTTACGTTTGGGGATATCTAGAGTTAAAAACACGGCTTTTATAAAATATTACTAATGAATTTAACGATTATAGCGCTTTTTCTTCTGTCACAGTAATGAATTTTAGCAAAGGGTTGCAAAAAGTATTAATCCCACATACATAATATTATATCTCTGAAACGTTAAATGATATTTATTGTGTTATCATTTAAGATAATATTATACAAATTAAATAAACCAAAAAAAATTTTATTGTGAAAGCACTGCATTTGCAAAAATAAGGAGTAAAAATGATTTAAGTACAAATTTTTCTTAAAATGTATTTTAACATTTTTGCTTTTCTACAAAATTATTGATCATTAAAATATCTTCAAATCACAAATTTTTGTATGAAAGTTTTTAATTTTTTAGACTCTTCTTGAGATTTTATTTGATGTCCTGCGTAGGATATATTTCGTGCACAAATTGCTACATGTTCCTGAAGACGATTTTACTTAGTAACTAGAGCGACAGTTTTCAGTAAAAAACCTAATTCTACCAAGATTAAGCTTCAAGATTAGACTTCAATATTAGGCGAGAAACTTTGGATTTCTTATGAATAACATAAGTACATTTAGATGTGGTAAGCAAGTACATGAATTTTAGATCATTTTTCTAAAACATTATTAATAGTATATTTCTTTTGTAGTAAAAATATATTCAATTTACTTTTTAAAACGATATCACTTAAGAATATACTAGATAAAGTTAAATTACTTAAGTTAGGGGTTTGGGAAATTTATGAAATTCAAATTACCTAAATGATTACTTAGATAAAAACTGATACGGTGATCTGGTTGCCTAGTAGTTAAAGGATCTACATTCCATTCAGAAGGGCGAAGTTCGATTCCTAAAGATCCACAGAGTAATACCATATATGGGTTCGTTAATGTGGAATCAGAAGTTCCGAAGTCAGTCGTTGATCAGTTTCTATGGATGTAATGGTCCGGAGAAAATGTCCTTATCCTTCAGAACAATGTCAAAATTGAGGAAGTGGATACTCTGCTGGGGCCATCTACTGGAAGAGTTTAGAGCAAAGTTGTACTTTCACCTTTGTTTTGCTCTGGTTAAACGAAATGCATAGCCAACTTCATAGCAAGCTTGGGTTTTCCTAGGGTCATAAGTAACAACAAAAATTGGTACAATTTAAAACAACTATATTATGTAATGATGTGTAAGATATTAATTTAAACATTAATACATTTTTCTCTTTCTAAGTAGTAATATGTTTTAAGACAATTTGCGACTTACTGGCTATGATTTTTTTATAAGCAAACTGAAATAAAAATATCTAATATCTGACATATGTCATGAACTCTTGTTCCCGTTTTTATCATGAACTCTGTAGCGTTTTTATAAAGGAAATAAAATACAGTTTCATTTAAATTCAATAAGTATTAGTTCTTTTTATCAAACTCTGAGTTGTTTCGTGAAGATTAAAGAGAAAATAACAAAAAACAGAAAATAGTGAAAAGATTGAAAATAAAAACAATTCTAATATATTTTCATAAACAATTGTCAAAAGAGAATGCATTTAAAATAAAAAAATATGAAAACAACTTATAGATATTTAATTGGACGGGAAATTTAATTTTCTTTCTTAAAATTTTATCTGTACGCATAGAGTTGATTATATTATAAAAATTTATTTCGTTGTTTTCGTACTACTTAAGTATAATCCTTGTAAAAGCTAAAATATGAAAAAGGATACTTTTATTTTAATAAAAAAAAGAGCTGCACTTATTTAAAGATAAATTTTCTGTAATGATAAAGACAATTTGTAGAACAGAAAATTCTGCACTTTCTGCACAAAAATCAGTGATATTATTCATTTTCTATGAATAATGACAGGATATACAATTTTTTTAAAAAATTGTCCTTTTGAATGTAATATAAACTATTTTTCTTAAATTAATATGAGAAATATATTCAATTTACAAATTTTAGATAAAATGCTGTATCTATAATCTGAAATTACAATAATTATATAAATATGTACTGAATGAATCAAATTTTAACATAATATTTGATAAATAATATAAATAAAAAAGATCAACATATTATTATTATTTCTAAGAATTGCACACAGAAACATATGCAAGCATTATATATTTATAACAACAATAAAAATTATTACGATATAAAATTGTGATATACACATTTAATTTACCTAAAAAATCAAAAAGATGTAAAATATGTAGAATTTAATATACTTTTGTATTTTAGAAGCAATGAGATATTATTATTTTGATGCTAACAACTATGATGTCTATAAAATTAGAAAAATAAAACCTTGATATAAGAAGTTTAATTCCAATTCTGAAATAACTATAGTTTATGAAATTATTTTGATTGCATTTTTTTTACAAAAAAATTATAATTTCTTATCTTACAAAGTAGAATGTATGATGGTGATTTTTTTTAGCCTTTGAATATTTGTAGATATAATAATATGTAAATTATGAGCTAAACAAGTTTTTCTAAGTATCTTTCGTAGTCAAAATACGTTGATTTTTTTTCATTTTTCTCATAATTTTAATTTTATAATATTTTTTGAGTTAATTTTTAAGACAGAGATGTTGAGCATTTATTTTTTCAATGAAACATATATTCGTATGATGGATGATAATTTTCATAAAAAAGTTTCTATTTTTATATAATTTTACCAGTGGTGTTTAGTTTTTCATCAATAGAAATACAATTAGCTAGTTAAATTTCCCCATTAAATTTGTCATCTTTATCTATAACTAAGTTATTCAACTGCACATTTTTCCATGTATGCTTACTATATTTTGTGAATAAAATTCATTAAAAGTTTGAAAAATATACTAGTAAGCCAATAAATGGAAAACTAGATTTTAGCTGTGAATTTGAGCAATCAATAATACTTTTCAATGAATAAATAAATCTACAGGTAATAATATTAAAATATATTCTTAATAATTTTTTATAATATAATATTTTTATGACATTCATTACTTATTTATATAAAACTTAAAATATTTTGGAATTTATTTATTTAAATTTTTTTTATTCTGACAATGGTTTTTAGTAAATAATTTTTAAATATGAAAGCACATTGTTTTATATTACATGCAATGAAAAATATTCAATCCTTTTATTTTATTACTTCTAGTTTACCATTATACATTTTAGTAGGCTTAGACAGCTATTCTAAACTTTAGTTCCCAAAGCCAAATTAATTGAAATATTGAAAATGCATTTGCAGTTTCCCATACAATCCTTCAGAGTGACTGTTTTTATTACTACCAGAAAAATATTAAGTGCTCTTCCATTTTAATACATTTTTATGTTTTATAAATTCAATCAATTTATTTGTACTCTCGCACTAAGGAAGTTCTGTTTTCATTGTCCTTAAAAAATCATTTGATTTTAATGTTATTCAATTTGTGCTTATTTTAAATCAGTAAATTGATGTTTTATAAAAGCATTAGATACACCAAAAATATTAACACATCATATGTGTTAATAATTTCAGTGTATCTAATGAAATATTTTTAAAATAAATAATAGTATGAAAGATAGCAACTCAAACAGAAAATTTCTGAAATAAAAAAAACGTTTTAATTTTAGTATATATATAATTATTTATTTTCATTTCATTTTAGGTGTGTATTGGAATTTTATCTTTTTTCTAAAAAGCATATCAAAGACCTAAAGTGTGAACTTCATAAGCACCTAATAAGAAAATAATTAACAAGTATATTTATTGCTAATTTGATCAAGATTTCAAACACTAAACTTGTTTGGTTTGTATCTATATTAATTTATTGATAATCAACTAATTTTTTAATATGATGAATACTTACTAAAATAAATATTTTGAAGTTTGTAGATTTTCCATCTTCTTCCTAAGTAATTTACTTATCATAATCTGATACGAAAATGATATAGTTAAAAGTAATAAATATTAAAATTATTATTGAAAATTGATTATATTGAAATTTTTTATAGTATTTCATTTGAAATAATTAATGCAAAATATATTTCATTCAATATAAAATCATTATTTCAACAATATTTTGTATCAAAATACTTTAGTTAATGGAAATAATTAAGTTTTCTCTTTCGTTAAGATTATACAGATTTGTAAGTTTATGAAATGAGAGAAAAAATTATAAACAGTATTAAAATGCAATAAAACCACTAGTTTAAGTAAATGTCAAACTTTAATATTGCTTTATAAAGATAAGATCCATTATAATGTTTTTAAGCATTTGAATATTAGAAATTTTTAAGCTGAAGTTAGTACAAAAAATTTTAAGCACTATGTTTGAAGTTGAATTTCTAATATATTTCTGATTGTTCTAGGAGAATAAAAATTACCTTTATTATATATTTTTACTTTAGTAATTTATAAACTATCACACAATAATAATATATCAACTTAAAATACAACGATACAATATCATTATTGCTACATTCTGAAATATTTTTTATTGCATCAATTTCTTTACAAATAAAGTGAAAATAATTACACCAAATGCCCATCCAAATTGTAACATTAAGAAAGAAAAGAGATATCACAACAAAATTTATTTTTTTTTAAATTTTTTTTTAGATAACATGTTGACCAAGTATCAAATGATTAAATTTATAGACTTCTGTGAAGAGTGGTTCCTGCCAAAATCAGTAGTCAAAGAAGCTTACATCATCCTGGAACCAGGGGGTATGCGTACCTCCCTGGGGCTTGAGCTAGCCACCAGGCCCGTCAGTAGGTGGTGGTTCACTGAACGTCCTGTAGGAATGACAGGATAGCCTTGAATATAGAATCAGAGGCCACGAACCAGCTCCCGTAATCCCTGGTGTTATGCGATCCGTGCCTAGGGCTAATTGGCACCGCGGTATTGGTGTCTTAACGGAGCCTCTAGTTGCCTGGCGAACTTCTAGAGTAAATTGCCTTGCCCAGTAACTCAGGCAATGCTGGGTGGACTGTCATATTACCTGAGCTTATTAACTGTTATTATATGGCTGAAAAGACATTAAAAATAACAAACATTTCTGCTTTTGCAGGAGAAACTTCTGAAGCAGACCTTTCTGAAAAAGACAAGGGAACTCAGAGACAATCTAATGAAGGGGTAGCAATGAAACCTTCACAGGAGGTAGAAATGACCTCCAAACCATCTTCTTCTGGTGAGAGTCAGGAAGCTATCTCTAGCATGACTGACTCTCTGACCAGAATCAAGCTTAAAAAGAGACTATCTGGTGCCCAGAAAAAGAAGCTGGTGAAAGAGCGCAAAATCGCTGAGGGGACTTGGGCTGAAAAACCCAAGGCAACCAAAGGCGAGAAGCGTCCTGCCAACCGGATGAGCCAGGGCAAGGTCGGAAAGGCAGCCAAGAGAGAAGGACCTGAAGGATTTACTTACAGGGCGGCTCTCACGGCGATCAAGATGGCTGTGCTCTTAGAAGGTCATCCGGAAAAACGGTTAACAGAGAAACAGGTCTTTGACCTGGAACTCTTGTTAACCAGGAAAATAGGAAGGAATGAGGAGGGTTTTGCCCCAACCTTCCTATCCTGTAAATTTGAGAAT
The DNA here is from genome assembly GCA_037975125.1 of Latrodectus hesperus. Lineage (NCBI taxonomy): Eukaryota > Metazoa > Arthropoda > Arachnida > Araneae > Theridiidae > Latrodectus > Latrodectus hesperus. The sequence goes on along the minus strand of JAJQOW010000017.1, from coordinate 941,275 downwards.
GGGGCTCTTATTATCAACTGTGCAGATCTGGAGAGCTCAAAGTGGCTGGAACAGAATGTCAGTGATATAAGCCCTTGGCAGGAACATAAACTCTTGGTGGGTGAGGCAAGGAAACGGAAACTTGTCAGAACCAGCAAGATAATTGCAAAACTGCCAAAAATCTGTAGTGAACTGGAACCTAAAGAGCTCCTGAGAAAAATCGAGGCTCAGAACGGTGGGGTCACTCCAATGGAGTGGAACGTTCTTAACATTAAGAACGACCCATCTGGGCGGACCATCGTTCTTAGTGTGCCTGAATTAGATGCTGCCACACTTCGTGTAAGGGGATATAGGTTTCATATTGGACTTCACCAAGTGCAGGCTAAAGTACTTGACAAACCTGCTCCTGCTGATGGGGGTGAAGGTAGTTCAAGCCAACCTCCACCACAGTAGAAGTGGTACTACTAACCTCAGTAAGAAGTTTCTTGCTGGGGATATACACCTGGCCCTGATTCAGGAACCCTGGTTGGTTAGGGGGAGAATCAGTGGTCTCAAAGGAACTAAAAGTAAGCTTATCTATTGTACTAATGGTAACGCTAGAACTTGTATACTCTTACATAAAAACATTGAGGTTCTTCCCCTCTCTGAATTTATTCTTAGGGACCTGACAGCTGTGAAAGTCAGACTCAACATAGAGGGTAGGGACAGGGAAATTGTTTTTGGCTCTGGATACCTGCCCTATGAAGAGAAGGCTCCACCTGACCATTCTCTGCACAAGTTCATGAATTTTTGCAGACATAACAACTTATAGGTAGTCCTAGGACTAGACTGTAATGCTCATCATGTTGTCTGGGGAAGTACGGACACAAATAAAAGAGGTGAGTACCTTTTGGAATTTATTCTAAACTATGGGTTAGATATTCTAAATGAGGGCAACGAACCAACTTTTATTACTTCCAATCGATCTGAAGTAATTGACATTACTATAGCGACAACGCTGATTAGTAAAAATATCAAATATTGGAAAGTAGTTGACAGACCTTCTGGCTCAGATCATCAATACATCCATTTTGAAATTCACTCTAATGTGTGTCTGGATCGCATATTCAGAGACCCAGTTAGGACGGACTGGAAGAAATTCCAAGAGGAACTGACTGGGTTGATTGAGCTCGGGAACAGACCTATTAGAGACAACTACGATCTAGAAGTTACAGCAGATCTTCTGCAGAGAAGTATTCTAGATTCTTATCATAACAATTGCCCCATTCGCACTAGAAGAGCTAAACTCCAATGCCCTTGGTGGAATGACTCTCTAGCTGTCGAAAGAGCAAATGTTAGAAAACTTTTTAATAAAACCAAGAAAATGGTGAATGGGAGAACTATAAAATGGCCCTCACTATTTATAACAAACTTGTTAGGAAAAGCAAAATTAACTCCTGGAGGAAGTTCTGTGACGAGATAGATTCTATTTCTGAAGGAGCTAGACTCCAGAAACTCCTTAAAAGGGATGAACCTATTTTGGTTGGTACCCTAAAAGACGAGGAGGGTAATTTTGCTGCTTCCGGAAAAGGGGTTATGGAAATTATGACCAGGACCCACTTTCCGGGAGCTAGAGATATTTATAGCAATGAAGGGGAACACTGCATCGGCTCTTTGCAAAGAGTCAATAGCAATCAATGGACCATCGCTAAAAATATCATAAACTACAACATTGTTAAATGGGCAATCTTTGCCTTTAAACCTCTAAAATGCCCTGGGCCTGATGGAATTATGCCCATCATGATCCAGAAGGCAGAGAAGGTTGTCATACCAGTGCTAACTAGAATTTATAGAACTAGTTTCGCCGTGGGATATATACCAAAGACATGGCAAAAGACTAGGATTGTTTTCATTACAAAACCTGGCAAGGACACTTATGACCAGGCCAAGTCATACAGACCAATCAGTCTTTCTTCATTCTTTCTTAAAATTATGGAGAAAATAATTGATTGGCATATTAGAGATTACTTGGGTAGAAATAGTCCCTTACATGCTCTTCAATTTGCCTATCAACCCGGCAAATCTACTAAGACTGCTCTACATCAGCTAGTTTCCAAGATTGAAGCCACTATGGATCAAAAGGATATTGCCTTGGCAACTTTCCTCGACATCCAGGGTGCTTTTGATAATACTTCCCATCCATCCATCCTCATTGCACTTAGAGGGACAGGGATTAATCAGACCCTGTGTACTTGGATTGAGGACTTAATTTCGGATAGATATATACAAATGAACATTTTCGGTGAATCATTTGAAAAAAAGACTACTAGAGGTTGTCCTCAAGGAGGTGTTCTGTCCCCATTACTTTGGAACCTAGTTGTAAATAGCCTTATAAAACATCTAAGTGATAGGGGCTATTATACGCAGGGATATGCTGATGACATTGTCATCCTTATCCTTGGTAAAGATTTTGACATAACTTGTCATCTCATGCAGGATGCTCTGAGTTATGTCGGTCAATGGTGCATGGATAGGGACCTGATGGTTAATCCTCAGAAAACTTACCTTGTACCTTTTACACGCAAAAAGAAACGGAAAGGTTATTTTCATACCAAGACTTTTTGATGTTGAAATCAATGTGGCTTCAAAGGTGAAGTATCTGGGCATCTATTTAGACCAGAAACTCACCTGGAATAAGCACATTGATGATAGGATCAACCGAGCAAAGAAAAGCATTATGATTTGCTGGCGAATGCTTGGTAAAAACTGGGGTTTACATCCAAAACTGATGTTATGGATGTACACAGCTTTTGTCAGGCCCATTTTCACATATGCCTGTGTGATCTGGTGGCGTAAGGTGGAACAGAAGACTGTGATTGACAGATTGGGGGGTCTACAAAGACTAGCCTGTCTCTGCATCACAGGAGCAATTTCCACCACGCCAACCAGAGCATTGGAGGTTGTGTTGGATCTGACTCCCTTGGACATCTTCATCTGCAGCGTTGCAAGAATGAATGCATACAGAATGAAGCTGCAAAACCACTGGTATGACCAGCCTGTTGCCAAAGGGCACAAGGGCATCACCAGGAAAATTCAAGACCCTACTTTCCTGATGCCATCTGACATCATGGAAAAAAACATACATGTTTGATAGGACATTTGATATAGTTTTTCCAACTAGAGACGAATGGAATAACAACATGTTTGAAACTAAAACTAATCTGGTACACAGATGGATCACTGAAGAACAGCCTCTCAGGACTGGGAGTTTGTGGCGTGTCACCAAGAATCAGCTTGTCTGTAAGCCTTGGGCGATACGCTTCGGTCTTCCAGGCAGAAGTTTTGGCCATTATCCACTGTCTGCGACTGAATATGAAGAAGGGCTACTACGGTAAGCGGATTCTCATTTTCAGTGACAGTCAAGCCGCTTTAAAAGCGCTTAATTCCTTCGAAATCAAATCTAAAATGATTCTGGAGTGTAGAAACCTTCTTACAGAACTGGCAACTAGAAACAGGGTGATCCTTGTATGGGTGCCAGGGCACAAAGGTATCGAAGGTAATGAAAGGGCTGATGAGCTTGCTAAACAAGGATCGTCTTTTGTTCCCATTGGTCCAGAACCTTTTGTGGGATCAATTTGAAGACCGCAAAAACCAATGTTCTTAGATGGGAAAAACGGAAGATGTATGAAGCTTGGCTCAAATCTCCTGGTCAAACCCACGCTAAAAGTATGATCTGTAGATCATCAGCGAGGATTTCCTATGAAATTCTAAGATGCTCTAGGCAGAATATACGTTTAATCGTAGGCTTCATAACTGGGCACTACTATTTCAGAAAACATCTCCATAAAATGGGACTGTTTCAGCAAGACCCTATCTGCAGGAAATGTCATATGCAAGAGGAAACGGCCAAGCATATCATTTATAAATGCGAGGCTCTTGCCCTCCCTCTTTAGCCCTCGTGTTCAAAAAAATGACCATTGAGCGACAAATAAATCAAACAAAACAAACACCATGGTGTTTCTAGATTCGAATGCGACCATCGTGGTGTTGCAGACAGAAGCGTGACTCGTTAAAGAGTAAGGACAATTTCATTCCATTCTGCCGTTCACATCTTTCTTCCATCGCACCATTGGTGGCTTAAACGTCTGTGGTTCTGCGTCAAGAATTGATGTTGAAATGGACGTCTTGCGGAGAGACCACTCTGTTGTAAACGACGTCGAATGATAAGTGCTGACACTGGATGATGCGTTGCACACTGAATGTGTTGTGCTATGGTTCATGATGTGGCTGAATCCGTCACTGCAATGCTCTCAATTTGATGCCATAATGTGAAATTGTACATTTAGGTGGATGTGATCGAGCACGTTGGTCCGTCGTACCCTCCTGCATCCAATGATCACATATCCGCATTACTGTTGTTTGGTTTTGTCCAACACGCGCGCGCGACTACCAATTTACTTAAAAATTAAAGATAATCCACAATCTCGGTAATGCATTATACTTTCTCTGTCGAACTTGGATATTTGATCAAAAATGATCGCTATTTTCTAGGAGGCTTAATTAGTCTTTTTTTTTTGGAAAAAAAGTTCACAAGAAAAACACAACTCCCCAATTTGAATTCGTTGAAGTGTCCAAACCCTAAATAGCGCTTTGAAGTAGCGCCAAAGGTTCACGTAATGTGGATCTGTGCTGAAATTCTTATCATTTGCATATCTCACCTCCACTAATGCATGCTGTAAATTTCATGTTATTTGCATGCTTCCTTCAGGGTGTTGGATTTACAGTGGCTAGCAGTGTAATTTACATTACAAAATTTAAAGTTACTAACTCTTTGTGTATTTAGAAATACATACAATTTAATATTTAAATAAAATTAATTATATTATAATAAATCCAATATTACATTATATTTAAAAAGCCATTGATGGCGTGATTTTGAAATATCATATTCAGATACAGAATTTTGGAAAAAACTATTTTTCTTAAATTTATTTCAAATTTATGAAAGAAGTTTTGTGTTACATTTAGATTTTTAAAATATCTAATATCCTTTTAAGTTAACAATAATTAATAATGTAAATTAGGTAAAAAAATGTCTAATTGGTTTTATACTTAACGTATTCGGTTACATATTGTCGCATTCCAAATAACGTATAATAAAACTGGTTTAGTTTTTTTCAACATAATTTTAGAATTATCAGATCTATAGTTTTTGTAAATAATCTAACACAACGATGAGTGACAGTTTATTCACTATTTTCGTAATTATCACTATGGTGCATTAAATTTATTTCTCAAATTTAAATTACTGAAAATGATGAGTATTAACCCATTTTACGTAAAAGTTCCCGTATTAATTGAAACATGCGAAAGCATTATATTTCTACCTTGAAATGAAAGTTTAATACTTTATACTGTTACAAACAGTTTTAAAGAATTTTGTCACTAAATATCTTATTAATTTTGAAAATTATTTGCAATAGTTTATTTACCAATAGTTTAGAGCTATGTATGTGTGTACACCAGCCAACTCCCCTGTACCTAACCCAAGAAGGGTTCTACCAGTTTAGATGGGAATTGCTAGGAAGAATAAAAGAAAGTGGCAACGCCGGGGGCACCGTTCCCGCAACAGTTCCAGATACATCTGTAGGGCACCCCTCTGCTGCCTCTGGCTGTCCCCAACTGACAAATTTATGGAACATCAAAACAAAATACATTGCAATAAAACATTAGCTATGTATGTGTAATGAATTTTCAGCAAAATTAAAAAATGCGTCATTATTGGAAAGAAATGAAGATTTTTCGAACTATGGTAAAACAAAATGAAAATGCATGTGATGTTGAAAAAAAAAACAAAAACAAACCTGAAACACAAAATAAAAATTCCTTAAACGGATTGTTATTTTATCAAAATAAACATTGTAATTATCATAACAATATAACTCATTGTTATTTATTAACAAGTATACAATCTAAGTAGTAAATATTTCATATGTTAATATTGATAATTTTCTGTCAGAGTTACTATAAGCACTTCCATGACTCAATGTTTCCATATTTCTTAAGATTTTGTTTGCTATCATAACATATAATTATAGCAATTTTATCATAATTATTAAGTTTGATGCGGGATTTAGTATTGTAATGATGTATGTTTTATTTAAATTATCACAGAAACCCGTGCATCAGAAGGTTGATCTCCCAGAAGTTAAACCATATGTAGTAAAATATCAATTGCAGCATTTTTGTGTTTTTATATAAATTTCATGAAATTTGATCATTTACTAAAGTCAAATGTAAGGGAGGTTTATATTTTTAATCAGAAATGGAAATAAGGTCTCCTTCAGTGGGGGGACAATGGAAGCATTGTGGTATATATGTCACAGAACAAACCAACAAGTTTGCCAAAGTGGCTTCGAAACTCTTTTCATCTTGTGTTTTGAGATCTCTGAAATAATAAGAGATTTTTCAGGAACAAAATTGGACAAAGAAGAAGTTATACTTTTACAAGGTTTGGGTGATGGTAAATCTTGGGTTTACTTATTCGAAAACTAGGGACGTGCTAAAATTTCTTTCCTCTTTAAAATTGAAGAAGTAGAGTGTTTATAATTATTCCCGACATGAATATCTGCAGACCCATCTGTTCAAAATTGGTCTCTTCGAATTTCCAAGAGATTTTTCAAGGACAAAATTTGGCAAAGAAAATTTATTCTCTTACAAGGTTAGCTAATGGTAAATTTTGTACCTGCCTTTACAAAATCCAAGGACGTGTTCAACCTTCTTTCCTCCTTAAGAAGGTAAAAGTGATTTGTTACTGGACATTATTATCATCAGGCCCATTTGTTCAAAATTAGCCTAGCTTACTCTCCTCTCTACCTCCTCTATGATACTATTCAAATGATCGGTTAATATCTTTTTTAGTTGCCCCTCACTTCATAATATTCGTTCTCAAGTTCACTTTCGAGTCCTTTCTTATGCAAGCTCTACTTCCAACCTATATTGAACTGCAAGAAAACTTTTGTTCGAAAAGATATTGGCGGGGTAATTTATAAAAAAAAGTATTCTTAATTTAATACACAAATGCACTGTAAAAATTTGTGTTGAATATTTTGAATTTTCAAAAGATTTAAAAGAGGAAAAAGAAATTAGGTTTAACATTTGCATAACAATTTTCTTTGAAAAAATTAAGACTTTTATGTTAAGAACCAATCAGTGGTGTTCATGATTATTTCACATCCGATTATTCTATTTTCTTCCGATTCCTATATAACTTGATTTGATAAGAAATGTCAAATATGTATTTCCTTCCTACGCATAGAAGGATAATATTACTTTCTTCTGTCAGTATTTGTAGAAGCAAGCGAATGATGATTAAGATACCATTAATTGAGTATTATATACACAGATCAATTTAACTGTACATGGAGCTTACATTTATATAAATGATATCAACATCTTTTACTATGACTTATCAATAAAATCTTTTTTCCTAAGAAAGAATTTATAAAAAAAATCAGAATAAGAAATATAGATTTCTTTATACATAAACTATGCTTTCTGATTTTTGCTGTAAGTTGAAAATCACTAGTTTTAACTGACATTATCTTGATTCCATTGAATAATCTGATTACAGGGTTTCCAATGAATCTGAATAAGAAGTGTTTATCTAATATAGAAAAACAAAATTAAAATTGTCTACACACTAGTGAATCTTTTGCAATCTGTGTTTTAAAAACACATTTATTTACATATAATTAAAACTTATATTTATTAATTGTGAATATTCTTTTATTTCTTGTTCATATCTTTATCTTAAATATTCATATGAACCCCATGAGTACTATTCTGAATACTTCTTTAATGAATGTGAATTTGTACTTGAAAACATATTGAATATAAGGAGTATTTTCTGTTAATCAAACTCATTAAATATTAAAAGTAAAATCTTGAGATTTGTATGATGACCTTTCAAAATAATATGCAGCCTGAAGGTACTTTGATGTTATATTTGGAAAACATAAAAATTTTATTTGACGAATTATAATGTTTCCTTTATTTCAATGATACGTAATTCCTTTATCTAGAAACATGCAACATACCCATCTAATTGAAATTCTCTAGATAAATACGATGATTTGCTCTAGACAGTCTTAGGCTTAATGCTCATAAATTACCAATATATAAAGGAAAAATGTATGTCTTCGCTTTCATTTTGTTTGATTTCTGCTGCATCCAATATTTACTTTTCTACGAGTTAAGGGAAATATTATTTTCCAAGATCAGTTAAAATTTCAATTCCTTTGACATAGATCTTATTCAAAATTGATGAGGGATATTACAAATGCGTGAATCTGATTTAGAAATTATTTTTTTATTAATTGATATGTAGTTTGACATTTTAGTTAACACATTAAATATTAATTCAGTTCATTTTTATTAGCCATATCCTGTATTGTATAAATGCGTTCGTAAATATTTAAAATAATTGTGTTTTTTGTTGTAAAAAATATGCAGTTCATGATATCATGAAGTAAATAATTCCACTGTAAATGCTTCATGGAAAAAATTAATACTGCTATACTCATAAAGAATAGCGTGGAATTGTTAATATTCCTTTTTAATTTGTTTAAGTATTATTGGCTGTTAGAGAACGCATTTCTTAATTATTTGTGTTCTTTGGGAATATATAGTTATACAAAAAAGTTAAGGAAATATATTCTCTTAGAGAATTAATGACTATTAAGGGTAATTCAAATAACTAAATTAATGATTAGTAAAGATATATTTCTTATAGGACTACAAAAAGTTTAATTAGCAAAATATCTCTTTATGGATTAAAATTCATTTTACATAAAATGACTGCAAATAATTCTAACTCTAGGTAAATTACCTAAGCATATCTTAAGAAAATCCAGAAGGACGATCTGTTTCGTAGAGTATTGAACATAAAAATGAGATTATTCATAGCTGTACATTTCAAATGAACTGCTGAATTAAAGTAATTAGCATTTTTAACATTGTTTTACACTGAATCGTAGCTCATAAGTGTTGTTTTAATATTGAATCTAAATTTATTTTATTCGTGAATTTTAGCTCATGAAAATGTTTTCAAAACCATAGTTTTATATTCTTTACTTTCCTTTTACAATCTATCATTGTAAGACTTTCCTAAAACTTCTATGTATTCCCTAACAGTATAAAGAAGTTATATTCTATAAAACACATCGCATGTTAAAAGAATTCTGATAAAATACCATAAGTTTTAAAATGTTAATATTCATTAAATGCTTTATTATCTCCTATAATGATGAAAAATCATCGGTTTTTACTCTAATATTGATTGAGATAACTAGTATGAATATTTATTTTAATTTTGGGTGCATAAGCGGTTATTTTTTATTAAGATATATAAATCTCTTGTCATTAAATATATAAATTTATATATATGAATTGAATGATTTATATTATTAAGATACATAAAATGATATATAATTTCATGTCACATTTTTTCAATATTATTTTTTAAATATATATTTATAATCAAGACATATTTTCTACCCATTTAATATAAAAGTGTTAGAAAATATCAGCAAAAAATGTTTGTACAAAATTAAACATTTTGAAATAATATCTTTTCTTTCCAGCAGTGCTTTGAGAAATAATAAAGAGTTTCTGTGAAATATATATATATATATATATATATATATATATATATATATATATATATATATATATATATATATATATATATATATATATATATATATATATATATATACATATATGTACATACATATATATATATATATATATAGATATATATATATACATATATAATAATATTATGTAATAATTGAAAATAAATTATTTTATAAATTTATTATAAAGCAATTTACTAAATTATAATATAATAGTACTTATCTTGAGTAAAGGCGTAAAAATATACTTATTATTTAAAAAGACGAGGGACTATAAGTGAATTTCTTTTTGCATATCGTAGCATTTTAATATGATGAAATAAGGGAAGTACTCAGTTATTAATGGAACAGAATATATTTTCATGCATTTTTGTGTGTGAGGACAGTCAAACATCATAACGAACACAATTAAATAATACAATAATATGAATATATATTAAAACGTACATAAATCCATTAAAGGGTACAATGTATCACTAGAATTAAGAAGCAAAATTCACAAATTATTATTAAAATTACAAAGTATATATTAATTCAACTACCGCTGAATAAAATAATAGAGTTACAAACATTAAATACATAAATTAGAGATATATACCTTTCATGTGGTTTTATTATGTACAACAATATTGAACAAGAATCAAATATATTTGAAATGAGGAATTGATATTTGTTTATGATTTTACTGCGAATTTCAGCAGTACAATAATAATAAGCCAATGTTTCTGTCAATTTATTTCTGTCATTGATTCAGTGTTTCAAATAACACTCTGTCACATATTAAAAATATGACACTACGATTAAGATGAATAGATTTCGTGACATAGCGCATTTGATACACTTTAGAAGGTAATTATAGTGCCAGGAAATTAGTTTCCTAGAGCCAGTGAAAAGCAGAGAAGCGGAAATTACAGGCGAGAGCTGAGTTTTCCTTAAGCTTTCTTAATAACTTTGTTGCTTAATGCACGGAAATGAATTGATGAAATCATAGAAATTTTCCTATTTCCCAAGATTTGACAAGCAACATCAAAAGCTGCGAAGTTATTAACAAATGCTTTGATTAATTTATTTGTTTTATGCAAATTTGCAATAAATTAAATTTTTAACAAAAATAACCAAAACAGTTTACAACTGAATTTGTTAACTTTAAATGTATTGTTACCTTAGAGTGTTATTTAAATATTTTAATATTTATGTATTTTTAAATGTTTCAAGCATATTCAAATGATGTCTGAATTGACCTCTGAAATCTATAACAATTAAAAACAGATTTATGAAGATCATTTTAAAACATCCTATGCGATACATATAAAAAATTATTCAAGCAAATTGCCTGAAATAAATCGTGATATGAAATAAGTTTTAAAATTAGCAATAATTTATAAATAGTTTTTGTGAAGCAACAATCAGTTTGAGTGAAAACTTGTGTTTATTTCCTTTGTAAAATCTACATTCTCTAAATATTTATAAGCACATATATGATTAACGTTTCTGAAGCCACTCGTTATTAAAATGCTAAAAATTTCAAAACATAAAAATAAATATTATGAAATTTTAAATTAATAAAATTATTTGAATTAATTTACAGATAAATTAGAGATAATTTATATTTTTAGATTTTTTCTATATGCTTCTTCTTAAAGGTTATGCTTTTCAATATTTCATTATTAAAGCTTGAGGAATTATAGCTTAATCAATTAAAGTATAAAAAATTAATATATTATGAAAATAACAAGTATGTCATATGTTAAAAGATATAATGCATGAATAAAACTAATTAAATAAAAATAAAATATTGTTAAAATCATATTTGAATTGTTAAATACCAGTCATTTGTTTCATGTCATATACTAACAGTTTATAAATGGAATGTTAAATAAACATTACCAGTTCATAAATGGAATGTTAAATAAACATTTCATTTATGAACTGGTAATATATGACATCAAACGAATTGATTTATAATAAACTTTTATTTTTATTTTCTCTCTTATCTCAGGGTTTGAAATAACACTGTTATATACTAAAATATGACACTTCGATTAAACAGAATTAATTAGTTAAAATATATAATGTAATTATCAGAAAATAATTAAGTAAAATAATATTTAAATGAAACATTATTCTATTTAAAACTGAATAAGAACTATGTTTTCTAAGAATTATATGTTCGGCCAATTGCCCCATTTTTTAGTTTTCCCATTATATTTTATTAGTTATTATGGCAGAACAGTGTAAAAAAATAATGCGTTAAATTGCTGCTTTTTGTAGTAATTTTATGATAGTAAACGCGAAAAAAAGTTTTTCTTCATTTTAATCATTATTACATAAAAGTATTTTTAATTTAGTGTCACTAAATTTAAAGACTAAATAAAAATTGTGAAAATTAAAAGAAAATAAAATACTTAAATATTTGAATTGACATTAAATTCACTTCAGCCAAATGTAAAAATCTTTATAACATTCCGAGAAAGTTTAGTTAATAATAATATTTTTTGCATTAAATAAAAATACTATTTACATAATTTAATTTAGTGCTAGACGAAGGTATCAATTTTTTAAAAAAAAGTACGAAAAACTTAGTTAATAGTAAGTACACTTTCTAAGGATAAACCATATACCTTATAGGCTACTATTATTCAGCGGTTGATCTCAGTCACTTAATGTCTTCTAGAGTTTATGCTGAAAAAACACTAAAATGCAATATTTCAAACCATCAATTTCTTCTGCTTTATTGATACTACAATACTCACTGAATGACTACAATCAACAGTGATACAATTCTAATGACTTGCAAAAGCTGAAATGTTTTCAAGTTCATATTTGATTTAGGTGGTTTTCTTTTGAGGGATCAGTATGTATGTATATTATCTGGACAAATATGAAAATACGTTGACAAAATTTGTGATATTATCTTTTTCAAATTTTGTTTATATTAAGTTTTGTTGATTTCCTCAAAATTTGTTGTTATTAAGTAAATAATTTTTGAGAAGTTATTTATATATCAAATATACATATTTACTTTAGAAGACGAATAACTTGAATAACTTTAAAAGGTTCTAAACTATATATTAACTATAAATAAAGGAAAATTCAGATTTATTTTTTATTAAAACATTTATTTACTTAGCAAACATACAGGTGACGCTTGTTCAGTAATAACTGATAACTATATCAAATTTCTATGTTCTTTTAAAAATATATAAACACGAGTATTTAATTATTGAACGGAAGATAAGATCATGAAAATATAGTTATTTACGTGCACATTTAAAAGTTTAGAAATTGTCATTGAATCTCATGATAACTTTACTTAAATTGAAGGTAGAAAACCTTTCTGAAGCGAGATTTTTTACATAAATAAAACCCCAATATAACCTTTGATATTCTATTAATCGAGTCTTCGCTTAGAATAAAATGTAGTACACATTTCTCTTTGTAAAGAGGAATATGTAATCAAGAATTGTATAACGTATAATTCTAAAAAATGCTGTATTAAAATTCCTATTTAAAGTTATTTATGGCAAGACTATTGCTCTTAGAATTGCAAATACTTTATGCAGAACATATTGAAAGGGTGGAAAATTGTTTGAACGAATAAAAAATATTTTAAAATTTGCTGAAAAAAGTATTAATACTTCTAAATGTAGCACAAATTTAAGCTAGATTATAAATTACATTGCGAAAAAACAAGTTCAAAATGGTCACATTTATTTTAAGGTGCTATCTGAAATCATGAATCATCATGTTCTAGAGCTGATGAAATTCTTTCTGGGATATGCTAAGAAGATGCAATGAAAGTTCTTTGAGACCCAGTGAAAATATAAGATTATCATGATTTAAATCACCTTAAAGCCTATATTCAGATGGATTAAGTTTTGGGATATTGGGATATCACAAAACACGAAGTTTCTCACAAATTACTCTTTTTCCTATAAAGTCAGTACTGGTTTTTCATGCTGCGATAACATTACTGCAGAAAGACAATGGTGTATTTGAGGACTCTTGATGGTACATATCTCTTTGGTACACATGGCTGCGCAATGTCTAAATATTTTACTAACTTCCAGGACAAACATTTTTTGAAAAAATAATGCCGAGAATAAATGAGGAAATGAAACTAGACCAAAACGTTATTTTTTAAAACTGCAACAGACCATGAACTATTATTCATCTATTTTCTAGTTCCGTTTTCTGTAGTTGTGTTTATTCACTGAGTGTTTCAGTGAAATAGTACTTCGTCTGCTCAGAAAGTATTCCAAGACCACTCGGAAAAAAGCTTCAAAGCAATTAAAAAGCTAAAACGAGAACCCATATCACATTTTGATTGAGGAAGAAGCAACGTTTGCACAATTTGAAGCTTTGAAAGATTATAAATGATATTGCATTGGATTTTCTAATTAATTGAACGATTCCAATCTTATGCCACATGAGAGACTATGGCAGTAGCATGTAAATCGGAAGATTTATTCCCTTGATGAAGAAGTGCAATATTCAATACTACTGCTATTAAAATAAGTTTTTTTTTCTCGAATAGAAGCTCATTAAAATTTAATTTTATATAAATTTCTTTACCAATACCCAAATATATTTCCTTCCGCATAATATATTAACTTTTTGAATTTTCTTGAAGAACTAAAATATTTCAAAATAATTGCCGGTAAAATATATTTGCTCTTATAAAGGCTATGGCATAATATTTTGTTCATAGATAAATTTCATATATGGACTCGAATACTTTCAAGGAAAATTTATTCACCGCTTGAATATTTTTTTCTCGTTAACAGATTTCTTAAAGATATTGGAAATCACTATTTAATTGACAATATTGAAAAATAAAATTAATGCAAATTATTTGTTTTTTATTATTTTAAATAGCAAACGTGGAATAAGTTATGTATAGTTTTTTAGTTTATTCAAAATTTTGTTGGTAATATATTTTGATTTTTAGAAAACAATATTTCAAATTTAAAAGTTTTTTGTGTATTTAAGACAATTTTAATAAAAAAATAATTCAATTAAGAATTGGCTCATACTCCTCTCTTTGTAGGAATTCTAAAGCAAATAAGAATTTAATAATAGCTAGATTTATCAATTTACGGAAGAAAATCAGTGGCATTTTTCTATAAATAAGCGTTTGGTAGAGGAAAAAGTAAGTGAAATTTAAAGAAAAAATCAATTTAAATTGGAAAGAATTGTTTATACTGTAACATTGTTTATATTTTTACTCGAGATAAGAAAATTAAGTTCGCTCAAGACCATTGATATATTCAAGTAAATGAAAAAAGAATAATAGCTTATTGTTTGATTGTGGAATTTAATCCATTGATTTTTCTAAATTTTCTACCATAATTAAAAAATAGCTTAGTGTGTTTTAAAAGGGATTAATTTGATAAGACTTTTTTCTAAGAGTCGGAAATTCATCAAAAGGATTTGATAATAATAAAGTTATTTTTTTTATCAGAAATCAGATTCTTGTATTAAAACAAAAGAACGTATATTAAATTATTAAGGATTATTTTATTAAAATAACTGTTAAAAATTAAATTTTGAAAAACATTTTTAAATTTTAATTCTAATAAATTATAAATTGTGACAGTAAATTTTTGACAAAGAATATTTATTATAGGCGTAGTAAAATGTAGTAATTCATACATTCATGATTGGTTAACGTATAGGGCACTAATTATAACACATAAGTACTGTGAAATATTTTAAACAATTTACATGAGGTTGATACACAATCTATTATTTTAACGATATTATTTATAAAGATAAAAAGTAATTATTTTTAGTGATAGCAGAAGAGTAGATATTGCAAAATATAGCAGTAAATTGTATTCTTTGTAATTAGATTTAAAACTGTGTTTTAAATATAAATATTAGATTCTAAATTCATTATAATATCTAACATGACTAGAATAAATCTCTTGTTCTGGGTTATTTAATTAAAATTTTTCATACATTAGTTAAATTGAAAAATGTCAATGTATATGAAAAAAAATCATTATAAGACTTTTTTAGAAGACCCTTTTAGAGACACTTTCACAGTATTAAAGAATGTGCTGCAAAAGTACACGTGCTTCGCATTTTTATATTTCTGTGAATAATTTATTTATTCTTTTCCAATTAAAACAGTGTTTCTTTTTTATTCCTTTTTCTTATTCATACATTTTTAACATAGTGTGAGTAATCTTTTTTATATCAGAAAAATGAATAATTTATTTTTTAAAAAATACAATTCTTTAAAAACATGCCTACTTCGGGATATCGTAGAAAACATGTACTTCATTTTATTTATAATGATTTAAATTGTAATATTTTAAATCCTAAAAGCATTCTTCTTATTTCATTCATTGTCTGGAAAAGAGACGCAAGCTAATAATTTCTCTTAATGAAAAAGAAAGTTTATATTTATTATATTATATTTCGTGACTTTAAATCCTACCATCTTTCCACATGGCTAATTAAATTGGAAAGGTATTTTTAAAGAAGATGTCTAATAAATAATCAGTGTCTATAATTTCTTCAATTTGCTAATTAGTATGTTGACATTTAGCTTTTTGGTAGCAAAGTTATAGTATGAAAAAAACCAAGCACTTATAATTATATTGAAAAATTATTTTGAGTTCAAGATCTTAGTATAATGTGTTTTTACTCAAAATATTTTGATGCTAATATTTTTGTCTAACTTGCACTTCCGTATACTTAAAAACTACATAAATTTTAAATACACCAATTTTTATTTTCATTTATAGTTGAGATTATTTATCAATATATCAATTGTATCTCTAAAATTACCTTTTTATAGAAAATGTTAAAAACATTTTTTTTATCATTTTCGTTCTTCTAAACTATCAAAAATAAAGACTTAAAAAAACAAGAATGATTTCTTTGAAAAAAATAGAGATTCCGAAATATTGCGATTTCATAGTTTAAGAAAGTATTTTTTAAATTTTAAGTTTTTGAGAGAGAAAATTTGATGTTTATAACATTTTCTTATATCTCAATAGCAATCAGGGTGAGTTATTTAAAGATTCATAGAAAATATTTCCTTCAATTGATTAACTAAATAAAAGTATTAAAATTAATTTCAGACAATTTAACTGATGCTTATCAAAACGCTTTTTAAATCTTAAATTCTAAAGGAGCCTGGTAAACAATTGGCTCTAATTAAGTGAAACGCTCAGGAACATTTTTACATTTTTCAAAAGAAAAGTATTTTTATCTTGTAAATTCTCATAAATACAAATTTATTAGTGGGTTTTAAAAGATTTAAATTTTAAACAAGAAATAATCGGCTTACATACCAACACAAAGTAAAGCTTCTAATTATAAATTAAAAAGTCATTAAGCATATTTTTAAAAAGAACTTCATATGCCATAATGAGAAACCTTTGTTGACGAGTCTAATTAACAATGTATCTAATAATTTCTTATTTAAAACTTTATGCAGAAATATAGCTAATAGAATGAAAAAAATTGATGTTAAATACTGTCTCTTTCTCAATATTATGCAATTTGAGAAAATAACATTAAATTGAGATAAATATGCTTGAAGATACTAAAAAATCAAACATTAACAGATGTTTTGAGTGGGTAGTTTTTCAAAAATGTATTTTTTGAAATGGCAATCTTTAATGATGAATTAAATATTTTATGATTTATTATTTTGTATTCATTTAAGAAGAATGCGAAATAATTATCTAAATAACCAAACTATGTTAATAATTTCAATTTTAATTAATTTATAATATTTTCTTCTAAGCTTCATTGAAAACAAACAATACTGAATTAAATATTTATTTCAACTTATTATATAACTCGATATTTTTTCTAATGCATAATTCTTGAAATAATATTAGACACTTTGAATATTAGTATTGTTTCATGATAAAACATTCTAATTTATTAATAAAAACGGCTTTTTCCTTGTATGACCTACACCAATGTAATGAATAAACTATGTCTGATTAGATTTATGTGATTTGAAAGCATACGATTAGAAATACTTATAAAAATAGAATATAGATTTATATGATAGGTATCAGAAATTGCAAACTCTCATTCTTTGATTTTTACAAGTTTTTAGAAATCATATTTTAATTTATATGGGAAACTTAACTATTAAAATTGTAAAAAATATTAAAGTATATACGTTTAGTATAAACGTTTTCATTCAAGTTAATTTTTGAACAATTAAGAAAAGTTTTCAAGGAACAAAAGATGGATGCATTATTTTATCTCATGTCTTGTTTGGGTAGTTATAGTTGAAGACAGCGGTTACAGACAATTTTGAACTCTGAGAAGAGTGCTTCATCAAATGACTGATATTACGTAGTCCTCTGTGCATATGAGTGTATAATGTCGTATTGAGCAATATTTATTTTTTGTCCCTGTTTGTAACTTTTGAGTCATTTGGATCATTTTCTACCCATAAGTTTTAGATATTGTATTTTACATTCAAGTAGAAATTATTAGTGCATGTTTCCGTATTCAATTGATGATGGTTAAATAAATGTACTCCACACAGTCAACTTAAGTACTTTCTTTTTATCATTATTATTATTGGGAATACTAATTATTAAAAATGTATAATTTGTCATCAAAAAATACAAATTTCAATCTACTTTATTCAGTTCCAAGTTGATTCAACAGATAATTTATTTTAATGAAATTCAACAAAATATATTAATTTTATTGCTTTGATTTTAAAAGCTTTCTTCTTTTAATAATTACAGTATGTACAGAATTCATATTAAAAATCTACTGAATAGGAAATGGTCCATTAAGGAAAAATTTCATTATTTAATTTGTGTTTAGGTTAATCATCTTAAGATAATTTTCTGTGACTTCATTGCTTAAGAATTAGGATTAATCTAATTTTTTCTTTACAAGTTTGCTTAAATTTTTGCTTAATGCACAAAATGAACTTTAGTTGACAGAAATCAACAAAATATTTTTTATTATTAACATTTTGTTCATTTCAATCAGTTAGAAGAATATTGAAATAGAAAAAACTGTTTATTATTATAACAGAATAAAATAATCACGCAAAATGTACCGAATTTGAGTAAATTTTGGCAATATAATGATTTTTTTCAAAGTGATTAGGTTGCCCTTTTCAAATGAGAAAAATTTTAAATTTCATTTCTTATATATAAATTTTTTTTAAAAAAAATAAAATGTATCTCGATTAGCGATTTGAAAAATGTAAAATTAAACACTTAAAACATTAAGAGAAAATGGAGCAAATTCAAAATACTAATATATTTTCAAAAAAATATTTAATGGTTAAAATGATGGCAAATAAAGGGAAAAAAATTAGAATATTTTAATAAAAAATTCTACATAGTCTATCAGAATAATTTTATGCAAATATAAAAATAATTCCTTAATTTAAGTATTTAATTTAAATTTAAAACAAAAAAAATTTATATTTTGATTACTATGTAAATTAAGTTTTAAGCCTTAAGTCATACAGTTTTTATATACACTTAAAATCATATAATCATTAATTAAATTTTTTATTAATAATATTTTACCTAAATAAATATTAAACATTTATTTTTACACTTTACGTACAGAAATTTTTTTTTAGTTTATAGTTGTGTTCATTGAAACTAAATTTTGTATAAGATAATAAATATTTCGAACTTACCAAACGCATGTATTTCAATACAGAGTAGAAATGCTACATCAGCTCAAGATTAAACCTTAATATTAAACTTTGGGAAAGATGTAAAGAATAAATCTCCTTCAAATATTTTGAAATTTCGAATTAATCATCACAACACAATTTATGTTGATATGTGTAATCCGGACTAGTTTTAGAATCTAATACGATTCACTATCTACTCCATAATATATATATATATATATATATATATATTATATATATATATATATATATATATATATATATATATATATATATGTATATATATATATATATATGTATATATATATATAGATATATATATATATATATATAGATATATATATATATATATATATATATATATGTTTGAATTATTTTTTTAAACAAAATCAATAACACAAAATATTAAGCTATACATTAAAATGTTTTCTAAGTTCAATGTAGCCTGACTTTAAAAATATTTATTTTTATATAGAAAAACATTTGAGTTTAAAAAATCAATTTATTTCTCAAATCATGTATAATGAAATTTTGTCGATAGTATAATATAAGGAAAACTAAAATTTAATTTGTATGTTTTTATGAGGAAAGTCGAGCTTAAAAGAATTACCTGATGGAAAATTCATGAAATTTTTTAAGGGTTCTGGAAAATTTGAGTGTGAATTATGAAAGAATAATTTAAATGTTTTTTTAAATTACTGTCTATCATAATTTAAATTACAGATATTTTTATATAAAATTCAAAATTATTGGAGTAACAGTACCTATTCAACTTAAAATAATAGACTTGTTTTCAAGCTTGCAGAAAAATAGAATTTGTACAACCCTAACCCTGAATTAACACTGCAAGCAAAGATAGCTATCCCACATAAAAAAATTTATGTCTGTTTTAAGATTAAATTCGGGATTGTTACATTTTATAAAATTAAAAATAAAACTTAAAATTAAAAATAAAAACTATATTAAATCTTGATAAATAGAGATTTACTTTTCTAAAGAAATCATAATTTATGATGCAATTTGGAAAAATGTTATTTTTTTAATTCGAAAATTTTTTATTTGGATAATACAAAAAGTAATGCTTATAGGTAAGAGTATTATGAATGTTATCAGTTGATTTCTTCAGCAGATAATTTTGTAATCTCTCTGTGATCATGTTGAAGATTTTCCTATGTAATGGAAAATGAAATTTGCAACAGTTTTTAGATAAAAATGACTCTAATTATTTCAGGAAAAATATTTTAACCACACTTTAGACAAACAAGAGAGTCAAATGGGAATTCCCATCAAGACAATGATCGTTAATACGTGTTTAAAACACTTATAATTTAATTGATTTCAGAAAACAATAATAAAAAATTATGTTGATGAATATGTTGTCCAGATCAGAACTCTATAGAAAATGTGTTGATTCTTTTGCCACATCAAATGTATGCAAAAACATATTAGAATTATTCAGTACACTAAATAAA
Source organism: Latrodectus hesperus (assembly GCA_037975125.1). Classification (NCBI taxonomy): domain Eukaryota; kingdom Metazoa; phylum Arthropoda; class Arachnida; order Araneae; family Theridiidae; genus Latrodectus; species Latrodectus hesperus. The sequence continues at coordinate 920,486 of JAJQOW010000017.1, read as the reverse complement.
ATGTTTATAGAATATGAATGGAAAATCATTTCTTAATCATAACTTAAAAATCTGATTAATTCAATAAAAAATCAAGTATTAGAAAATGTTCTGAAAAACATGGAAGCAACATATTTTAGCTTGAAAAAAAAGCAAAAATCACTTTAACCAATGGTTTTTTACCTTTTTGAAAGATATTTGAAAGAAAGATTTAGTAAAGCCACTTTCAAAGTTTTTCTCACAGACATTTAAAGTGATTTACAATGTATGTGATTTTGATCCTATCTTAAAGTTTGTTTCAGATACTTATTAAAATATTACAGCTTACATACTTTTTCCTAAAAATATGGCATTTAAACAACATATTCACCTTAGATAAGTAATTTCTTTTATATATATTAAGTATAGAAGATATATATTCCAAACACTTTATAACACAATGGATACTATTATATAAATCGATAATGCACTGAAATACATTCAGTTCAAAATATTTTAAATATCCATACTTATTTGTGGCTGTAATTTTGATGTTTTCAATAAATATCAAAATTTTAATGATGTTAATGATAAATTCAAAATGATGTTTTCAAAATATATTTTTTTTCAATAAATATAATTTTTGTAAAAAAAAGTTAACATCTTTTATGTATACCGTTTAAATACCTATTTAACTGCGGTTAGCGAAAAAATTTCAAATTTTGAAAAATGGCTTGCACTATCAAGGAGATTGGCCATCCCTGCAATAAATCAATGCACAGCCATTGTAATAAAATATTTTACAATCATTTTGAGCATGTCATTAAAATGCCTAAATAGAAAACAATGTACAATTTTGCACTAAATAGCTTTAAAATAAAATCCACAAGTTAATATTGGAAAAATCTTCTCACCACTATAGAATCAAAGACCCCTCAAGTGGCCACTGGAAAATCTGGGAAGAACAGTCTGACATTTTTTATCACAAGTGAGAACTAGAAAGCTACCAGGGGTTAATCTTGTGTACCATTCTTTTATTGGAGGGTTTGTCATTTAATCTTATTTTACCATTTACCATTTAATCTTATTAGCTAGAGCTGCGCTCTTGCTGTCCCATAGAATCCAAACATCACTGTATCGTTTTTGCACAAGTATGATCCAAAGTCATACTTCAATGGTAATGAGTTCGCTTCTAAAAATAGAGAAAAAATCTGGAATTCTAACTCTTATTTCTTGATCTCCATCTGGGGTAATGATATAAATGCTGCTTCCTGATTGATTATTCCTACCTTTACTGGATATAATTAATAACGTCCTTTGATGTCCTATCTGTGATTTCCATAGAGAGCTGTTCCAAATATACAGGAATATTTGATATCTTGGTCATTTTATACAGCAGTTCTGTGTGGAAAAAAAACGCCAAGTAATCAAACAGAGGGATCAATATTGGTCTTGAGCAAATGGCTCTCCAAGTTTTTATTAATGATATCAAGGGAGTCAGCTAAGCTTAATGGGAGATACTTCTTCAATATTTTGTTATTTGGCCAATGCTGTATAGTTACCACAATTTAAATGTTTATTACATCATTTAACTAAATGAGTGTCTCACATCATGCTTAAACGCTGAATATCCACTTCATACAACACTATATCTTTTGGGCAAACATTTTAAGCCTGTTATCATGCGGGCAGTATTTAATTGAACACTTTCTAGTTTTTGAAGATTAGAACTTGAGGCACTTGAGTAGATAGAAAGTCTATATTTCAGAATTAGTCTTATAAGTGAGATGTACGCAACTAGAAGAGTGTCAACGTTGGCTCCCCAGATATTTATTTTAATAAATTAAGTCATTTTTGACACCGAAAAACGAAATTCTCAATATGTTTATTTCATGAGGGTTCTGGGTCTAGAACGAATCTTAAATACTTGTGGTACACTTCGTATGGGAGACGGTGACCCCAAAACTCATCTGTGGGTGATAGTTAAATAGTTTCCTGTTAGTAGTAAAAATAGTAATGGTTGATTTGTGAGGATGCAAATTCATTTGTAGAAAGTAATAGAAGAAAAAATGTAATAGCCTGAATAAAAATTACAATGTTTGAAATAACTATATATCCTTAATTAGTTATTGTAGAATTTTTATAATTTTATTTGTCTGAGGGAATGTTTCATATATTTATTACTAAGCTTGGTATTGGTTCTAGATTATCGAATATTTTGTAAATTATATATCATTACTGTAAATGAATTTTATTGAATTACAAAATGCTGACTATATATTTTCGATTTAAACCATATGATGTAAATTAGCAAACCTCTTTGAATAAGATGATGTTGGGATATTGGAAAGATCATCATCATCGGAAATAACTGGAATCGGAATTTCTTTAGCAAAGAAAACTGTTTAAAAAAAGTCTTTCTGGAAAGTAATCAAGCAAATGTCGATTGTGAAATAATATTTTTTTTCTGTTTATATTGATGATGTATTGCAATAAATTGCTACGAAGGAAAGAAATTTGAGGCAAATTTTTAACTTTTTAGTATAAAAATTGTAATAAGCAAAAGGTGATCAACAGTTGAAATAATAAAAAATGTAAAACTCAAAATGTTTGATAAAAATACAATTTTAATTAACAGTATCAATCTAACAGAATATTTGTGAAATATATAATACGTGTTCCTTTCATAATACGTGTTAGTATAAGCTTTTTTTTCCAACTATTCTTTTTTAAATAAATAATTAAAGCAATATTCTAATAGTTATTTCTTAGTATTTAAATTTTTAAAGAAAAGTAATGTATATTAGAAATGAAAAAACAAAGAAAGGAGGAATTCAAGTTTCCAAGTTAAACACTTGGAGCTCAGCTATCAATATATTGGTAGTATAGCTTTGAAAAAAGCAATTTTCCTCGATTTCAGTGAGCTATAAATTTAAATATATCAATCAAAAATTATTTTTGTAATGATTGTATCAAAAAATCTTAAACAGTTTAAAGTTCTTTAAAAAATTATCACAAATATTCATGAATTAAAGCTTGAAATTTAATTAATGCTTTTTATTTTTTGAAATTTGTTATATTACCTTATAAATAAAGATTAGTTTAACATAAAAAAAACAAATTTAATATTGATAATACTCAAATAGTTTAAAATTAAATCTTCAGTTAATTAAGGCTTGCTATTGAATCACAAATTCTATTAAAATAAGAAAGTTTAATCACAAATATTTTTTAAATTAAAATTTCAGAGAGAGCTATATAAACAAGACTTTCAGTAGGTATAACGTACTAGATATAATAAATAGTTAAAAATAATAGTGTCAATAAGAATATTTTTACACTTTTAAGATTGATTTACTATAAACACATAAAATGTCAGTCTGTATAAACATTAATGATTTCAAGTGAGGAAAGTTTGAAATTTTAAATAAGGTTATTATGCTTTTTTATCGATAAAATATATGATCTATAATGTAAAAATGTTTATTTTAAACAAAGAAAATTATTTCCTTTATTTTAATGGTCATTTATAAAGAAAGAAAAGAAAAATGTCACATTCCAATATTTGAAAATAAATTTATATTAGGAAATACAAGCCATTTTAATCATAATGGAATATAATCTATTCATTTAATCAAGACGGAGAAAACTTTTAATCACACTTTTTCTTAGACATTTTTGTAATATTGTGACATTTAATAAAAAAAATAGTTATAAAATCAGAAATTATATATGTGTGTTTTATGTTTAAATATTTCATCGGGAAGCATACCATGCTTTTCAAATATTACAAGTATAAAATTGTGTATATTTTAAACATAATACATAGAAATATCACCACATATATTCAAAAATATTAAACAACGATTATAAGAAAGATTGTGATTTATGTAAAATAAAATTATGCTTTAAAAATGATGAGTCTTAGATCTTAATAAGCTATCAGTTTAGGCCATAAATTTAAATAAATGATCCCTATGTATACTTAGCATACGAGATCATTTATTTAAATTTATGTCCTAAACTATGTAGCAACATGACAAGTATTATAAATATATTTATGCTCAGCTTTAAGCAATAGAACCAAAGAAAAAAGTTTACACTTCATACTCAAAAAAATTCCGTTAAAATTGTTTTGTCTATTTTCATTTCTTTATTGGTATTTGTAGTTTTTATTTTATTAATCGGAATACTCACACAACACAATATTAATCTTCTAACATATTCTTAAATTAATATGTATTTTAATTTTATGTCAGTACTTATAACAGTTAATATCATTTCGATGCAAATTATAAAGATTAATATATCTCTCAGATTATTATATGGTTTCTGTATTTTTGAAAGAAATTATGAGGCCAGAAATTGTGTTCTTTTAATAAGGAAAATACCGTAGGATGGAATCTATGGATACAAACTGGTATTTCTTTAGTTTCCTTGAAAACATTTCCTAATATTTAAGAAGCAAATTCACTTTAATAAAACAATTTACTTTACTTACATTCATTATTTTTTTTTTGAATAAGATTTGGAGTTAATTTTTATATGAAGGATTTTTTTGGCAAAGTATACATGTTGCTCTCTTAATACTTCTTGAAAAATAAAAGCATTATTATAATTGTTGTAGTACCATTTTAAAAATTATATGTGATTAGTAATAAAAGTGTTTGTCTTTAGTAATGAGACAGATAATTAGTATTTTATTATAAGTAGTTAATATGATAGAATATGCAATACAAGTAAAAGTTATTTTCACTCTGTATTTCATCGTTTTAAAAACTCTGTGATAATTGAAAGGACCATTAATCCGAGTCTTAAAGATAATTGTGCTCTCTATCTCTCTGTCGTCACACCGATAAAATTAGGAAATTTTTTCAATACCCTATGTTTAAGCATTTTAATAATTTTATGATCATTGAACAATAGATAGGTAATATAATTATTCACGATATCAGTATGAGGAGGGTAACCTCTATTCAAATACCTTACATTTGAAGGTTCCAAAGGTTCTATAATAATTAAGAAATAGGTGGAAACTGTGATATTAATATAAATTCATTATTTGGGTACAGTAATTACTTTGAAATCACATTTTAAGCATTTTGTACATAGTAAACAATAACATGATGATTAAGGGATATTTTTACTAATAAACTTTATGTTTATAAAATTGTACTTTAATCTTGTTTAATAGGGTTCAGGCAAATTAATAAATTGTATATTACAGAATGCGTATCATTTTCAGTATTAACAGTAAGTATTACAAAAGCCCATAAAAATAAACTCACCTAAAATGTAATTATCATTATTTAATTCATAATCGTTAATGGAGCTTTACAATTGCGACAATATGCCAAATTTATTAAGAAAACTAAAATTTTTGAAATATCCATAATAAAAAATATAATTTCTCAATGTACTTAATTATGTTTGTCATCAGATATTTATGTATTCTATCAAATAATTGCAATTTATTCTAAAATTTATAAAAACTCCTATAAACATAATAATTAATTTTATAACAAATGACTGCAAGTAAATTTGATTGTAGCATAAAATGAGTGTGTGATAACGATAGCTCTTCCGAAACTCTTTATTTATTAAGCTAAAGATCATATTCTAAATAATTAACATCAAACTTATCGTGAATTGTTTAGTTAAATATTGACAGATAAAATAAATTTAATTGAAAATTTAAACACCATCAAAAACTTACAATTGATATATTTTCTAGTTTTGAATTAAGAAAAAATATAAGAATGATTTTATCCAGGATGTGTAAAATTAAGAATTGAAATAAAATAATTCATTAAGATATATTAATTTTATCAGTTATAGTAATTTTAAATTATATCAGTTCAACCCAATTGCTCACTTGTTATTCCAATGGAAATTTTCATTTAATTTAGACTTGAAAACATATTTTTTTATTCTTAAGTAAATTCAAAATTGCATCATTTAATTTCCTTAAGGTGCATTGTGGTTCCAAATGTTGCTTCAAGTTCCTTTAAATATTCTTACTTCCATCTTTCAAACATGCTTTGATGAAAATATAAAGTAGATATTTCATTGAATGTTTTCAAAATTATTAAATATCATATTTTAAAAATATTTTCAGTTAAATATTGAAAATTTTGTAAGCATATTTTATCAAACTTAAATATCTTACAGCAAGGGCTTGCCAAATTGTAACAAACTATTTTTATAATATTTTATTATTGCACTTTCATTTAGAGGTAAAAATGTATATTATTTAATGAGTGTTTTAAATATGTTTATGTTAATCTTTTAATAAAATCCTTACATGTTTTTCTTAACTCAAAACGAAATGTGTACGAATGGTATAATTTAATGCTTCAACACAGCAATAATGTTTTATGAAAATTTACATAAGGAATTGAAGACTGTATTCAATAAATTTTAATATTGTAACTATTCATATAGAACATAGAAGAATTTATATTAGATAATTCATTTCAATCCTTAATGCTTGTGCTGAATTAACTATAATAAATATTTTATCTATCTCCTTTATCTTATAAACACTTTATATATTTTTCTTGAAAATAATTTTTTTTTAAAAATTATAAATTTAGAAATAATATACACAGAAATGAGAAACTTTATGATATTTATAGAACCTTGAGAAGTTAATAGTATAATGCCATTTTTTAAACTACTTTAATATACACTATCAAAAGCACAATTTCATTTGAGCTAAATTAACAGCAAAACAAAATTCCTTGAGTAGTTAAATTTATAGTAATAACTGATACAATTCATTGCTTTATACTTTCATTAAAAATAAGGTTTCAAATGTCTGAGCATATGTCTTGTAAGTTTTGAATGCATTTTAAGTAATTTTAAGAATGTAAAAAATATTTTTAAATTTATATGTTAGTTGCTGCTTTGCAACTTAATTATGTAGATAACACCACCATTTTTCAAAATAATAGTATTTAAAGGTAATACTGACTAAAATAGAGATTGATTTTTATGAAATATATTTAAATAGTTATTGTAAATTTAATTGGTCTAAAGTTTAAAAAATTGTTTTTGTTAATCTAGTTTTAAATTCAAGTTTGCAAGATATATTTCAGAAGCATTTTTCTTTTTGTATTTCTTGTAAAAATGTTTTAACTCTATTTAAATTTAATTACTATTTGTATTTATTCAGTTAGTACAGCAAACATCATTAGAACACATTTCTCTTTATTTATAATCAGAATTCAACTCCCTTTTCAAATGAAATATTTTAGTAAGATTTTGGTTTAGTTTATGACCTTTAATGTTGCTTTTATCTAAAATTAATTTATTAATTTTAAATAAAAGATTAATCTATTATTAGATCTTAAATTAATCTATTATGTAAATATATTTAATAATAAACTTATGAACCTATAACTAATAAATCGGAAATGAACTACGATATAAATGTATTTAGTTATTTGATATCCTTCTTGATATGTCTGGGTGTTTACACTTTATAAAATTATTAAGTACAAATTAATAAAAATATTATGCCTAAAGAATAATAAAATTTTCTTATTAAAAAGCGTGAACTGAACTGAGAATGCATATAAATTCTCAAAAGATTACATTCTTATTCTTTACTATATATATATATATATATATATATATATATATATATATATATATATATATATATATATATATATATATATATATATATATATATATATATATATATATATATATATATATATATATATATATATATATATATATATATATATATATTATATATATATATATATATATATATATATATATATATATATATATATATATATATATATATATATATATATATATATATATATATATATATATATATATATATATGTATATATATATATATATATATATATATATATATATATATATATATTACACATTTATATAAACCATGAATTGAAATATAATGAAGTAATGATTTTTAGAAGGTATAATTTCAAAAGCTAACGTATAATTTGGATATAATTAACATTAGCTTAAAGAAAATTCTGAGCAGAGGTATATTTTTAATATCTCAAGTTTTTATGTAAACTAGTCACCATACTTATGCTTAATTATTATTTAAAAATATTTATTAACTATGTAGCCATTAATGTTTAACATTTCTGAATAACAATCATCATTACTAAAATATTCATTAACCCTGAAATAACTCATCTTTTTTATAAATAATGCCTTCAAAGGAAAAATGTAATTTATAGGTCTTTAAATCCTAATAATCAAAGGAAGTAATTAAACTGATTACAAAAATATTAAGTAAATGATACTTGAAGGAAAATTACCATGCATATACAATTTGAATTTATGATATTTATTTTTATAACTGTTCACACACTTTTATAAATGCGCTGTTAACTTTCTGATAACAAGACTAAAGACCTGCCAATAAAAATCAGGAATATTTTATTTATAAAAAATGTGTTCTAAACTTAAATGAAAGATAGTTTTAATAAAAATAATAAGCAACTCTGATTAAATTAGGCTGAAACCAATATTTTTAATTGACAGATAAACAAAAATATTGAGAAACTGCAGATAAAAATATTCTGCTTACGTTGATATTTATTTAATATTTCCTTGATAAACGACTAATAAGGTTTAAAGAATTGTTTTAATGTGATTTCCAAATAGTATGTTAAATATATAATTCATTAAAATTAATTAATTTTATAATCAATTATACAACATATAATTTTAAAAATATACTAGATATTCTATTTGCATTTTGTTCCATTGTCAGCGTCATATGAGTATATGAATATCATTTATCTAAATTAATAGAAATATGCAACAATTTTTATAAATATCCAAAAAACAAAACAGTTCACTTTCTCATGTTAACATTTTATGCAAAACTTTTCAACATAGTGGATAAACAGTAATATTTTCATTGAGGTATAAAACGAACAAATTCAACTGTTAATGTAAAATTATTTCATGTTAATATAAGGTTTAAGGGAACTATTCACAAACTGCTTAAATGCTTCATGTGGACTAAAAATGAGATTTACAAACGTGTTAGATTAGCTATATAATGTAAAATTTCCTACCTTACATTTTGATATTGAGGCGAGCAACTTCAGAAGAACATTACGGTCTGCAGTTAAAAGGGACATTGACCTTATAGCAACATGCCGATAATATTACATTCCTTTAGTTTTAAATACTTAAAGTTCCATAAAGAAGACATTATTGTTTTCAGATACATAAAAGTTTTTATTTTATTAAAAGTCTATATATAAAAATGCTGAAAATCCCTTTGTAAAACAAATTACAAATTATTTCTGAAGGAATAGCATGAAATTTTAAAAGTTACTAGTCATACGAGTATTTACTTAATTTTGAGACAAGTTTGCTTCTCTTCAGATGCAAAAGAAAATTTGAGAGAAAGTATTTACGGTTTTTACGAATTAAAATATTTTTTCTTGTAAATCTTACACAGCATACGATTGTGACTGATGATTTTTTTCTTGTAGAAATAAATGAATATCTGACATTAGTTTCATTTTTATTGAAGTGATTTCAAAGTCAAAAATATCTATTGCATATTGAAGAAATCGTACTTGCTATTCGTGGAATTATTTTTCTAATTATAAAGTTATTGTGTACAAGATTATTTTTTGTCACAAATGATTTATAAAGAAATAATCACTATTCGATTGCCTTTGCGTTCAAAGCTTTTGAAGTGGTCTTGTTTATCTCACATTCCCTCTTGAAACTGTATTGACTATTACACTTACAATTATTGTAAATACAAATTGTACTAACTGCAACTGTCAATTAATATTTTATTTTACATTATGAAAAATTATTTGATATCGAACACACAATATATATAATTATCTAACGTACACTGGATATTTGGGCACTAACATTTCCAGTAAGTAATCATTTTTAGCTATATTACATTAACAGATGCTTAAGCTAAAGCTAATCTTATGCATAACATTATTTGATATACATTTCAACAATTAAGTTTAAGTTAATTTTTAAATTTTTAAAATGCTTTTCGACAATGTCTTCTGGAATTCATTATATGTTACTAAATTTTGAAAACATTTGTTATATCAGATTTTTTTAAAGTAAATTTGAACCACCTGTATCTATTAAAACTTCATTATTAGATGCTTTTCAGGTTTTTTATTTTAGTCATTTTCTGAAATAATGTAATTCCGAAATAATATTTTAGTTAACTATAAATGAACATAACTAAATTGTTAATGAAACTTCACAAAATATATTTATTTTGGTAACGTACTTCGAACATATGGTAACCATACTTTTAAATTAAAATTAAACTTTTAAAACTTAAAAGCATATATATATTAACTTTAAAATATCTTTAAATATATACTTCTCATTCAAAACATTATTATAGTATATTAAAGAGGGATTTTCTTTCTATTGATAATATGAATTATGAATATTTTAATCACTTAAATTACTTCAGAAAACTATGCAAAATTGATTTGCTTCTACGAAGATGTCAATCAATATTATGGTATTTTGCTCAAGATATGAATAAATGCTTGTTACTGAAAATTTTTTGAAGGAAAAGATTTTAAAATTTCTGCAGCTTTCTGCAGCATAATTTCAGTATTTGCAATACTGAAGTATTGCAAATAAATAAAATTCTTTTAATTAGTAAATTTTTTAATTTCATAACTTAATTTAATTTTTTTAATATCTAAATCTCGAATTCAAGACATTTACGTAAGTTACCTTTGGGCAGTAAATAATATCGTTTTTAAATCCGTATTTTTACTTTTATTATATTATTATTTACATTTTATTAAGTCTATATTATCTTTTAGAATTATTATTTTTATAGAATACTATAAAAATGATAAAAACACATATATATCACATGACTATGTATATTTATTCGAAAGACAAAATTGAGTAAATCTATAACGAATGGTAATGTACAGTAAGGGAGTATAAAAATTAGTACTTTATATAAGTACTACTTTTAGAAACATAATAATTTAAAAATTTTAGCACTTTTGATAAGTGGTTTACTTATTGTAAATTTTTTCAAAAATTGCATGTGATGGATTTTTAGGTTGTTTATCAAAAATATCTTACTTCATGTTAATTCTATTAATTTTACAGTTAATATTCCAGATAATGAAATATTTTTATGCTTCATGAAGTTAAAAGAAAATAAGTGATTTTTATGCAAACATTAAATTTCAATTTAAAATCCTCTTACAACAAAAATAATAATACTGAAAACAGCAGGATTTAAAAAAAATCATATTATATTAAATCTATAAAAACCATAAAATTAGAAGCTATAAATTTTAAAACTGCTGTTCGAAGTGTAAAAAAATACCGTTTGGAATAAACATTTCTTATGCAAGAAATTTAATATAACCATATATAATGATTTATTACGACAGGAGACTTTCTATTGTAAATTTACATTTTCCTGTATAAAATGATGTACTGATATACTTACATTGACATTTTTCTCACACTTTTTTCATTGGTTGCTCTTTAACAAATTCAAACTAATGAATTTCTTCTTAAAGTTTATACTTTTCAACTTTTGATTATTAAAGCGGAATCTGGTTATAATATTATCAGTTAAAATTTACATTTATAAAATATAATCAGCTGAAATGAAAAAAATTTAATATCTTATGAAAATAGCAAGCACGCCTTATATTATGAGATATAATGCATCATTATAACAAATTATATAAAAATATTGTTAAAATTATATTTCCATTATGAAACCTGTGACAGTGTGATAAACATTACTCTTACAAACTGGTAATATATGCCATCAATTGATTTGATTGATAATGTAATACGCAGGAATATTAGCTTTGAAATAAATACAATTAAACTAAAGAAATGTTATTTATATCTAATTTTACCACATTACAATAGTAATAAGCCAACTTTTCTTTTTATTTTTCTGCCTTGTCTCAGAGTTACAAACTACATTGTCATATATTAAAATATGACACTTTGGTTAATTCAATTTAATTAGTTGAAGTTTATAATTTAATTTTTCTGAAATAATTAAGTGAAACAATGTTTAAAAAAATGTTACGTTATTTAAAATTTAAAGAATTAAATTTGCCACAACAAAAGTTGCCATTTCTCATTTTATCTATTGTATTTTCTTAGTTATTATGGCAGAATAGTGTAAGAAAACAATGTGTCAAAATGCCATATTTTGTAGAAATCGTGTGATTGCAAATGAAAAAAATTATTTTTCTTCAATTCAACCATTATTGTATAAAAGTGTTTGTTTTAATGTAACAAAATTTAAATACATTCGTTGAAGAAAAATATTGTATTTCAGAATTTTAATTTAATGCAAGGCGATGGAGTAAATTCTTAAAAATAATATAAAAAAAGTTTTGGAACATTAAAAAGTAAATTTTTAATTATCTTTACTACTCGATATAAAGACTGTTGTGAAGATTGAAACAATTACTTAATGTCTTGTTATAATAAAAATGAAATTTGCTTTACATTAAGATTAAATGTAAGATTAAAAAATTCAAGAACACATGAAAATGTCATTGCTTAAAAATAATGTTGAAAGTTTAATTTACATCCAAAATTTAAAAATATGCAACGACGAAAATAAATATTCTATCCTAAGTAAAATTCAGCACTTAAGTTTATATAAATTATTCTGATTTTAGGTTATAAAAAGTTAAATTTTTATCATTTTATTAAAATGTATCTGAAGATATTTTCTAATTAAAAAAATATTTTTGAATTTTCCAAGAATTTAAATGTCATATTATGGAAATTATACAGAATATGGTGGTTTGTAGATTTTAATTAAAAATTTTTATTGCTATTTTTAATATATATTTAAAAATAAGTGTTTAGTTTTAAAATTTTTCAAATTTACATGATTGCTGAATGTTTTTTTTCCTTTTGAATAATGTTTGTTTATTTTATAAAGATACAATTATTTAAATACATAATATTAAAAATTCGTTAATTTTTATATTTTTGGTTTGTTTGTTTTAATATATGATATTAAAGTAAACAAATTAAAATATAAAAATGAACAAATATCTCAGACTGCAAAAGTCATTTATAAGTTTCTACGTTTGAACTAGGATTTTTATGTGTGTCATTATATCAGAAATATATTATTTTAAGTGGATTATAATGTACCAGCCAAAGTAACTTATGAAACAAAAATAGAGTATTTTTTAAATAATACCCAAATATAATAGATTAATTTATATATATATATATATATATATATATATATATATATATATATATATATATATATATATATATATATATATATATATATATATATATATATATATATATATATATATATATATATATATATATATATATATATATATATATATATATATATATATATATATATATATATATATTCAGGTAAAATTAAGATACACTTAGTTCAAAAATTAGAATAAATATATATGCAGAAAAGCAAACATAATTTTATATACATTTTTCTGCATTTATATTTATTTATTTATTCTAATTTTTGAACTAAGTGTATCTTCGATTTTTTACCTGAAAAGTAAATATTTTTGAAGCCATTAAACTGATAGATCAAATGTACATATTTAATTAGGAACCTGGCAAAATCATTGATGGCGGGGATAACTCAAGACTTGAAAGCGGGATTAGACGACCTTCACCAGGTTTATCAGTGATAAGATCTACGTCCTATTCTTATGGGGAAAATAGTTTTCACAGCCTGTTTTAGTCTGCTGATTCTAAGGACATTTCTAACCAAATTCTGTTTTGTATGTGGTTTTCCGGAATTGATCTCTTCACAAGCCCAATTTTAGTGATAAATTTTCTCAGAATGACAAATTTTATAGACCTTATTTAGCGTTGCTAAGCATCCGAGGTATTCAACAGCAACAAAAACAATAGTTTCAAACAAAAATAACTCGAACAGTTTTGCAAAGCTTCTTCTAACTTATTTTAATTTTGAATAAAGGCAAATTAAAATGTTCAAAATGGATTTCTTTCTCAATTAAAGATTTTATTTTATTAAAAGAATTATTCATTAACAAACCTACACATGACGTTTTGTTCAGTAAATAAAAACTGATAATTACATAAAGTTTTGGTTTCCTGAAAATATGAATGCTTGATTACTGCAACGCGAAAATAAGATCATAAAATTTTGTTATACATGTTAACGTGTAAAAACGTGCATGCATCATGTAAAAATTAAGATATTATCATTGAATGCACTTGATAATTATTTCTAAATTGGGTTTAAAAAATATATCTAGTTTGAGAATTTTTAGAAAAACAGAATAAAATCTGATATTTTATGAATGATGTGTTTCATTTTTTAATAACGTGTAGTAAACATTTTCAACTAGTAAATTAGAATATGGAATATAGAATTGTATAACACAATTTAGAGAATACAGCGTATAAGTACAGTTAAAAAATTCCTATTTTAAAATCGTTTATGCCAAAATATTGCCCTGAATGTTCAAAAGTTTTATGTAGAGGAAGGGAAAACTCTTAGATTGGGTAAAAAATTATTTAAAATTTGTCTGTAAAAGAGGTGTATTTACAAATTACACATTTAGTACAAATTTACAAAAATTTAAAAATTATGTTGCCTCAAAACATATTAAAAACGGTTGCATTCATTTTACATCTGCTATTTGAAATCGTTAATCATCGTACACTAGGCCGAGCTTGCAGCCGAATGGTTAGTGCTCTTGCATTCAGTTCAACAGTTCGTGGGTTCGAATCCCACCTTGAGCATGGGTGTTTGTAGTGGTTCGGAATCCATTTTAAAGCGTATGTGACGGTCTAATTAGCCCTCGTGTGCAAAAAATGACCGTTGAGCGACAAACAAACCATCATAATCTAAAGTTGATAAAATTCATTCTAAAAATATATATGAACATGTCATGACATGTTGTTTTCAAGACTCTGGAATAAGGATCTAGAAACATTTTGATTTAGATTTTTTAAATCACCCGAAAGCATAATTTAGATAGATTAAATTTTGTGCAAAGGGAGAGAACTTAACAAGAAATTGTTGGAAATTACTCTTTTTCTATTAAGTGAGTACTGGTATATCATTCTGAAATAAAATTACTTCAAAAAGAATATGATATGTTTACAGATTATTTGGTAACAGTATTATCTTTATGAGGAAGTTACATATGGTTACACAATGACTGAGTATGTTACTGGCTTTAATATGAATTTTCTTTAACAAATAAGGCCAAGAATAAGTGAAGTGATACTCTACGACACAGTTATTTTAAGAAATTTCAACAACGAGAATATTATTCTTATGGATTTTCTTGTTCTAATTATTTTAATTGTGACTATTTTTTGAATGTTCTATTGAAATATTTGAGCATGGTCTGTTCAGAAAATATTCCAATACCATTCTGAAACAACTTCGACCTATTGATTTTTCTATTGAGAATTTAAAGAATCCAGAAATTCCATATTAAAACATTAAAATTACCCTGCCTGTATATAATATAGATTGTAATATGTAAAACAAAATAATCTGATATGTAGAACATATTTGAAACAACTTTACTCGACAGATTATCAGAAAATACATTTTGCTTTATTCCATAAAAGCTCCAATTTACAAATAAAACATTTTCAACGTAAATAATGTGAAAGAAATTAAAGATCTCATCTCACTATTACATTAAATATACTGCGTGAAAATGTGAATCCAATAAATATAATTGCACTCGAATACATTGCAATTGCGCATAACGC
Organism: Latrodectus hesperus; assembly: GCA_037975125.1. Taxonomy (NCBI): domain Eukaryota; kingdom Metazoa; phylum Arthropoda; class Arachnida; order Araneae; family Theridiidae; genus Latrodectus; species Latrodectus hesperus. Next base: position 904,727 of record JAJQOW010000017.1, on the reverse strand, counting down.
ATAGAGATTAATCATGTAGGGTTTACTGTTGAAAAATGAGACTGATTTGAAAAAAAAAACATTTTTTCATAAATGTAAAAAGAGCAACTACCTAGTACTTGATGAAATTGTCCCATCCATACAAGAACTTAATAAGATTTTTAAATGTTAAACACCCATTTCAACTAGAGACAATGATATTGTAAATATAAAGGATAAATTAAAGTAATGAATTAATAAATTAAATTAATAAGTTAAGATAAATAAATTAATAATTAAATTTTGAGATCAATTATTAAGTATTCAATTATTTAAGCATTCAGTTATTTAATTAGAATTAACTGAAAAAACTTTTGGAGATGAAATTAATTCAAATTATATATATATATATATATATACATATATATATATATATATATATATATATATATATATATATATATATATATATATATATATATATATATATATTATGCTGAGTTAAAAACTGATATATTTTTATAAGGAATCAAATTTAAGACAGTTTTCCCATAAAAATACGCAAGTGTAATTATTAATTAACTTCCTTGCAAGAAATTGTGTTTAATAACATCAAATATTCAAGCAATTGTCATTATTGATTAATTTTTTTAATTTCCAATGGCCAGGCAAATTAAAAAGAGATAAAGTTTAGAAAAAATAAACTACAGAAAATTGACAGAAATAATTTGCTAGGAGAGATGTTGCCTCCCAATATTTTGCTTCCTCCGTTGAGCAACAAAGAGCTCCACAAAGGGGCAGAAGGTCTTTGTCCATCACTTCTCCAGAGCCGCAGAGTATACAAGTAGAAACAGTCAGGATATCCAAGCGCTTTAAGTGAGAGGCTAAACAGTCATGTTTTATTGTTAGTTAAAAGGTAACAACTGCATTTTGTTTGGGTGGCATTAGAAGCAAATAGATGCTTTAGAGAGAATGTTGTAGAAGGTCAACACAAGGATGGCTGTTTCTTCATTTCCCCATAAGCCACAATGCCCGGGCATTCACTGAAGAACAATTTACTTCTTTCTCAAAGCAAAAGTTCTCAAGGATTCCTTACATGGTTTAATTTTAGGTGTTTGTGGGCGTTTAACAGTGGTGATTGATTGGATGGCTGCCAGAGATACAAAAAGGATTACTGCACTTGAAAGCTTGCAATGATTAGCTAATAGTTCAAAACTAAGCTTTCCGTTATAACTTCACAGTCGAAGGAGGTACCAGTGTTCAGAAGCTTCTGGTAGAGTTTTTCTCTCCAGGCAGAGCTATAAGCAATTTTAAAGTTGACATAAACAGTTGTTAAAATGCTTCTTTTGTCAAGGGCATCTTTGATAAACTGAGTTTTGTCCTCTGATGATTTGTTGACCAATTTCTTCGGAAGCCAATCTTTTCTATGCCAATATAGTATATTCCTCAACACACCAGTCCAAAAGATTAACCCCAAGTCGTTCCATAGTTCTTGCGATGATACTTGCAAGCGAAATGAACGTATTGCAATTTAGCTGCTTAGGGTCCTTGTATTTCTTCAGAACTGGAATAATAATAGCAGTTTACTAAAGTTCCGAAAGCCGGCCTGTTTTCCATACTGTGTGGGCTTAAAATATTTAGAACTGTTTCTCTTGTCTCGTTATGGATAGTAAATTCTGTGTGGATTTAATACCCCAGGGGATGTTTTCATTTTGAGATGTCTGATTGTGATTTCCAATTCGTGAGCACTAAAAAAAATATTAAAGATAGACTCTCAGACAAGCTCCACCCCATTTTATTCATTTTAAAAGAGGTTTTCTCTATTAAACATTTATCTTTTTTGACATTTTTCTGGTATATGTTCCTTTCTGCTGGGATGGAAGAAAGACTGTCAAAAGGTATTAACTATGGCTTTATCCGAAGCTTGTTTTCAGCGATTATTGGATTCTTCTTATACAAGAATTTACTATTTTTTATGTTATACATAAACTTATAAACTTTTAAACAGTCATTTTTTATAATCTATATGTGATATAAAATAGTCGAAAAATTTGCGTTTGGCCTTGTAACACAGCCAAACGCTAAGAAGAAAAGATAGACTCTCAGACAAGCTCCACCCCATTTTACTCATTTTAAAAGAGGTTTTCTCTATTTATCTTTTTTGACATTTTTCTGGTATATGTTCCTTTCTGCTGGGATGGAAGAAAGACTGTCAAAAGGTATTAACTATGGCTTTATCCGAAGCTTGTTTTCAGCGATTATTGGATTCTTCTTATACAAGAATTTACTATTTTTTATGTTATACATAAACTTATAAACTTTTAAACAGTCATTTTTTATAATCTATATGTGATATAAAATAGTCGAAAAATTTGCGTTTGGCCTTGTAACACAGCCTTTTTAACTCCATTATCCTGTTTTTGCCATGCGACAATATCAGATTGTCTTTTAGTAATTTCAGATCTTCTTCTAAAGTGATCTCGTTTTTTTTAAAGTTATTCTAGTTCATTGCACCAAATCACTTATAATCTTTGACTTCTTCCCGTGGTATGCAAGCCTTTGCATAGAAAAGGATTGCCTGTGTTAGCTAGCTTTTCAGGAAGAAGTGACAGATCGAGTTTGCTTTCCCTAGTTCACTGTCAGTCAGTTTCTCAAACCTGTACCAATTTTCTTTTTTAAAATTCCAAGACTTTTTTACGTCAGACTTAAATCGGCTTGCCGGATATTTGATATTGATAGAGGTCACGGTTTGTCTGTGACTTGAACTTAGATCTTCTACTCTTCTTTTAGTGGAAAAGCTAATATCAGATGACACACAAAGCAGATATGGGAAAAATTCCGGAACCATTATAGTGAATATATATTCGTGAGTCTTCTGGACTAAATATAAATTCAACAGGGATGAACTTAAAAGATTTTAAATTTCCAAACCTGCCGCATTGGATTGGCAACATCCCCATCTTTTTCAATAGGCATTCATGTCATCAATAATGATCGTCTTTGATGATATCTCAAGGCTAGTCAAATTTAGCTTGCTGTTTTGTGGGTTAAAAGGGCATAGTTCTTCAGAGATGCTCGATTTTTTCAAAGTTGGATTTGTACAATTTGCCTTCTATCGTTACTCTCACCCATACATTTAATAATTTTAAAATTATATCCTTCTGACACCTATTGAAATGCCGCTAGCAATTTTTCTATTTTTTGGAAACTGATACAAAATTCATCCTGGAAAAGATAGAACTTTAAGGTGTCCTCGGTCAAGTTAGCTTACATTATTACAAAAAGATCAATTATCATATTTTTGTAATGATCTTTGGATCGGGAATTTCTTGAACTAGGAAAAACCACCCGCATTTCATTGAAGGATACCGAGCTTCATGACGAGGGAGGGAGAAAGGTGGATCTCGAGCCACAAGTATAGATATTTTCGACTCAAAATCGTTACCAGAGAGTACCGTGTGATGGTGGATCAACATGGCTTCCCTCAGTAATTAATTAAAACTACCAAAAATTTATAGCAATGTTTAAGTGTTCGACTAACAAAATGCTATTAAAATTATTTGAATACAATATTATTCATCATTTGCGAAACAAACATTTTTAAGTCTATCGACTTTTAGGTCAAATTATATTATACATTAAAATTTTTTTTGAATCAAGAAAAGAGTAAATATGGTATACGTAAAAATATTGTGATAAAAATTTCAAAATTATTAACTGTACAATCATCGTGACGAATCTATTTCTAACCGCTTATCTTGAAGATTAAGTTTGATAAACTGTTTAGATATTTTAGTTAATATCTTATCTCTTAAAAGATAAATTTAGTTTAACATTGAAGATCTTAATTTTTACTAAATTATGTTTTTTTCTGTAAGAAGAAAAACAGAAACTAAGTTTAGCATGTACAATGGTTAAATTTTTACTACCGGTTTTAAAGACTGAAAAAGTCTGTTTAAGAAAAAAACAAATTATCAATTTAAATATTGACAGTTAAAAGTTTTCACTCTAGTGCTAATATGGACTTGCTCTGAATGTACTTTGGGGAATATTTTTTTTAAATTATTTCTTTTAAAAAATTTAAATAGGAAAAATAAGCATTGAACTATATTTTTACTAAATAATAAATTTTTGGGATAAGCATTGCTATTTTCTAATATTCTCTCTGAGAACAATAGTAATGAGATAATTAGACGAAAAATGAAATATCATTGAGAGATTCGAATATCAGATTTCTCTATTTTAATTTAAATTATTTTAATAAACTCATTTCTGACAGAAAGAATGGACATATGTAACTACGTCTTGTTTCGAAGAATATATTCTGTCACATTTAATAAATGATTTTATATAAAATTCTGCAAAATTCTGCAATGACAGGTTGTAAAACTTACTTACTGGTTTCATTTCTTATTATTTAATGTAAAATTTCTTATTATTTAGTAAAATCTTAAGCAGTTTAAATTCATATCTACAATTTCAAGTAATTTTGAAAAGTACTTAAAAATATTAAACTAAAATTTAAGAAAATCATCTTGGAGAAACAAGTCAAATTCTAAGTGCACATGGTTTGAATATCCAGGGATTATTTATTTCTAATGTGATTCTCGATAAAGAAAATATATATTACAGTTTGATTTCATTAGACACGAATTTAGAATAAAGATGTAATAATTGAATAATAAACTAACTTTAATTGTATACTAGTTTTGAATATTCCTGTTTATGTCTCGTGATAGGAAAAATTTATAAAATATTCTATAATCATTAATAATAATATTTAAATCTTCAAGATAAAATGTAACATTATTAACTTCTTAAAAGTATTTAAATATAATACAATACGCAATAATATTAGAACACAAATGCAAATTAATTTTCTATAATATTAAAATTATCATTAATTTCACATAAACTATTTACTCATTATGATTCACATGATATTTAAATTTATAACTGTTAAAATCATTTTAAGTATTCAGTCTAATAATTTTTTCACTTACATGGAAATAAAAATTGTTACAGATTGCTTGTCGAAATGTTTCAAAATTTTTTTCGCTTAATTTTAGATAATTTAAATTAAGGAAAACATTTTCTTGAAGTGATAAAAGGCATTAATCACATGTGACAAGGTATATTATCATCTTTTTATCATTAATAAACAAAAAATAATAATCATTCAAATAAAATTACGTTAATTTAAGCTTTGAATTTGAATTATAAGTAAGTGAAATATAAAACATTTTTCAAACATTAATTAAATTGAAAAACGTCTATGTATATGAAAAATAAAATTTATTATCAAACTCACTCTCTTTTAAAGACATAACATTTGTCAGAAAGAACGTATTTCTCAAGTTTATTCACTCGTTTGTTTTTTATTATATTTGAGAACATTTTATTTACACTTTTCCTTTTAAAACCGTGTTTCCCTTTGCTTTTATTTCTTATTCATACATTTTTTCAAATAGTCAGTAATCTTTTTTATATTTTAAGAAAAATGAATAAGTAATTTTTTTAGTAACAAAACTCTTGTAAATTATGCCTACTTTGGGATATAAAAGAAAATTAGGACTTTATTACATTTATATAATGACATACATTTTAGCATTTTTATCCTTATAGATTCTCTTATTTCATTCACTGTCAAGGAAGAAAGGTAAGCTATAAATTACCCTTAATAAAAAAGAAGGTGTATAGTTATTATTTTAAATTTTTCATTACTTTAAATACTACTATCTTACAATTACAAATTTAATGCCTGTAACAATTAGTAATAGACAAAAATTTTAGCATTCAAATGACATATAAAATGTAATTCAATTTATATCTTTACAATACTTTCAGTGTACTTCATCAAAAATAAATATAACAAAAAACAAAACCTAATCAAAAATATATGTAACAGAAGATGAAACGTATTTTTAGTACTAAAATTTAAGATTGAATTACGCTTTATAATGTAACATCCAATGATATTAATGAGATTATTTTTATTGAAATTTGAAGTAAATTTGGAATATTGTGTATAACATTGGTTGTGATATTTAATATATTTCTATAATGATTTTATATTTTGTAATATCATTGAATAAATTTACAGTTATTTTTAAAATGTACTAAAAGTTTTTCTATACTTTTTATCGACATGATTTATTTAAAAAAATTAAATTTAGTATCTGTTTACCCTATTGATATTATTTATCAAAATACCAATTGTATCCATAAAAATCTACTTTTCAGAGAAAATGTTGAAAGCTTTAATGTTTTATCCTTTTCCTCCCTCTAAGTCATTAAAATAAAAGTGGAAATTACCAGAATGATTTCTTTGTAAAAATCTTGCTTTCCTCAGATTTAAACAACTATTTTTTTAAAATTTTAAAGCGCAAATTTGATGTTCTCAATATTCTTAAATCTCAGCACCAGTAAAAGTGAGGTACTAAAAATTCGTAATATTTTAAAAGTATTTGCTTAAAAGTACTCAAATGATTAATTAAAAAAGTACCAAAATAAATTTAACTAAAGCTTACAAAAAATTTTAAATCTTAAATTCCAAATTAGGTTGGTAAGGAATTGACATCAATTAAGTGAAACCTCATGCAAAATTTTACATTTTTCAAATGAAAAGTATTTTTATCTCTTAAAGTCTCATAAATGCAAATTTATTACGTGGATACAAAGTTTTAATTTTTAAACAAAGAATAATCGGCTTACATACCAAAATAAAGAAAAAGTTTTTAATATTTAAAATAAAAAGTGATTAAGTATATTTAATAAAATTTTAATTGCCATAATGAGAAATCTAATTTACTGATAAGTCTAATTAATAATGTAACTAATATTTTCTTTTAAAATTTTATGCAGTGATACAACGAATAGAATGAAAAAAATGGTGTTAAATAATATCGCTTTCTCAATATTATGCAATTTCGGAAAATAACATTAAATTAAAATATGCTTAAAGATATTTCAATGTCAAATATTAATAGATATTTTGAGTGGGTAATATTTCAAAAATATACTTAATAAAACGGTAATATTTATTGATGAATTAAATAATTTATTATTCATTATTTTATGTTGATTGAATAAAAAGATGAATAACTATCTTAATAACCAAACTGTATTGATAATCTTCCTTTTAATTAATTTATGATATATTGTTCTAACTTTGATCAAAACTAAACTGAAGTGAAAACTTAACTGAAATTCTGAAATAAATATTTAATTCAACCTACTATATAACTCTATAAATTTTCTATTTTTTCGAATTCATAATATATCAAATACCATTATTAAACTTGAATAATAGTATTGTTCCTCTTTAAACATACTAATTTGTAAATAATTACTGCTTGTTGTTCAGATGATCTACACTGATGTAATGAATAATTCGGTTTGATTAGCCTCATATGATTAGAAGACATATGATTATAAATACTTATAAAAATAGAATATAGATTTTTATGATATGAATTAGAAATCGTAAATTTTAAATTACAAAATCTGACTGAATAAGGGATTTGTGTAATATGAAATCAAACATTTAGAACATAAAAAGGAAATGAAGAAAATTAAAAATTTTAAGGAACGCTAAAAAAATATTTAATGGCAAAAAGGATGGCAATTAAAGGAAAAAAAACGAAATCTTAGGATATTAAAGCAAATATTTATAGATAGGCAGTAATTTTATGCAAATATAAAAAAAATATTTCATTAATTTAAATACTTTAAATATAAAAAAATTAGAATTTTTTATCATTTGATTATATTCTAAATCATGTTTTACCTCTTAAATCATACATTTTTTATTTACACTTGATATCTCATAATCGCTAATTCAATTTTTTAGAATAGTATTTTATTCAAATAAATATTAAATACATACTTTTTAACTTTACAGAAACCAAAATATTTTTAATTTATTGTAGTTTCCACTGAAAATAAGTTTTGCTAAAGGTATTAAATAGTTTGAATTGAGGAAACACATAGATTTATATGTTGATTACAAATGTCGCATGAGCTCAGGATTAAAGCTCAAAATTAGACTTTGAGAAAGAAGTAAGGAATAAAACTGCTGAAAACATTTTGAACTAACTATCAGAACGTGCTTTCTATTTGTACATGTAATCCTGACTAGTTTTAGAATTTAATACGAATCACTATCTACTCCTTGAGATTAATAATTTATATGCTCTGAATATTGTACTTAATTTGCGCAACTTACATATACATGTATATATATTTAGGCTATTATTAGTAGTAGTAGTAAATTTAAATAGAATGAATAGTTTAAAAAGATTAAATTTACATCATATATCAAAGATAAGTAATATTTTTAAAACAAAATCAACTACACAAAAAATATTAAGTTAAATTTATACATAAAACAATTTTCTAAGTCTAAAGTAAGACTTTAATACTATTTATTTTTATATTCATAAAAAATTTAAGTTTGCAAAATAAAAATTTTCTCAAATTATGTAAAAATAGTAACTTAGTGCATTCGATAACATTACAAGGTAAGCTACTATTTAATCTGCATGTTTTTATGTGTAAATTCACAATGCCGCGTCGAAGAGAATTATCTGAGGAAAAGCTATACAATTTTTAATGAATCTGGAAAATTTGTGTGTGGAAAATATAAAAATATTGTGACTTTTTCTTATAAAGTAATATCCACAATTTTTTAAGTTAAAGACATTTTTATGTAAAATGCCTTCACCTTCACCGTTTGGGTTTGAAGGACTCTCCGATCTGCCCTTTTTGTGGACTAGAAAACATGACTGGTGACCACCTTTACACTTGCCCTGGACTTTCTGACGTCGCAGTTCGAAATTCTGAGGAAGATGACTTTTCATTCACCTCAAGATTGTATTGGGCTGCCCGACAGAGACTGATGGTTGAAAAACCAAGGTCGGGCGTAGGATAAAAAAATGTAAAATGCAAAAGGTCTTGAGTAAGAGAACATATTCCTAAGATAATAGACCAGTTTTAAAGTTTGCAGCAAAATAGAATTTGTGCAACATTAAATTAACACTGAAAACCAAGATAACTATTCTACAAAAAGTGTTTGGTGTAATTTGGGTTAAATTCAGGCTCGTTATATTTTATAAAATTAAAAATAAAACCGGGATTATTAAATCTTCATAAATAAAGGAATCAGTAGTTTTCTAAGGAGATCATAAGCTTTGACGCTATTTGGAAAAATGTTTTTTTTTTATTCAAAAATATTTATTTGGATAATCAAAACAGTAATGCTAACAGGTAAGAATATTAATAAATGTAATCGGTGGATTTCTTCAGTAGGTAATTTTGTAATCTCTCTGTGATAATGTTGGGTGTTTCTACTTGTAATGGAACAAGAAAGTTACAGCAAGTTTCAGGTAAAATTGACTCTAATTATTTCTCAGAAAAAATATTTTAACTACACTTTACGCTTACAAGAGAGTCAAATGGGAAATCTCAGCATGACAATGATCGTTAATACGTGTTTAAAACAATTATAATGTAATTCATTTCAGAAAGCAGTTATAAAAAACTTATTCTAGTTAATATGTAGCCTAGGTTTGAATTTAATAGAAAATCTACTTATTCATTTCGCTCATCAAACATATGCAAATCAATATCTGAATGATACAGTACTCTAAATGAAATCTTTATCAGGTATGAATGGAAAAAGATTTCTAAATTATAGCTTGAAAATCTGATTACATTAATAAGCACTTAAGTATTAAAAGTTATTTAAAAAACAAAGAAAAATACTAAATTAAATTGAAAAATAAAAGAAAAAAATCCTTTTTCCAATGGTCCTCTCTGACAGATAATTGAAAGAAAAGTTTTGAAACTATTTACTAAAGTATAATTTAATTAAGTCACTTCCCTAACTGTTATCACAGACATTTAAACTGATTAGTAATATATGTGATTTTGAGCATCATAAAGTTGTTTTTGGAATATTTTCAAAAATATTACTACATAAATACTTTCTATTTTCAATATTGTATCTAAACGACATATTCACACAGCCTCGGGAAGAATATACAAAAATGTTTGCATTTAAAATATATTTATACCCATGAATTGAAATAAAATATTTTTTGATCATTTTGAGCATACCATTAAAAAACTAAAATAGAAGACAACATACAATCTTGCACCAAATAGTTTAAAAATAAAATATACAGGTTTAAAAACAATGGATTTAGATTAAATGTATATTATACAAAATTATTTTTCAATTTTTTTTTTTGCATATGATAGTTAATTATTCGTTTTAGTTTAAAAATACCTTGTAGAAAACCATAACGAATTTTTCAAAGATTAGTCCTTAACTAGTTAATTGCATTAGCATTCATTTGTTTTTTATATAATTTTTTATGAAAATTATATATATATCTCGAAATTAATTTTTCATAAGGAAACATCAATTTTTATTGTTACATATAAAATAAAATTAATTAAATAAAATATTTTCCTAAAGATTTCATTGAAATACATTTGTAAAAGGTTAAACATTTTATAAAATAATACATGATTTTGGTTTATAAATATATTATTCAATTAAAATTATCTTTTATTTCAATTATGGGATATGACATGGCAAGTTAATTACTTATTTATAATTATGTCATCTTATAAAATATTAAATGTTAATTTCAACACAGTTAAAGAATTTTAAAATATATTTCAATAAAAACCCATTCTCGACATAGTTTTATAAATATAGCAGATCTATCATGTAATTAATAATAGCATGTATTTTAGACCCTATTTTGAAAAAATAGTCAAGATTTATTTGAAATATATAAATCATCTACCATATATATTTATCAAATATATCATACTACTAAAAAATTTCTTTTAAAATGTAGGGTTAAGAAGTAACTAATTTCAAACAATTTTAAAATTAAAAAATAACTAAATTTCAATGTTTTGAGAGTAATTAAAATTGGATTTATAGTACTGTTACTATAAATATCTTTAAAAATCTGTAATAACTACAATGTTAAGATTTCATGTGTATTTAAAGTATATTTTTATTCAAAACACATGATATGTTATATTCAAAATTCAATCCTTTTTATTTTCATGTGTTTACATTTTTGAATTGCTATGATTTGCTCATATTTATTTACAACGTTTCAGTATTTTTTTCACTTTTTGAATTCACAAAGAGTTAAGTTTATATAAAATAATTCCCTTTTATTTCCTATGTCATTTAGGCTTTAAGGGAATTATTCAAACTGTCTAAATGCTTTATGTAGATATTAATTGGGAATGAGATCATTAACTAAGCTACATAATTTAAAATTTCTTACCCCAGATATTGAGAGAAAAGGAGCTGTTTCAGAAGAATTGCGGTTTAAAGTTAAAAGGAACATCGACCATCACAATATGCCGACAAGTAATGATATCTAATATTGTACTCAATTAATTTTAAGTATTTAAAATTCTATAAAGTAGACCTTATTGCTTTTAGGTATTAAAACTATTTATTTCATTAAAAGTTACTCAACATAAAAATTTTGAAAATCACTGTAAGTTACAAAATTTGATTCGTAAATTAATAGAAGATACTTTTAAGCAATACTTGTAATATTTATATAATTTTGCAACAATTTTACGCTTCATGAGGTGTAAGAAAAAATTTGAAAGGAAATTTTTATTGAATTTTATCACATGAAATATCTTTTGGTAAAGCTTAAACATACTGTTTTGGTTGATGATTATTTTTTCTTTTAGAAATAAATGAACATCTAAATTGAACTGCTTCTTAAAGTGGGCACAAAGTCAAAAATATCTATTGCCTACTGAAGAGGTTGTGCTTTATATACGTGAAATTATTTTTGAATTATCAAGTTCTTATGCACAAAATTTGTCACAAATGAGTTACCAAGAAATTATTAATATTTAACTGCATTTTCGTTAAAATGGTCTTTTGAAATGGTCTAATTTATATCGCATCCCTTCTTGTAATTCAATTAATTATTAAATTCAAATGTATTGTGAATACAAATTATTGTACTTACAACTGTCGCTTAATACAATATTTTAATTATTTTAAAAGTATTTAATATTCAGTATACATAGTATAAAATTACTGATATTATATGTACTTTATATTAAGTTATTGTCCCTAATTAAACATGTTTTAGCTGCATGGCTTTCACAGATTGAGAATCATAAGATAATCTTATGCATAATGATATTTGATATAAATTTAAACTACTAAATTTAACCCAATATAAACTGCTTTTTGAACTCTATTCTCTTGAATTCAAAATACGTAATTAAATTTCCAAAAGTAATGTGATATAAGACATTTTTATTTTAAATAAAAATCATCTATATCTATTAAAATTTTGTTATTAAATGTCTTTCATTTTCCTTGGACTTAAGTTATTTTCAAAAATAATATATAATAAAAAATAATATAATAGTAATAAATGCTTCATCATTTAGTTAACAATCAATGAATATAATTAACTTGTTAATGATAATTAAAAAAACGTGTCTCTTCTATTAATTATTTCTATCTATTACATACTTTGAAATATATGCCGTGCAGATTTTTAAAATAAACTTTAAAACTTAAAAATCTATATATACCACTAATTATCAAACATCTTTAAATAGATAATTTATTTAAAGCATAACTGTAATTTAACTACTACTTTGTTTCAATTGATAAAATATTTTTTTAATATTTTAATCATTTAAATTACTTCAGAAAACTATGCAAAAAAATTATTTGCTTCTACGTAGATTTCAATCATTATTAAGGTGCTTAACTCAAGATATGAATAAGTACTAGTTACTGCCCAATATTTATTTTTTTTGAAGAGAAATAGTCAAAATTATTTGTATTCTGCCATTTACTCCATACTCTCCCAGGAATTGGTTCTACAGTACAGGAAAGCACGTATGTAACAAAAAAAACTTGAAACTATTTACGGAATTCAAATAAACTGATCACATATTTAACATGAATGAATATGGAAAAATTACTAATAAATTTTTATTCAGTTTTTTTAATTTTTAATGAAATTTCTTTTAAACTTTATTTTACTTGTTTCATGAAAAGCCTAGAAATTATTAGAATTATTTCTCAATATTATTTTCAGATTGATGAAAGTCTAGGAATGCAAAGTATGTAGCCCTTAATTCATCGCAAATAACTTAAATTTTATTTACTTTAAATGAAATATTTGATAATAAAGATCCACACACACACATATATATATACAAAATATACATACATATATATATATATATATATATATATATATATATATATATATATATATATATATATATATATATATATATATATATATATATATATATATATATATATATATATATATATATATATATATATATATATATATATATATATATATATATATATATATATATATATATATATATATATATATATATATATAATATATATATATATATATATATATATATATATATATATATATATATATATATATATATATATATATATATATAATAATATATATATAATATATATATATATATATATATATATATATATATATATATATATATATATATATATATATATATATATATATATATATATATATATATATTATATATATATATATATATATATATATATATATATATATATATATATATATATATATATATATATATATATATATATATATATATATATATATATATATATATATATATATATATATATATATATATATATATATATATATATATATATATATATATATATATATATATATATATATATATATATATATATATATATATATATGAGATTTGCTTGAGCAAATCTAATGTTTTCTTAGTGAAAATGCATTTACTTGTTTTTTTCAAAAATTTATATTGGACATAATAATATCAAAAATGACCATGAAATAAACTGCAGCGTGTTCACAATATAATGCATTTAAATCCTGAATTTCCTGAGCTGTTATCGTGTATTTTAATATTTATCTTTGCTGCATATTTTATTTCATTTTTTGACTTTGTTTCTTATTTTCTTATTATCAGTCATATTAACTATTTGAAATACTTTTATAATATTGACCAAAATTACTAAATATTTTTCATTCGAAGTTTATATCAGAGTAAAAAGAAATGAAACATTTTTGAACTTGTTGTTAAATGTAACTGTCAAATCAAAGGCTCAAATTTGAAGCTCAATATATAAAAAGTAATCTTCACTAATGTAATCAAACTGTCTAATGTGCTTACATGATATCAGTTATTAAATACGTACTTGGATTTATACTAACACACATTTAATGTTAATATGCATCTGGCTTTCTTAATTTTTTTATGAAAAAATCAGTCTAAGATACCTGAAGCAGTAAGTAATTACACAAAAAATAAATACTTTTACATTCAATTTTTTCTCTTTCTTTTTTCAAGAAAGTAATTTTTAAATTTCTTGATATTTGCATTTAGTCTGCAAATATTAAGGAATTTAAAAATTCATTTAGTCTGCACACTAATCATAAAAATATATCTAATTTCCTTGTTTATATTCAAAATGACATCACATATTACTTTTTACCATAACAAAATTTCCGAAATTTGGAAGTATCATTTTTCTTTCACTGCAGTTCATTAACGCTTATTAGGATAAAAGCACTCAAGGTAAATCTTTAAAAAAAGGAAAATACATTTTTTCCGAATTCCAAGAAAAGATCAACGTACTGATTTCTTTTTTTTTCTGCGAGAAAAAATATTTCTGGAAAAAGAATGTTTAGAAAATTAGAGCTCAATTAGTGAAAACCTTCTTTCAATTAAGAGCATTTAAGCAAAAGATCATCTTCGAAATGGAAAGATTAAATAAACAAATATACGGAATTATATTTTTTCACAAACGTTGTCACATCTGTTTAAGGAATTAGTTTCTATCCAGCGCACATATTTAATCGACAATGATTCCTACCAATTTAATTATTGTTCACTTAATATCATAAATTAAAAAAATAAGCTTTCCTAATAAATTATTTTGATTCTTATTTAATAATTGTTTTGTATTTAAATGTTTGTATAAAATATTTTCCAATTTATTGGAATAAAAAAAAAAGATGTTTTCTATTACAGTTATATAATTATTATTTATAAATATAATAAAAAAGGAAATGTAAAATAAAGTAAGGAATTTCGCATATTGTGAATTGTATTCATTATGTTATATGCAAAAGTTAATGATAATTCACTGTTTGGTATATAAAAAATGAGAGTATTTACATAAATTTTGAAAATTTAACTATTTTCACTCAACACTGGAATAAAATTTGTAATGAATTATTATGAGTAGAAATTTTTAAGTAGAACCCTTGTTTATCTGTCGTAAGAAATGCATAATAAATTAAAGTTCAAAATGAATAGCATTCTATTGAGAAATTATCAAGAATATGAAGATATTTTCATTTTAATGCAACAATTGAACAAATTTTTACCAAGCACTGTTTCCTTCTGAAAAATAAAACTATATTAATCGCTTACTCTGATAAAATAATTCTTTAAAAATAGTAACTAGATTTTTAATTTTAATTCAAATCTTAATTAATTAATTTATTTTTTTGAAAATTATATTTATAATTTTTGAGTATTTTTTCTCATCTCCATTAACGACTTTCTTATAAAAATTACAAGTATGAATTTTTCTCATAATATATAACATTTTATGTAGCTAAAGTTATTAAGATAATTAACATATTTTACAATTACTAAATTCAAACTAATAATAATAAATTAAATAATTATTAGTCTTAATAATGAAAATGTACGTGAAATATGAACGTATATCAAGTTATCATACACTTTCTACGTATAATTATTTAATTCATTAGTTTGAATTTATCGAAGAGGTAACCAATGTTAAAAGTCTGAAGAAATTCAAATTATGTATATCATTTTATGCAGAAAAATGTTAAAGTACAGTAGAAAGTCTCTTGTTCTCATAAATTGTTACACATTTTTATTTTTAGTTGTCTATATTATATACGGTTTTTGCAAATGCTATTCATTTTTTCACGGTTTGAACACAAATTTCAAAATTTGTAGCTTCTATTTTTATGTTTTCAATGGATAAAATATGATTTTTTAAAAGTTCTGCTATTTACAAGGCCATCATTTTGGGTGCGTGAAGATTTTAAGGAGACATCAGTAATATTTGTATATTTAAATACTTAAATATTTTAAGCATATGTAATTTATTACTGTTATGGATTTTCCAAAGGTTCTTTATTTATTCTTTGTTTCTTCTACAAGGTTTGATTTTGAAGCAACATATACTCTTTTTAATATAAATTTACATTTATTCCTTTAAGGATTTATGTTGACCTTTGTCTAGATATTCGTATCCCTCTTTCTCTTGGAAGACTTCTTATGTGCTATAAAATTTTATATTGTGCTCCACCCAAGTCAGTTTTTTTCATGACCTTCTAGGTAGTTTATCCATTGATAAATTCTCGAAACTTTTGGTGACTTTTTCCTAAAGTTTCTTTTCAGTATATATTTAATGGAGGGAAAATATTAATGAAAAACTTAAATTATAAATCTTATAGTAAAAATAGTTTTGAGAGATGTAAAGTATACGTTACATAAAATGCAGAATGTTTAATCAGTTTGACCAAATTTAAGAGATATAAACGTTAAAGTATAATAGGAAAATAATAATAGGAATGCATTTTAAATGCAGATTTAATTTTATGCATTATAATGTTATGTGGGAAAAGTCAAAAGTAAGAATTTGTTCATTTTATTGTTTTTTTTTTCTATTCTGTAAAAAAGTACAACATCAAAATGCAATACTTAACTAGATGAAAATTAAAGGAAAACTTAATAACTTAAATGAAACAAAATTTTAAATTTAAAAGCTCAAATGATATAAGACCTACGAAACATAGAATAAAAAAACAAGTTTTTCTAATTTATTAAAATATTAATCTTTTTTCTTAGGTACTTCCTATACAATGACACTAAATTGTTTAATTTTTAGATATTTTAGGAAAGATATCTTTCTATAAACTACATTTCAGTGTAATAAATGTATAATATGAAATACATTTTGGCTTCACTAATATAGAATAGTTTAGAAAACTTAGAATGAAACAGTTATTTTTTCTGATAAAATTTAAAAAATTTTCCAAACTTTTTAATTGCTATTTTTATATTGAAATTATCAAAAATATTTTCATACACAATAAAAAATTAATTTTTTATTAAAATTAAATTTTCATTTTGAGAGAATATGTTTTACTGTAGCAAGAAATAAATGTTAAATCACTTAACTTATAAACTTTTTTAATAATATTTCAGTAACTTTATTTAAGGCAATTATTGTTTTAGAAAAATTTAGGACTCATAACTGTTAAAAGTTATTTTATTCCTCCATTAGGTCACGCTTTATTTTTTTTTTCAAATTTAAAGAAATTCTGAGGTATATTAAACCTGAATCGACTAAATATAACGAAATTCAAAGCTTTTGAAATAACACAGGACATTTCATTTGTTTTATACATAGGACATTCTAAAGAAAGACGTACTTAGCGATTTCAATGATCTGTTTATTAATAAAAAAACAATTTCTGCTTAAAATATTTTACACTTTTCGAATAAAACTATATTATATAATCTAAGAGAGTTTCAATCTTAGTTGAGAATGAAACTAAACTTAGTAGAAAGTGTAAAGCAAGCCCGACCAAGTGTTTTATCGTATTTTCCGCAGTATAATTTTGGGTATTTTTGCAGCAATTTTTGGTTACGTCGCTGTTTTTCTCACTATATTACAAAATAGCGAACATCAGCTTTGGAGATGTTCTTTTTTTGTACAAAAAGATGCAGAAAATATCCAAGTTCATTAAGTTTTTTTTTGTTTACAGACTTTTTTCGATAAAACGTTTTTACTTATCTTTGAGGCAGTGTGTGGTTGCTAGTCCACCATCGTGCCCCTCCCCAGGTGGCGGATAGGGGAATGTTTCCCAGTTATGGGTGGTACAGGGGAAATGAAATACCCGGGGCTGACCAAAACTAGCATGCAGCGTCCATCTCAGAATGAGCTTCTTCTACAGCATCTGTTCTCCATGTTAGGAGTGGCTTTTGTGTGTGGCTTTTGGGGGCTAAGTCATACTTCAATCTCCGGTGCCCCCAGACCTCCGGGTCCTTGAAGATACTCACTTACTCTTTATTTTAGATATTTTTGGTTTTATGAAGGTTACCTAACCTAGCTAGACAATCTGAGATAAGTAACAACAGCAAATTATCTTTGAAACTCTTTGATGATATATTCATTGCTTTTGTTCAAAGCTCTAAAGGTTATTCCAAAATTTGCAACTACCATGTCGATGAATGAAAAATGGACAAAATAATTTTTTACCTCCTATCTTAATGGCATATAGCCCTGTTCATCAGTTGACGTGACTTATCTCAATAATGTGTTCTACGTAAAAGTTTATCACAAATTCGTATCTTCACGAATACTATACCTTTGAGTTATTTTCACTCGCCTCTTCACATCAATATACTTTAAGATTTTGAATTTTATGTCACCAGTGACAAGACTATTCCATAATACCAAGGAATATCTTGGAATTTTTGTCATAAGCAGATGTGGCGCCCTCTTTCTTCTACATAGACTTTAATTTCTTTAAGAGAAAATCATGGTTTATCGGATTTTCTCTTATAGTGCATGTGGATTGATATTTCTGTCAATCATTGCAGGTAAAAAGTTATCAAATTATAATGTGTACCTTGAAGGATTCACAATCATCTCTGCCAGTTTCTGCACAACTTGAGTACGAAGAGGAGTATAATTTCTTGAATCAGATTCCTTGGCGTTGATGAGGAAAAGGTTGTAACAATATCCTTCGCTTTCACACATATTTCAAAGTTCATATTCAACATGAAATTGTTTACCTACAATAAACTGTTTCTAACTCCTCATACTATAGTACCTAATAATCATTGCATGAACACTTAGATTTGCTGAAAAGTATCTGACCTACATAAAATTATTTTTCAGCATGACAAATTAGGTTTTTTTTCATGAAAGATCATTCTTCGAGATACTGACTTGCTGTTCTTTTATACATGAAATGTAAGCAAACTTCCAAATTTTTCAAGCCTATTTCATCACATTACATTTTTTACTAGTCATGTCTTCAGCATCTGACCAAAAGTCACGTTCAGAAATATTTTAAAAGTAGTCATTTAGATTCGAAATGACATGAAACACGTATTTCTCTAGCATTACATAGTTCATTGGCCTCTAATGGTAATTTCAATACAGTTTTTATCGGGAATCCAAGCAATTAAATAGTTTCAATCTTTCCTATAACTTTCAAAATCGTTCCGCCATTATGATTGTGTGGGAGTAATATGACAAGTAGGATTAGGATATATTTTATTTTTTGTTTTAAAGTTAGAAATAATGTAGATAAAATACCTGCTTATCATCCATTTGTCCTATTTGAAGGATAGTTAAGAACTAATGTGCAAAGCAACTTACCAATTATTAATAAATTATTATCAGCAGGGTAAAGAAAGAGTATTATCACATACAAAATTCCCATCCAAGTATCTTAAATAAACTGAAATTAATTCTGCCAATGAAAAAAAGATGCTAACCATGTCAATGAAAGCGGGAAATAAGTGAAAATGTCTTAAGGTCGCTATGGTCACTTATATCTACATAATCCTATTTAATTAAAATAAACAAATAATAAAAAACTAAATACTAATCTCCACACGTTTATACACACACACACACACACACATTAGAAAAGTAATATCTGAATAAAAAGCAAAAAAAAATTATTATTTTTAAAGGATTTATGTGTACCCGTGGAAATAATAAATGGTGAAGGAAATAATATTGGAATGGTACATAGTAAAAAGGATCATCTCATTTTTGTCTTTATGATATCTAAATAGACTCGAAATTCCCTTTTAATCTCTAAAAAAAAACATATTTAAAATCAAACATACCGTGTATAATTAACCATAACGTGTTAACTATTGTAAATTGTAACTAATAAGATGCGTTTATAGGTCTGTTGGTTTACTTTATGAGTTGAACCGTTATGTTGTGTTGTAAACTTGATAAAAAGTATGTTATTGCACGATTATAATTAATTCTTTACTTGAAATATTTTATGTTTTTTCTGAAAATCACTATTACTTAAATATTATGTATTGTAATTTTTTTAGCATATAATCGCAAAAATTTCCCATTTGTAGTCTTTAAAATTAAAATTTTCCTTTGTATTTAGAAAAGATATTTCTCTTCTATGCAGAAGTGTTAATTCCTATATTTCTGATATCAGCGTGCATATATTATAATTTATATCAACTCATAATATATTTTATACATTTCTCCTCTTTGCATTACATAAAAAAGCAAAACAAAAGAATATTAATAGAAAAATCGTAATAAGCACAACTTGAATTTCAATATAAAATAAAATTTTTTAACTATTAATATCTAACAAAATTGAAGTATTTGTCTCTGTTAAACGGTTTATGTCGATAGATTTGGCAACACTACAAGTATTTTAAATGATTAAAGAATGTAGTATATCAATAATTTTTTCTGATACACTAACATATAAAGGACATCCTAAATTATTATACAAAATATGGAATCTAATTGGAATAGGATTTTTTTTTCATTTTGAACAAGTGCTTTTGCATAGAGTTTCTGCAGATCTTTTTTCTATTATTATATTCTTCATGTATTAGAATTAAACATAAAATTTGAGTATGCGTAAATTAAAATTATGTAATCGTAGGCTTGTAAAAGCGTATAAACATGGTCTCCTACTAAAGAACGTTGAAGAGATTTGTACATGCTGGAATATGTTTTCATTTGAATAGTTTTTGAGTACTTTCTGTCAGAAATATGTTTATGTATTTTAATAGTATAATATAAATTTTCTTAAATATTTTAATAGTATAATATAATATAAATTTCATATTAATGCATTCATTCTTTTTCTTATTTCATAATGGGTAGTAAAGTTTCGTTACATCTCAGTAAAAGTTTTTATTTATTATTCCAAATACATTCATAACAAAATTGTAAATTTGCTCCTTTTACCCTTTAAAATCAACTGTTTGTACACTTATATTTTGCTTTAAAACACATTTCTACAATTCTAACAAAAGGCACATTTATTATTTACTCGTATGAGAGAGAGAGAGGGAGATGTTCCTTATCTTGAGATATTTGAAAAATTTAAATATTTTGAAATCCTAATTCTTTTTAAATTTAGTAAGGAATTTTTAAGAGAAATTTAAGATGATATTGTGGGAAATTGTCATAACTTAAAGAATTTTTATATAAATTAATTTTGTTTGTAATTGGACTGAATAATATTTTGAATAAATTAAATTTTATCTATTAAAAAAAGCATATTAGTTACACTATTTTTAAATACATTTCAATAATTGTTTTATTTTAATTTATTTTTTTTAAAAAAATTTTAATGTGTTCAACTTAATGTGTTGAAAAATTTAAATATTGTTTTTTCTGAAATATTGGCAAATAACTTTTGTTAAATCTTATCATAAATTTATTGCACGTGAAACTTATTATTCTCATTATAATCACTCTCTCTCTCACACACAAACTTTCTCTCTCTTTCTCTCGCTCTCTCTATCTCTCTTCTCTCTTTTGATAAGCATAAAAGATTTGTTATTTTCAGTTGCATATGCAGTGTTGTAAGATGTTAAATTTACTCAGATTATTGTGTTTTCACTTATTCAACATTGAGAATATATTTTATTTATAAGATAATTTTAGCAGAAAAATGTACGTCATTTAAATTTAAATATTTTTAATTTATTGTAAAAATAAATAATTAAAAAATGAAGAAGAATAAAATAAGGTGTAAATAATTCACAATACTGAAAATATATGGATGTATGAGATTTAGTAATTATTAACGTAAATATACAGCAGATCTTTTCCAACTTTCTAGAATATGTTTAACAAACTAAAATTAAATTTAAATTAAATATTAAAGATCAAACTTTTAATAATGTTTATAGTGTACTAATAAATTATTAAATATGAAAATTACCAATTAATTATATGCTCAATTCCATCACAACAACGGAATTCGAAAAATACAAATTTTCCAATATTTGTAAATTTAATAATTTTTTATCCGTATACAATACTTAAATATTACTTATTATGAGAATTATTGTTATATTCAAAGTATCACAAAAATTTATGTTAGTGATAAATATTAAACAATTTATCTGGGAGAAATTTAATAGTTTGCATACATTCAGATGAAATATCCAATCTAAATTGCATTCTTGAACATGCGTTTTTTGTACGTTTGCTTTTCTGTTACATGGCGACAATGATCATGCGTCATATTTTTTTAAAAAAAGAATAATGATTATTTTATCATTTTCTATTTCAATTAAGGAAATTTCGAATAAATAATAATTTCAAAGAACTATGAAATTAAAAAATTATGTCTATATAATATTCTAAAATATTATAAAGATTAAAATAACATCATTTGTACGATTTAATGAAACTTTATTTTAAACTTATATATCTTTAAAATATATTTTAAATTACAAAAAGAAGAAAATATAATTTGTATCGGTTAATTAATTTAAATTTCAAAAATACACTGTGCTTTGCTTTTGTTGCATAAAATTTAGAATAACCTGTCAGTATTTTGACTTGTCTCACTTTAACAATTTAATTTCAGGCTGAAGATTGATTGCGTAAACATAAAATTTAGCTACGGAAAATATTAAGTTTTATTTTATTTTTAACCAGCGAATTTATTATATATATATATATATATATATATATATATATATATATATATATATATATATATATATATATATATATATATATATATATATATATATATTTATATATATATATATATATATATATATATATATATATATATATATATATATATATATATATATATGAAGTCAAAAAGCTGTAATTAATTAAGAATCAAAGGATTTATATTGTACTTTGTACTCTTTTATTTAAAATAACTACAGATATCATAGATATTAAATACGTAGTAAATACTTGTATTTGACAAATTTAATTTTAAATTTGATTGCTTGTTATCAACTTTACTTCATTGAAATAATAATGTTAAATAAATTAAAATAATAGTATATACTTGAGTTACATAAAATGCTATTGTTTTATCATTCATAAATTAAAAGCACATAGCAACAAGTAATTTTTCTTCAAATATAAATGTGTATATGTTAAGTTTTTTATATGATTTTTTATGAAGTTTAACATGTTTATGCTTTAAACTGTAAATACGAGGCAGTTAAATGACTTATACGTTTTGAAAGAACAGGAAGTATATTCTCTATCAAAAGCAAAATTTAACTTTAAAATCAATTTTCTCATAACTTTTATTTTTCAAGAAACATTCTAGCCGTTAATTTGATGTCACAAATATTAATGACGATATTTATATCAAACTTAATCTTTGTGTTTAAAGTGTCTTTATCTATGTAATAATGCAAAAGTTTGAATATATAGGAAGAACTTTTACATTTACAACTATTTTTAAAGGTATTAATCAGTAAAATTTTATAATGTATCCATATTGCTGTATAGATTAAGCATATTTCCCTTTTCCTTCAATCTTTTCCCAAACTATGCTTTATTTCAAGAAATATTGTCACATAAGCCTTAAGACCAAGTTAAATTGAGGTTAATGCATTACAATTCTTGTCGCAGGTGCCGTATAATCCAAGATGCCAAATTCTGAGTTAACGATTTTTTAGCGCATATTCTTATGTTTCTGGCAATCTCGTTTTTATTACATCATTCATATGGATACTTATAAGAATTATGCAGAAAATTCTATTTTGGTAACCCTAGTATTTATGTCATCGCGCACGTCATCTTGGCAACATTTCATCATCGCCAAAAAAATCCATAATTATAAATCATGGATTATTCGGAACCTGTGCCCAATTTTTTGTAGAGTATAAGCCATTTTGTTAAAATTCCCCTACATTTTAAAAGAAAATAATCTATTTTTCTAAAAATTATGCAAAAGGAATTTACAATATTTTGACCAATTTTTTTTGTTTTTACATCATAATTTACATGGAAACAAGATGAAAGAAAAATAAATAACAAAATTGAAAGAATTTAAAAAACAGTTGATTTTAACATAGGTATACTCTTATTAAATGATGCCAATGGAAAAAAATATTACAGGGCTGTTGTAATAGAGAATCAAATTCAAATGAATTTATTATTTAATTATAAACTCTGTTAAGACTTATGAAAAATTCTGTGAATCATATTTTAATTAAACATTTAATGTGTGCATATTTACAGGAAATTTTAATTATGAGAACGTTTATTTACATAATTTTGTACAATTACGAGACGCAATTAATTACAATTAATGAAAGAAATTTGGGTTCCTTCTCGCTTACCAGAGATAACATGAATGCATTCATTAATAAAATTTTAATGACAAAGTTTGTAGATTGATACACACACACTGCCTTTAATGATTGCACTCTTAGGAGTAATATTTGCTTAGATAATTATCGACAACAGTCATTGCGAAGACGTACACAGTACAAAATGCAATAGAATCAGGTAAATGTAT
The DNA here is from genome assembly GCA_037975125.1 of Latrodectus hesperus. NCBI lineage: Eukaryota > Metazoa > Arthropoda > Arachnida > Araneae > Theridiidae > Latrodectus > Latrodectus hesperus. The sequence continues at coordinate 880,080 of JAJQOW010000017.1, read as the reverse complement.
TCATAAATAACTATTTAAAAAGGAATCTTACACTCAAAAGTCACAAGCATTGAAATAACATTCATTAAAAGAATTTTTAATTAAAACTGGGTAAAATACATAACAACAGCATATGTTCATTGATTACAGTTTACATTTAGTATTTAACGTAAAAAATACATATGACGTAAACACCAATGCGACCGAAGTTTACTTAATATTCAGGAATACGAAAACAACTGCATCTTAGAAACTTGATATAATAATAAGTGTTCTTAAAATAGATAGAGACAATTTTCAAACTATCTTGAAACTAAGAAAAAAGGGTTTATAACGTACTTTAAAGTAATTAAAGAAATATTTCATTGTTAATTACATAAAAAATTTTGAGGTATATTTCGTGCTTCCTTAAAGTACTTTACCCATTCTGTATTTTAAATTATTACTAGCCTACAATAGCATAATTTAGAAATTAAATTATGCACATTAACATAATCCAATATAATTTTTAAGACCCCACAAGCAGTTTGAACAAAACAAATGCGAAGAATTGTAAATTAAATTAAAATTTTATTGTATTTGAAAAACTTTTCTCTCTCCCTCTCTCTCTCTCTCTTTATATATATATGTATATATATATATATATATATATATATATATATATATATATATATATATATATATATATATATATATATATATATATATATAAATTTTAGTAAAACATTGAATACTTTGAATTATTTGCATAATTCAAAGTATTGAAAATGTCTTACTATACTCACAAAATATTAATTATTCAATAATTTCATATTTTCAAATTCACATTATTATTTTATTAAATGTTTTGATACATTGTTCACTATAAATATTTTTCTCTCGATTAAGATAAGTCATTCGCATGAATTTTTTATAATAGTTTCAAAATATTCGCCATAAAAACTTAAAGATGTACAAACTTTTAATATTTGCTCTAGTCATCTCTCCTAACCTTCTTAAGTCCAAACATAGAAGAATCTTTATAATGAACAATTAATTTGAATATCTATTAGAAATTAGCTTTAAACATTGAAAAAGCATAGAATGATCATTGATTTAGCTACAAAATTTTATTAATAAACAACATTCATTTTTGAACTTTGCAAAACCTTTGTGATAAATAATCAATACAAGTTATTGAGCATTGATAGCAAATACATTAGCAAGGCTGTGTGTGTTGTTTGATTTTTAACAATTGTTTTAACAATGCATATTATATAGAAATAAATTAATATGGAAGCTTACTTATCTTATCAATATCTTAAGAAGTAAAGAAAATGTTAAAAAATGCTTAATTTATAATGTGTTATATAAATTGTTAATGCTTGAAGATAGTTTACTCCTTTATTGTGTGAGCAAAATGTTTTAAGCTTAATATATTGTACAAGATTTCAAAATTAGAATACTAAAAAAAATTACAATTAAACTTGTTTTGAAAAGCACTGTTAATGCCTTAGGTGAAATCAGAATATGCTGCATAAGATGTTCAGTGTCACACAATAACTCATAAATGCCAGATAAAACTTAATCTACTACGGTAGAAATTTTTGAGATAAATTCAAGGAACCTTTGTAGGATTTCATTAATATTTAATTTAAAATTCGTTCTCAAATCCGGTGATGATGTATAATATTTTTTAAGTAAATGCTTGTTTGTTAATTTATTGTATTTTTAATAATTTAACATACGAAAATCACATAAAATATACATTTCGTTAAGAATTCTTTTATGTTACAGTAGTAATTTATAATCTTGTATAATTTTACTATTTGTAATTCCCAGTATGTTAAAACACAATTTAATTGAAATAAATCTAGTTAAAAATCTTTATGAAATAAAATTCTTCTTATCTTTAATATTGTAATAGCAAAAATTGTGAAATGAAATAGTAAGCATGAATGTCATAGTTTGTATATTATAGGGAATACATTCTTTCATTATGTTATTTTCTAAGATTATGAAAATATATATTATATATTTTCATATATAATATATATATTTTCATATATAATATTATATATTTTCATATATAATATTATATATCATATATAATATTATATATTTTCATATATAATATATAATATACTAAGATTATGAAAATAAGATTATAAAATATATATATATATATATATATATATATATATATATATATATATATATATATATATATATATATATATATATATATATATATATATATATATATATATATATATATATATATATATATATATATATATATATATATATATATATATATATATATATATATATATATATATATATATATATATATATATATATATATATATATATATATATATATATATATATATATATATATATATATATATATATATATATATATATATATATATATATATATATATATATATATATATATATATATATATATATATATATATGTGTGTATCAAATTTATGATTATTTCTAAGATTATGAAAATAATCATAAATTTGATACACATTACGTACTTTTATTACAGTTCAAAAAACGCGATTTTTTTCAACGGAAATAATCACTGCATAGTCATATGTCTAAAAAACGATGATCATTTTAAATAAGAAAAACTGTTTTTATTCTTAAATGAATCGCATCTAGGTTAAATATTGTAAAATTCATTCACACTAAATAATTTGATTTCATATTATTTACGGTCAAATAAATTAATATTTGTGTTGTGGAGTTTTTTACACTTTGTAAAACTTTTAAAAACATATAAGGAATATTAATAATTTTGTATTGTTTCCAAGTTTTTTGAATCAATGATAGTATGCTGTCTAATGAGTACATGTAAAAATTAAAGGTTTACACGAGGAAAGAATTACTTTTAATAGTTGTCAGCGATTAGATTCTTTTCAAAATTGTTTTGGTTTGTTTAACCTAGTTTAAAATTACGTCTCAAATGAACCTTGCTGAATTAGTGATCCAGTGATAATGCTCTGGCCTTTCGTTCATTTGTTCATGGGTTAGAATCCCACCTTAGGGTTAGATGCTTGTAGCTGTTAGGAATCCACGTTAAATTGTATGTTAATTTGTCTTCTTGAGGGAAATAATATTTGAGAGACAAACAAACCTACTCAAATCAACTAACGCTCTATAAATAATGTCACATTATTAATTTTTGACAAAAATTATATAAATGTGTCTTTTAACATAAAACGTTATTGATTATCAACTTTTTAATAACTTAAAAAATATTTCCCTCTTCAAAATCAATAAAATACTATGTGAAATCAAAAAATACCTAACAATTTTACGGAAATGGAAAATTAACACATAATTTTGAAAATGATTAAATAAAATTTACATTTTATTTATTCTTAATATACATCAAACTGAGGGGGGAGACATATGTAAACACTTCTTTACAATTAAGGTGACACTTTTTAGATAGTAATCAGATAGCTTGTATAATATGGTGCATGTTATTTACAGACAACAAATTAATAGATTTCAATGATTTTTTTTGTTTTGTATTTTAAATATCATAAATTTCGTATTTCTAGTTAAATTTCAGAAATTCAAAATAGAATTTTGTATAACAAGTGATTAAACTAACTTTAAAATAAATAATATAATAAAAAAATAATAATAAGCTTTTATGATGTAAACATTTTGAGAAATTTTATTTGAAGATAATACTGGAATCCCATTTATGTTGTCAACTGTGCAGTCTCGATATACGAAGATTAAATATACTACATTAATAAAAGAGAAATAATTAAAATCAATAGTTGATTTATTATGTGGTAAAAATAACATTTTTGTGAAATATTTTGTAAAAAAATAGTTTTGAAATTAGCAAATTACTCATGCATTGTATGAAACTTTCAGCATATTTATGCCAATGAGACTTTATCCTCATACTCTTTAGTGATGACTATAGAAATTCCATATGCACTCTTCAGTCACATTAATATGACTACTACGTACTTTCAACGTCAATGTTAAATAAACAGTCACATAAAGCTTGTGGTAGCACAGTACAGTTGAACATATATAACGGGCGTGAGAGGGCTTCGGAAATCATTGTAGTCTGTTTATTTCAATTAACATTGAATTAAACAGCTTTATGTTACTGTTTATTTCAATGTTAAATAAACAGTCACATAAAGCTTGTGGCAGCACAGTACAGTTGAACGTATATAACGGGCGTGAGAGGGCTTCGGTAAACATTGTAGTCGTTGGAGTAATACTGAAACAGAGCAATTTATTTGACGTCCAAAACGTCCTGATCACTGGTTTCAAGACAAAGTTAAAAGCATTTCCAGAACGGCTAAGTCTGTGAACTGTTCACGTTTCGCCGTGGTTAAAGTATATCGTGCGTGACTAATAGATCTGTCCAAAATCCTCAAATGTGACACCATATATCGCAGATGTGAACAGCGCCTTCGGAGATGCGTTCAGGTAAATATACCTGCTACCGTTGAGCAATTGACCAAAGGGCTATCAACAATCGCCTTCCAATCTACTGTTTAGCGACCGTTGCTAGATCCAAGCCTCAGAAGTAGATGACTAATTTATGCTCTCATGCTGGCTGTCGTTCATCGGCGACTAAGGCTGTAATTTTCATCTTATTTCCGCAACTGGACGTTCACTGAGTAGTCAAAGGTAGCATTTTCTGATGAATCCCGTTTTATGTTCCATTGCACAGAAGGACATTGGCGTATACAACGTGAAGCCTCTGAAAGCGAACACTTTGCATGATTTGGCATAAAGGTCAAAATGCTTGAGAAGGGAGCATGATGATCTGGAAAATGCTTTCCTGGTTTCCCTAGGTTCAATCTCCATTGTGGAACACAAGGCGGTTTAATATGAATTTGCATTTTTCCATGCAGACAATGTCTACACCCACTGATTGTTTTTCTTCAGGATGATGTCATCTATCAGCAAAACAATGCGAGGTGTAATACTGCGTGGTTCAAAGAGCACCAGGATGAGTATATTGTTTTCCACAGCATGGCAAACTCACACTACTTAAGCTCAGTCAATAATCAGTGGGACCATCTCGATTGGGTTGCTTACAGCATGGATACTCACCCGAGTAGTTTTGCGCACCTGGCCACGGCAGTGGAGTGGACGTGGCTGAACATCCCAGCAAATAGTTTCAAGTACATAATTAATTCTCTTCCAGAATGTCTTGCAGCAGTCTGGATGTCTTGCAGTAATTCTGACTTTTATCAAGTGATCAAGTTAATGTAACTGTATAGAATAGTATAGAATATATTAATTAGATTTGTATAGGTTATTTTGCGTTTTACAATACTTACGCATGATTGATATCGAAAGACTAATTTAAAGTACAGTGGATCCCAAGCTTCAATTCATTTTGTGACTAAGAAAGTTAATAAGGTAAATTTCATTTTAAACTATAGTTCCACAGGAAATAGAAAGCTGAGAAAGAAATGTAATGTAATGTAAACTACCACATGAAAAATTATGTAAGCAGAAAGTACTGATCCATCTAATTATTAATTTACATAGTTAAGCAAGTGTTAAATTAAGCTATTTTAATCATTAGTTAATAATAAATTTGATCACTTCTTTAACAAAGATAAAAACGAAATATAATTTATATTTGAAGTAAATGCTGCGAAATAAGAACTAACAGTGATGTATCGAAATTAAAATTGCAAAAAGTTGTCCACAACCACAAATACGCCAAAGCGTTTGTCGATTAATGTGCAATATGATTTCATATAAAATTTGACTTTGATGTAATCATAAACAATATATTAGTTACAATGAATATTAGTGTTGTTTAATTTGATTTCCTTATTTGTCAATCTATGATACATTTTTCAATAAACATATTAATTGACCAAATATTTAAAGGGGATTACGAATCACTGGAAACATTCACGCTTAAAAATGGATTTAAAGCCCCAAATTGTATTTAAGTGTTCTTTCCTTGCAACTGGCAGATATTGTTGTAGTATATGTGGGATAGCTCCTTCAGGAGATAACTTCACTTTTTAACTGACAGTCAAAACATGGTGGATACTAAGGTATGTTGGAAGAAATTCAAAATATGGTGGATGTTAACTTCTTAATTATTTGTCTGAATAAATCAATTATCTTATCCTGAATATAATATTTTCCAAAAGTATTTTTATATTAATATATAGTTAAGTAATTACAAGATTTTTATAAATTCCCCAAACAGTATCAGAAAAGTAATATTATGAAGTGTAATTAATGAAAATAATTTAAACTCTATAGTTTTTTACTGGAAATATAAATTAAGTTACAGATATGAAACTCAAGTCATGTTTGGAAATAATTGAGCAATGGCGTAGATTCTTAATAAATGAACAATTTGTAGACTTTAAAATTACTGAGATAAATACTCTGTAAACAAAAAATACAGTGAATTAAAATAATTATAATAAGAACATATTTGAATGTAAAAAAATCATAAAAAAAACATTAAAATAACGTTTTCGATTCTTCATCGTAGGAAAAAATAATAATTTTAAGTCATTTTGAAAGGTATTTTTTTTTTAAAAAATTGTCATAAACGATTGTTCCAAAATTTTATCTTGATATGCAAGTTTGCTTTTCCATCATTATGACTAACAGATGACTTTTTGTGTTATCATTTGAACAAAAGAAACAGTTAAAATTTATATATTATTATAATTGACATAAATTCATCTGTATATATTCATTAAAATAATGAAATGTACTAAATAAACCATGCAAACAAATACTGAATAATAATAAGAATGATTAGGAATCAATAATATTCAACTTCAATAATTTTGATTTTAGTAGATTTTAAATTTGGAAAAATTTTGATAGTGAATAATTTAACTAAATTTCAACAAATATATGCAAAATAATCTTCGAATTTTTATAGCTATCTCTTATATTAAGGCATTTTGAATTTATTATATAAAATTTATAAAAGCATATAAATCTAAGCTTGAAGACGCATTTTTTAAATTTGTAATTTGAGCATTTCTGTATAAAATCAATGATAGAATTTCGAAGGCCAAATAAATTTCACGCTATGATTGAGAAACCAAATATTGTCACTCGGCAAATTAGAGTAACTTATATGCCAGGCTATATTTTGAAGATATTTTCCAATAAATGAAATATTTCCATAATATTTGAAATTCATTCATAATATTTATAATATTCCGAAGTTATCGAACCATTGCTATGCAACTGAAAATACCAATTGAATTAATAAATCCATTTAATATTCCTAACAGCATGCTGCATATTTATCTTCTAATGTTTCTTGTTTTAAATAGTTATTTTTCTCTTTGTTATGTGAAATCTTTAAAATTGGAAAAATATAAACAAAATGAAACTATATATTCACTGTCTCCAAATTATTTACAGTATATACATTAGACATTACTAATTTAATTTTATTGATTTTGATTTTTTGAAAAATATATTTATAAATTTTATATTGTAATAAGATAGACATAGTTTGTTAATCATTATAGAGATTTGTGTTTAAAGAAATGGCCTATTTGAATTCTAATAATTTTTAACAGTATGTATCCAAAACAAATTTTTTTAATTTTAAGTATTATATATTTTCATAAAATTAATTTATAACGATAATTAAATATATATATATATATATATATATATATATATATATATATATATATATATATATATATATATATATATATATAATTATTAATTATACGCGAGTTTCTTAAAAAGTTAAAAATAAACATTTGATGATAATTTGAACGTGTAAATTTCTACTTTCTTTTTATTGACTAACGTTGGGAATATGATTATAAGAATTTGAGAAACTTTTTTTCTTATTGAAAATTATAAATTTTAATTAGTTTTGGGGTTAATTTTATAAAGAAATGTGTAACAAACTCAATGTTTTCGATTTTTTTAAGTAGATTCGAATATATATACTTTTTCTGCAAAACCCCCATTTACAGAGTTGCCAAGTAAAATTCAAAGAAATATAGGAATATCTTTAATTTTTTTGATATCAAATATATTTATTTTATGTAAAATAACATTTATAATAAAACGTAATGGAAATATGTACTAACGCATTCATTTCAAGCTTTCGTTGCATGCATAAATTTAGGGTAGTCAAATATACTTTAAGTCTAGTGATATATTAAGGAATACTTTGATATTATTCAAGAATATATGTAAGGTGCTTATTTAAATATCTTTAACCTTAAAGGCTAATAGGGAAACATGTTGTTGTTACTAATGACACTTGGACAAGCCAAGCTCGCTATGCCTTGGCTTGTACATGTATGGGAATTTAAGTCAATTGGGAGCTCTTTCGTTTAATCAGAGCACCATGAAGGTGAAAGTACGACTTTTGCTCTTCAAGTCCTCCGATAGATGGCAGCACCAGAGGATCTACTCCCTCAATTTTGGCATTGATCTGAAGGGGAAGTAAATTTCACCAGACCATTGCACCCAAGTTAACTGCTCAACAACCGACTACAGGACTTTCGATTCCACTGACTTAACGAGCACGTATATCGTATGTACTCGGTAGGTCTTTGGTGGCATTGGGAATCGAACCCCACCCTTCCGCATGGAAGGCCGGTACCCTAACGACTAGGTTACACGGCCAAAGGGAAACATAAATTGCGTAAGTTATTTAATAATTATTATATAACATTAAATAAATATTCTGATAAACAACGAACTTCAGAATTGTGATAATTAAATTAATTGATACATGTAATTTCTTTTAAACGGAGCACGAGTAAATAAAAATATAATTTGCTTTATAATTTGAAATAGGATTTAGTTTAAACCAAAATATATATTCCTGTACAATCGTAGCAAACTATTTTTGGGGTTGTTATTTTAAACTCGAATCTACTTTAAGAATTTCTTAAATTAAACTGAGATACTATTTATAATAACACATGCAAAGCTAACTTTAAAGTAAGATACTACATTTTAACAATTAAATATATTATGAAGAAAAAACATTTCAGTTTCTTTTAAATTTAATCTATAGTATTGCATTATTAAAGTTTTCTATTCAATCATGAAAATACTATGATAAGATATATTCATAAAGACAGTGTTGCATAGATTCTCTTCTTACTTAAATATTACCTTCACAAAGTAAACTTTAGGATTGAATAATACTTGCTTTAAGTTAGCAATATTTCTTTGTACATATAATTTTATTTTTAACTAAAAACCTCAAAATATCAATAAATGGGTTAAGAAATTATGTCATTTTTATTACTTCCAGATTTTCTTTAAATAAATGGTATTTCTGTTAAAATTTCTTATGCTATTTATAAAAGTTTATATTTTGTAATATAGGGAAACGAAAATTGAATTGTTAAGCATTTTATAAAAGTCAAGTTATAATACCTATAAGTTAAGCAAATTTCAAGAAAGCGAGAGATAAATACTTGAGAAAAAGACTCATAAAATGTATTGTTTTGCCATAAAACCGAAAAATTTAAGCTTGCCAAATACAAAAAGTACAAACTGTTTTGAATATTATTACATTTATTGATTTACTAGTTGTTTGATATTTTTGTTAATATAAAATTGTTTACATGGAGTAAAATAGAAATTAGTTGTATAAAAACATTATTTAATATTGAAAATTTTTGTAAATTGAAAATTTAGTTTATATCTTTAGTTGATTTAAAAAAAACATTTTCAAAAAAAATACCCACAAATATGATCCTAATCATTTCTGTTGCATAAAAGTCAAATAAATTGTAACTTTTTTTTACCATTTACAGTTTCATTGAAAACTTTATTAAAATCATAGAAAGGATTTAATTAATTATATTTTTTTTCATATTAAATGTTTCACTTTCTTAAGAAAATGGAAAACAATTCATTTTTTTCAAAAGATAAAATATGCTATTTATACAATTTTTTCAATTGCTAAAAAGAAAAATATAGAATTTTAATTGATGTTCATATAACAGTTACTTCATCAAATTGAGAATAAAAGTTACTTTTCTCTGCAGTTTTTAAAATTTTGGAAAAATAATATTCATTATTCATGCAATATAACATTATAGCATTCTTACATTGATGATAAAAAATTGGCAAATTTAGAGTATTTTGTGGCATTAAAGATTTGTGATTTACGGCGATAAAATAACATCCATTTTGTTCAGAAAAGAATGGAAGGTTAAGAAAATTATTGGTACTCTTTTATATATCTATATATATATATATATATATATATATATATATATATATATATATATATATATATATATATATATATATATATATATATATATATATATATATATATATATATATATATATATATATATATATATATATATATATATATATATATATATATATATATATATATATAATTATAGTTATTATTATTATTCAAATTAAATTAATTTTTATCTTCCACACCAAGATATTCTAATAGATGGTATATAGGAATAGATATTAAATTCGCATAGGTATAGAATTTCTTACAAAAATTATTTTTTGCTCCAAGTCGCTTGTAGCGTATGTAATGTAGTATCATTAAAACTTTACATGCAACTGAAAATAACAAAAAATAAAATATAATAAAGTGTTTATTAAATGTTAATTTACATTTAAATATTAGTTCTTGACATAATGATTAATATATTAAATATATAAGTATAAACAATAAAAAATTATGGTATTTATGGGTAAAAACATAAACATGCCTGTTAAAATTTTAAAATTATTCACTAAACAAAATAGTTCCTATTAATTATACAGATAGTTCTGAATAACTTATTTTAATTATGCTAATAATTGTATTCACATGTTTTCTAACAAAACGAATGTTCATTATATTTAGTATTTTGGACAACATAATTAAAAAATGTTTAATAATGTACTATTTTAACAAATCTTATTTTTGATTATCCTTTTCAATGTAATCTTAAGGCTTCCTTTAAACACAGAAACTACATGTTTGTACAATTTTTCTTTTCTTTTTCTTTACAATTTAAATCTTTCTTTCACATGTAAAACTTTCCACATATTTATCTATTGAAAGATTATTTATTTATTAATTTTGAAGAATGTTTAATTTAAATTTCTATGTGTACTTTAAAGCTAAGATTCTTTTAAAGAATTACAAAATTAAAACAAAAAAAAAGAGATAACCTATAAGAAAAAGAAAAAAGAAATTAGGGGTGTTATAGCTTAATAAAAGAAACAGCCTACTCATAAAAAAGACCGTATTCACCAGCGACAAAAAGAATAATGGTCCTTTGGAATATATAAAGGAAATAAAAAAATACTATCTGGTTAAAGAAAAGTATGCTTTCATTAGTAGTTTGTTGTTTGAATGTCTTTTACTTTCAAATAAAAAAGGATGTAAAATAAATACTGTATAAATGTTTCCTTTTGTGCGACATTTTTCGTTTCTTACTATATTTCTGTAGAAATTCACTTTTTGTATGAATTATAATTATTATTTTAATGTTAACATTTATAATCTAATAATTGCTGAAAAACTGTTACTATTAAAATTAGCTATATTTACTTAAAAAGTAATGCTTAAAACAATTATACAGTTATTTGCTATTTATATATATGTGTGCGTGTGTATGTGATTTAACATTTGCTGTTTTATCTACAGTTGTCTTAAAGAAATATTAATTAAGCTTATATAAATCTCATCTTTGTAGAAAAATAATTAAGATTAATTTTTAACTTCGTTTTTGTTGGTTCATCAGTCAAACGAAGAAAATATCATTCGGCTCTTAAAATATTTACGGAATAGTAGTATATTTAAGGCAATTTGGCAATTTTTATTAAGGAGAAACGAAAATATATTTTTTGTTACTATCTCTCCTTAAATTTTTTCCCTTTATCATATCTTCAGAACTGATTAATAAAAGTTTTTTCATTGATGTTTGTTTTAGATTGCACTTAATTAAGATTTGAAAAATTTTCATTTTTCAACTATTTTTTAAAAAATTATATTTGAAATTAGTATTTTTACACTTATATTAGAATAGACAGATGCATTGTTTTTTGGATCGTAGTAATGGTTAATAGTTTTTATTAATCACAATTCTTAAATTAAGCTTGATGTCATGGAATAAAAATATATAAATTTGGTTTAAATATTATATGAAAATTAATTTTAAATATTCTATTTAAAATGTTATAGAAATAAATTTGAAATGTTTAGTGAAAAAAATCAAACATTTTCTGGTTTCTAAGCTTTTGAAAGCTTTTAAATACTAAGAAGTAAAATACATTTTCCTATAAACAATATTTTAATAAGTTTTTGCTTAGAAAATAATTACATAGTTAATACTTTAGATTCAAATTACAATGTGGTTGCGATATTTGCAGTTTTATAAATTACCTAAATGATGCTCTTTTACTAGTTAAAATAAAGGTATATTTTTGATTCTTACTCGGTAATTTTAATAAAATTTGAGAAAAATTCAATGTACACATACATTTTGATTTAACTACTAATATATTTATATACACATTGAAAAAATCTGAAATCAATATTTTTTTGAATCATGATTTTTGATAAATATGTCTAATATGGTTATACTTTTCATTTAAATAGTCTACATTGTTTTAAGAGAATAAGAGACTCTCCATAAGTAAAACAAAAAAACATGTGAACTTAAAAAAAGGCAGATAAATTCGAAATAAGACCGAAAAGGCAGATAAATTCCCTTCATACATTTTACTTTAGGACAAATTTATTTTCTAAATATGTTAAATACAATTAGTAGAATACTAAAACTAAATCATAAAATAGAGACTATTTTCATTTTGATCTTTAATTTTCTTACATGATTCCATAACAAAATATTAAACTTTGAGATAGATAAGTCATGAATAAAAGTTTACAAAAACACATGTACCTTAAATTTAAGTATAATTACGTTTATAAAAAATAAGAACAAAATTAATCGAAATAAATTATTCCTTAATAAAAAAATTCAATTAATATATGGCGAATATTAATGTAGACAATACTTTAGACAAATGATAAGATTATGAAAATGCTTCAATGTAATTGAGCTTAATGAATACGTAGTACAGAAGCTTTTGGGAAAAGAGAGAAATATGTAACATACCTTAAACATGTTTGGAAAATTGTTTATAAATTTGTCGTAATTGCATCTGTATTTTAAATTAGAAACAAACAAATAATCTGTTATAAATATGGAATTGTTTTTCAAATTTAAAAATCATAAACGTAAAAATTTTAAAAATGGTATAATACACATATTTTACTAAAGAACGGTCATGGTTGCATTGCTCAATGAAGTAGTTTTATTCCATATTTTTGTGTTTTGGGTCCTTTTTTGTAGCATATTTTTACCTTTGCTTTTACCTTATTTACACCTTTGTTTGATCAGCAGGCGAAATCTTGGTTTACCTTAGAATAATATTTCAAGTAACATTATAATGTAGAATATGAGTGTATCTTTTTCAACATACAAAAATTTCTTTAAAATATTATGAAATCACCACTTTTTTCTATTTAATGTAACCAGTAGATTTGCTTAATGGTTTGTATCAAAGATAAAGCTATAATTAAATCTCGCATTTAGAAAAACTAAGTCCATTTTATTTCTAATTATATGTGCATCACTTTGTTACGAATGAGAATGGGATGCTTTTTTTACAGACACGCATGATTTAAATATAATTAATCTTGTTAATGAGTTTTTCAGCCCATTAACATCAACAAACTACAAAGCTGAACGCTACTGTTTTCTGATAAAAAATATTATCCTTAAATTTAAATGAATTTTATGTACTCCATACAAAATGTTTTGCTTTATATATTTGAATATTATTTCGTATAAAAATTAATTTGCATTAAGATTTCATAACAATAATTACACGTGAAGTGAAAACTGTTATCAATAACAAAAAACAATATATTGAAGAAAAAATAATTTTTACTAAATAATAAGTTTCATACCGTTACATATTTTAATCGATAAATTTGGGGCATGCTATTATTTATTTTTAATATGATGCGGTTTCTCTAGGTCAAATCAAATGAAATATCATTTCTCTATGTGGTATTATAATTCTTTAACTTTATTAATCAAAAGTTAATTACTTAATTGTTTTCATTATAATTACCTTTTGTGTGTTTGAATTATAACTTAATTACTTACCTCTAATGAGCACCTATTTAAGGTTTCCTTACACGTATAAGTTGCTCCCTTTCTCCAGCAATTCCCCAATGTTTAAGTAGTAATAAAAATAAATTTTAGAAAGCATTTTTTATACATGTTATGAGAAAGTTTTAGTAAAAGTTTGTAATGCATTTTTAATTAATATGTATCTATGAATAATCAATAAGTGGAACTATTTTATTCTTAATCAGTTAAAAGTTTTTAAATATTCAAAACTATTCAGAATTTCATGTAAAACTATATATATATACATATATACATATATATATATATATATATATATATATATATATATATATATATATATATATATATATATATATATATATATATATATATATATATATATATGTCTATTATACATTGAAACACAATTTAATATTCAACACATATAGTTTGTTAAGACCACAATAGTATAAGTCTCTTACACTATCATTTACATTCGTATCGGAAGTTATTTTTAAATCAAGTCAAAGTTATGAGTCAAATTTTATATTGTATTAGAGATATATATATATTTACCTTATAAAATTCTTTGTGATGATAGAAAGCAATGTTATTTTCAAAATATACTCCATGTAAATTTCATTCTTTCTAATAATTGGCTGTGTTCTAAATTTATTAAAAATTTCAATGTAGAAATTTATGTCAGGATGCAGTTAACTTATAACGTGCAGACAAGAATAATTAGTTATTCATAATTCAATCTGAAGCTACTATCTAGATAATTAGTAGAAATTGTAAAAAATTTTTATAAATTAAGAAAATGTACACAAATTTAATGTTATATGTCAATCATTTAATTTAGGATGATTTTTCAATCGAATGAAGTTTCAACAATTAACAGTTTTCCTTATGTAAATGTTTTAAGGAAAAAATAAAGTATAAATTTTTAAATAAAACAAAGGAAGAACTCTTCTGATCAATAAAAACTTTATTTGCTGTAATATTATAAAATGCATTATTCTAACATAATATTAATAAATTGAATGTTTATATAAAGGAAAAAAGGTGTTACTATACATCTCATTAGTTCATAATCAAATACAAAATTCTCCAATATTTAATTAAAAACTTTAATGTAAGTTAAATATTTTCTAAAAAATTCCATAATTACGCAAGCAAAAAATTTTTATTTTGAAAATAATTCGTAACATTGGAAAGTTCGAAATTCGTAATAGCAGCATTCCCATGTACACGTTAATAAAAAATTTATGAATGTGCTTATGAAATTAAGACACTCAAATATAAATTTCGATAAATCTTTATATGTGTAAGAATTTTGTTTACTTTATCACAAAAATTATGTTTCATAACAAAAATTAAAATTTGGAATTTCATAAATAAAGCTAATTTAATATCCAATAGAGAAAAGTATCACGACAAATTTAAAAGTATAATTAATTAATTAATTTTATTTCAATTCTGCATAGTTAAATTATCATTCAGACTGATTCAGACAAATTACAGATAAATTTGTCAATATTATATACATTTTATTATAAATTGGTTTTATTGTAGTCATTCAGACAATGACTACAATAAAACCAATTAATAATAAAATTTATCTTATAATCTTGACATGTTTACAATAAGTTTCGAGTGACATTTATTTTAATTAAATATTTTTAAATGCTTACTTTCTGCACTATACATAACTTCACTGACTCTAATTTATTTTTCTTTTATGATTTACAAAATAAACCATATTCCGGTTAATCTTTTTGGAATTTTTTGAAAAACTGATAAGTTGTTTATTTCAGTAGATTTTAAATTTTTCAAAATATATAATTAAACATATTTTTATTTATGTTTAATTACTAAATTATTATATCAATTAAGTAATATTTAGTTCATTCTCTCTTCATTTAATACTAATTATTAATTACTCCAATAATCATATAATGTATTATTTTTGAATACGTTCATTTTATTTAACAAGATATACAATCAGATATAATGCTAATAATAAATATTTTTTCCCTGTGTAGAAATTTACTCAGTCCTTTAAGAAAAGTTCATACTCTAGCAAGGTATAATTTGCTTTTGATTTTCTCTACTAAAATGTTTCACCTGAAATTGTGTTGTGATTAATTCCTTACGTTATTTTTTCTGATTTTCAATTATCTAAAAGGTTTAACAAAACTTAGACTAAATAAAGTGTTGTAAAAGCCATTTGTGTGTGGGTGTTGTTGCATCGCAGTAAAATGACAGTTTTTTTAAGACACGGAGCTGTTTGATTTCAATAAAAAGATAAATAGAATAAGAATTGAATACAATTAGAGATAAAATAAAAAGACAATCAGGTCAAAACAAATTGCGCTTTCATCAGCATTTTGGTTTGTGAATATTGTTTTGTTAAAGTCAACGATTTTTGTGCTAAGGAATTACTTTAGGTTTCTTACTATAAATTATATAAATTTGTTTTTTTTTATCAAATACCAAAAAAAATTTTTTAATAATAACTGCACAAAAATTTTTTAGCTAACAATAAATGCTTTTTTGTAAATGTTATTTGTTGCATTTAACCCAGCATTATATCATTATATAAATTTGATATTAATTTTATATTATACTCCTTTAAAAGTTATTTCAATTAAACATTTGTTATGTGATACTAAATTAAACAAAATAAAAGTTTTGAATATATTTTTGGCATATAATATTATATACCGTTGATCAGATTAAGAACAAAATATGTTAGGTTTAAGTACCAGTTTTTATTTTATAAATGAAATTTTGAACAACTCCGTTTTTCATGGGTTAAATCTAGAAATTTTATTTAATATTTAAAATTAATTCTATTGGTTAAAAATAAAAACAGTTCATATATTTGTTGCAAATATATTATTTAATAAGAAGTGGAAAAGATATTTCAGTTTTTACTTGCTACATATAAATAATTATAAATTAACTTTATAAGAAAAAATGAATGATCTTTGGTAATTACTGTCAATAATATACATCAAAAAAGAAGAATAAGATGCATTTCCTACATATTTATGAATTAATTTCTTTATTAAACATTGTTTTGAAAGACACAAAATCTTGGTCTCACTAGGACCTAGGGTAAAACGTTGCTCTACAGTACAAAAAAATCCCGAGTTCAATCCCAGCCACAGTTGATCACCGAGAGATACATACTGCGTTTCTGTCTTCTGCGTAAATGACTGTCGTAATGTGAGCTTAAGCGTTTTTGCGAATGAAAAAAATCAAACACCCAGTAAGACACACGATACCTCCTTTGAACAGGGGAATGTGGGTCGCTATTTATTAAATGTGCATTTGAAATCCATTTATTCAGTGGACGATAAAATACTTTACACCAGCATTAGGACTTTAATCAATTTACAACGAGTCAAAGATAAAAAATGGGTAATATTTCACAAAATTACACATTTGAATATTATTTATTTTTGCTACTTTAAAATAATAGTCTCAATGTTTAATTGTTAAAAATTGTATTCCTAATTACTATTTCGTCACTTATCTATTTACCTTCCAATTTACCTTATTTACATTATAGTTTACGTTTAGATTTAATATTATTTAATTTTTCACGCAAGTTATGAGAAACTACGTAAGATAAAATTCGACGTTAAATCGCACATGATTCGTTAAACTGAAGCTTCATTTACAGATTAAATTTACTTTTTTCTCTAGACATTAAATAAACAATTTTAATTAATTTTCCTTATAATTTGATTATTCTTATTAAGTAATTATAATAATTTACAAATATTTAATGTTATATAATTTTAAGAGGAATAGACTGCATTAGGACGCAAAAAAAAAAAAAAAAGCGCAGACGCGTGCACTGATTAATAAATAAGGGAAAGAAACATATATTGAGATAAGTAAAAAGTAGAAAAAATAAATACGAGGAAATACTATCACCTGTCAATTTCGTTGTAAACAGTTAGTTATTAGTTTTTCCAACCTTTCTTCATTCATCAGAATTGTATTTTATGCAATTAACAATAGTCGTTCTAAAAGAATTATTTAATAATGAATTGGAAGAAAAATTAACTTCTAATTTTCTATTATAAGTAATTTCTCTAAGGATATTTCAAAATTACCCTTTTTTACCGACATAACCAGAAATATATATCATAAACTTACTGTCTTTAGATAACTAGATATAGTTAAAATTGAATTTTTAATATGATATTTTGCATACAAGAAATAATTCAAATGTCTAGTACATTTAAATGAAGTTTCAAATTTATTGCAAAGTTATGAAACCCTGCAAAAAATAAAATTGTGAAATGTTGAACAAATAGGAGGTGATTGAATTGTTCAGAAATCCCTTTCAATTAAACAATTAAAAGATTAAAATAATAATCAGGTAATTTGAATAATATGTTACGAAAATCCAAGAAAACATTTACTACTTAAAATATAATTCTTATTAAACATTTCTATGTATTATTCTCATCAAATGCATTTCAAATTATTAACATCTTCACTAGCAATGATCACAACCTTGATTAATGTAACATAAATAATCCTTAAAAATACAATAAAAATGATTAATATATTTAAGATAAGTTTCATTAATCTTAAATAATTAATTTTTTCATAGTAAATAAACATTAGGATACCATTTAAGTAAATTAATTATTTTAAATTTATGTCTTCTTTCTTTATGAGTGTTTTTTGTCATTTTTAGAAAGGTTGATATATTTACTTATTCTTTTAGGCGTTCTCCACAAAGTACACCCCTATTTCTTGTATAGTTCAGACTACAGTAGTATCGTTAACGTAAATGTTGAACAGTATAAAAATAATCATTTTTCTTGCATTTGTATGTAAATATACAACTTATATATATATATATATATATATATATATATATATATATATATATATATATATATATATATATATATATATATATATATATATATATATATATATATATATATATATATATATATATATATATATATATATATATATATATATATATATATATATATATATATATATATATATATATATATATATATATATATATATATATATATATATATATATATATATATATTATATATATATATATATATATATATATATATATATATATATATATATATTATATATATATATATATATATATATATATATATATATATATATATATATATATATATATATATATATATATATATATATATATATATATATATATATATATATATATATATATATATATATATATATATATATATATATATATATATATATATATATATATATATATATATATATATATATTATATTATATATATATATATATATATATATATATATATATATATATATATATATATATATATATATATATATATATATATATATATATATATATATATATATATATATATATATATATATATATATATATATATATATATATATATATATATATATATATATATATATATATATATATATATATATATATATATATATATATATATATATATATATATATATATATATATATATATATATATATATACAACTTTTAATTTTTCAAGTAACCCCAACATATATTTTTTTTGAATGTGTTTTTTATTTCTACCAGCAAATTATATACATTAATAGCAGTTCAGGTGAGCATCAAACTGTACCTAAGGTTAACGGGTTTGTAATACACGCATTTTACAAACTGACTCGTAATTTTTAAACTATGGTCAGATGTGACCTCGTCACATAGATACAGGAAATTATTTTTCATAGATACAGGAAATTATGTTTTTTATCTTATGCAGAAGAGAATTAATTTTGCTAGCATCGCGGGGAAATATATTAAGTTCCTCCGAGTTTTTAGGCGCTTTTAGGTGCCATTGTTTTGTAAAATCACATCCGAACACGTAATGTACAATGGTCTCAACTTGACCGCATGAACAATCACTATTTGGAGCCATACCCCTTTTGTTGAGATACTCAGGTGTAGAAGTATGTCCAGAAAGAACTAGGAAATCGAGAGAGGCAGGGGTTTAAGGCTGTATGTCCATCTACCATGTTCTACCTCATTCCACTATTGTTGCAAGGTAATTAGTAAATGGTTGTGCAATTTACAAATCAAGTATTATTTAGGCCCATTTTAATTAAATTTTTTGCGTGTTTGAGCATGTCTTGGCAGCTTGCTTTGCCAGTGTGTCAGCTCTTTCATAGAAGAAAATCTGTAGTCAGAATAACAAACATTAAAACTAGAACCAAGAATGCAAAGATAACAGGAACTTAGATAACAAAACTGGAACCAT
This sequence comes from Latrodectus hesperus, assembly GCA_037975125.1. NCBI lineage: Eukaryota > Metazoa > Arthropoda > Arachnida > Araneae > Theridiidae > Latrodectus > Latrodectus hesperus. The sequence continues at coordinate 859,607 of JAJQOW010000017.1, read as the reverse complement.
AGTAAATCTATAAATGGCTCATCTTGCGTGGAGCTCTTCAGTATGTTTCCCAAAAGTGTTCCGAGTTCAGTTGCCCGGCAATGACTCAAATGGTTCATGCTCATTTACTGCCACAACACATAATGCAAAAGATGTAGATCATTTAGCGTTACCCAGAGTTTACTGCGAGAAGGTAGATTCATTTTGAATGTATAACATTTTATTTATCATGATATAGAATCATATATTTTATTAACAAATAGTCTTATTCTCTGCGTAAAAATTTTTTCCATTCATGAGAAAAAACATTATTTTTATCAAGTCAATCTCTTGATTTTTTTCTCTATATTAAAATGTTGTTCTCAATCCCTTATATTGTTTAATTTCTTGCCTGTTATTTAAATGATTCTTAAGTACTTTTATAAAATAGCAAAACTATGAATAAACCAAATAAACATTTTATGAAAAGGATGTTTGTTGATGTTACAGCATAGTACAAAAAGGACATTCACTGGTGACAAAAACATAAGTGATGAGAATAAAATACAAAAGAAGAATCAATTAGATTAGAAGAAACTCTCTCAGTGTATTTTCATGAGCATTTCGCTTGTGAAAGCTGTTTTACTTCAACAGTAAGTGTTGTAAATCAAACTACGAAAAATGCACCATTTTGCAAGCATTTTGTTCTTTATATTTCTCACAAAAATCTCATGAAATTTGTATTTTATTTAGCAAATAACAAAGGTTTATTTTTTTAGTAACTGTATAGTTTTTTTAACTAATAATATGTATGCTATTTATCTAAATTGTTATGTAAATGCACGCATGCTTATACATAATTATATGATAAAATAATAGTTATACTATAACCACGTAATAATGCTTGCAAAACTTTGTAATTAAAGATTGTGTCACGTTTATTCGCTTTTTATAAATAGCCATTTTAGCAATATTTTTCTCATGTGCATGCTTTAGTTGTTATACACATTTCAACTGCAATACGCAGTTAAATATGATTTAAATTTTAAAGTATATCCAGTTATAAAATGTTTTATAGAAGCATTTTGTATTTTATATTAATCTATGCCAAATAAGTTTGTTTGTAATATGTTTCTAAAATACTTTTGAATATTAAATGCTATTTATTTTCACTTAATTTTAAAACAGATTACGCTAAATTTAAAATTTTAATATATATTTAATAAGTATAACAATTTCTAAACTTCTGATGTTTCGTACTTAAAACTGGGATTATTATAGTTTGATAAATTTTCTTTAAATTATTAATATAATAATAAAGTGGTTAAATCTATATAATTTCATAAGCAGAATATTTTATTTTGCGCTGAAAGATACAAATTTAGAACAATGCATAGAGAAAAAAATCACGAAGGCTTATTTATATTGAGATAAGTAAAAATGTGGCGAGCAAATATGAAAATATTTTTGCACTCCTCCTTCCAAAGCAAAATAAATTTAGTAATTTATTTTCATTGGAGTTGTATTTTATGCATTTAAAAATACAATCATTTCAAAAGAATCATTATACCTTGTATACCTTGGATGAAAATCATGGGTATCTTTCGATTATAATATTTTCTTAATTGATGGTTTAAAAAATTATTTTTAATCAATCACTATTTATCTTTTTATCGAGAAAAATTTATGTATTCATTACACACAGTTATTGCCGTATATAAGCAAATGCTGCCATAGATATTTAATAAGAATTTATGGATTGCGAGATTTTTTTCATAGGAGACATAAGTCAAGTTAATATCACATTTAAGTGTTAATTCTTTTAAATGTGAAATATATAAATACATATACATATATATATATATATATATATATATATATATATATATATATATATATATATATATATATATATATATATATATATATATATGAGGAAAATTTCTTTCTAGCAAATCAGACTGAAGTTTTGTTATTTGAAATAAAATAATTCTTTTAATCTTCTATTGTTTACATTTACCTATGGTACTTTCTTGATTCAAAAATATTTTACAAGATAGGAAGACTAAGGCTGAAACAAATATCTTATAAAAAGATGTTTGAGGGCGTAACGGCTTAGAGAAAAGCTGTTCTTATAAAAAACGACATTGTTTGCTGGCGACAAAAAGATAAATGGTGGGAATGAGATACAAAAGAAATAAAATAGAAATACAACTAGATTAGAAGAAAAGGTTTTTTCATTAGCATTTTATTTCTCTAAGTAAATTTATTTCAGCAGTAAAAGTTGTAAATATAACTCTGCAAATGCACATTTGTGTTAAGTGTTTTCTTTTTGTTTCTTACTATAAAGCGTATTAAATTTATGTTTCGTATTTTAGCAATTAACAACTGCTTAATTTTTTGTACAATAATTATAAAAATTCTGTCGTTAATAAATAATGTCTACTTTTATCTAAACTATTTTTATAATATATACTCTTATGATATTAAAAATTATGTATTATTAAAAGAATAGTTATAGTAGAACAATTATATATGCTTGAATACTTGACCTTGAATGACAGAAATCATTGAGACCACATTGCGACTGTTGGATTTATAACGTGTTCCAGCCCCATTTCTAAACACGCAATATTATATATACAAATATTTACAATTAAATGCGACGTGTTTATTCTTTAAAAGAAAACAGACTTTTAAGCAATGATGTTTTTCATACGCGTATTTTAGATCTTATTTACTACCATAAATCTACCGATGTCTCGTTAGAGAAATAAAATTTAAACTTTATGTTATGTCTAATTTTAAAATATTTCGTAGGTGTAAATTAGGTAAATAATTTTGAATATTTAATATAATTGTAGGTGCCTAACTTTAAGACAAATTACACAAGACTGAAATTATAATATATGTTAAATAAAGTAAATATAATTTTAATTTCTCTACTAGTTTATGGGATAAAATTGAAAATTTATTTTAAAACTTGAATGTATTTGTGTGTGACGTAAAATCCATACTATGTTCATAATGTATCACTTAATGAGACGAAATAGGAATATTAATTTCATTATTTACTACATCTATAGTAAATGATTATATATTTATACTTTATCAGAAATAATAACAGACATTTTGATGATTATTGTTTAGACTAAATCTTCATTCATGTAAAAGAAAACTTCGATAAATTTTAGGCGATTTATCCCAGAGCTTCATTTGAATATAAAAACTAATCTTAATATAAAAAAGTAGTTGTTTTTCGAAACTGCTCGTACTTAATTTTCTTTTAGATAATATTACCTAACTTTTTGAAGGATAGAAAATATAAAAAATAAACAATTTCGATAATTGTTGCAATGAACTGCAATCGAATCGTTTTAAAATTACTTTATTTTTTATATCGAGTTGCGGTTTCCTACTTACTTTTAATTGAATAAGTTTTAACTAATGTTGATAATAGTTTGATTTAATTTTATTAAATTTTAAACACTGTTAAAGTTTACGGTTTTTAAGGGAAACAATTTAATATTTAATATTTCATGAATAAAACAGTAATTTAAAGTATCAGGAATAAAGTTACTTTTTTAAATTGCCTTATCTAATAGATTTTGTATAGTTATTATAATTTTTATTACCTTTTGCAGAGAGAAAAAGTAACTTAATATTACAAATAACATAAATTCTTACCACACATAGACAATTTCTATTTATCAAAAATATATCCATGAACAAATAACCATTTTTGTGTGTAATCAAAATATTTTTTTATATTCTATATTCCTTTCCAATCCAAGGATCTTATAAATAAGAATTTTCAATCTAACAATTGAAAGCTGCTCTAAATTAAATTTTTGAGCAAATTAATTTTATTTATTCATTTTGAAAAAGCTCTATTTCAAATTTTAAGGTACATTTGGGGAATTATATTCACAATTATATTGAAAAATATTTAATAGAGTAATTGTCTTGTTTCTTTATATTTCAAAAAATTATTACATTTTTGTCAAAACATATTTTTAGAAAGATATTGAATAGAATTGTGTTTATATTAGAGTTTGATCAGTTGTTTTGATAGGTTTGTAAATATAATAAAAAGTAAATAATACAAAGGTTATTTTTCTTCTATTGGAAATTCATCTCTATTTTAAGGATTTTTATTTGTTTTAGATTCGATTTAAAAAAATTTTCAAACTCAACAAATAAAAATATATATGCTAAATGTATATCATCGGCATTTATATAATTCTAATATAAAATTTACAAAATATTTATGAAACTTGAAATAATTATTTTTTACTGCTGAAAATGAATCTAATTTTATGCTATTTCAGTTTGTACAAGGACATGAATAAAATATTACACAATAGATAATTATTCATATTGCATTGTAAATATTTTATTATGAACTTCATTTATATTCTATTTTAACAATATTTACTTCTATGTTCTATATTAATTGTTAATTGATGTTTTAGTAGATTTTATAAAGTATTTTAAATAATTACAGATATAAATGTATCTAAATTTTTATTCAAGTTATAATTATTTTCTTCTTGTTTATTAACAAATGCCCTATGCTGCTTCAGAGATATTTTAAAAATAGAACAATACCGATGAAAAATGAAAAGATGTGTTTATCCTTTAATTTTATATGCTTTAATTATATTATATATATATATATATATATATATATATATATATATATATATATATATATATATATATATATATATATATATATATATATATATATATATATATATATATATATATATATATATATATATATATATATATATATATATATTATCATGATATCATTCATAATGAACCCGCACTTTAATTTTTCTCAAATATGGTAAAGTCATTCTATTATGTGGTATTATGGGAAATTTTGATGGTGAAATATCTGATTAAAAAATATGGGTTTCTTAAATTACAAGATCGTATTAATCATTATAAGATGTAGTAACTAGTGCAAAGAATAACTAAAATTGAAATAACATTGCATTAAAAACAAAATGGAAAAAAAAAACATGTGTAACAAAACTAAACAGAAATTGTAACTATATTTTTAAGCCCATAAATGTTAAAAAATTGTTTGAAATATTGAGGAAGTATATGGTTGGTTAGTTAGTGTCGTATCCATTTTAAGTCAAATCAAATAATTTCGTGTGCCGAAATCATGGCCTTGGCAATGTGTACAGTTTTAGTACAGCGCAATATGTACAGTTTTAAGCCTTGGCAATGTGTACAGATAGAAATTTATCTGAAAGGAAAATTCATCAATAGCCTGTGAACTTCTTAGAATGGCCAGGCTGTTAAACATATTTCCAGGATCAGCTCCTCCTCAGGTCAGTTCCAACAGATTTGTAAGATCTGCTGACGTCTATATTTATAGTCATTCTTCAGAAGTGTTGTATTCTAAGTCTGCAAATAACTTTGGTAATAACTCTACCTAAAGATTTATATGTAGAGTACAAATGATGTAGAAATAGTTTTTATCCTATATTTTTTATGAATAGGACAAATATCAGTTGGATGAATCGATGGATATACTTATATATTTAAAAAGTATTTGTGCAATCATTGAATTATAAATTGTTCATATTACTGAAATTTGCTTGGATATTTTATTTATAAAAAGACACAGTTCACAATAGAATCATGACCAATTATTCAAATCGGAACTCAATTTAAGCGAATGGTTTGGGCAGTGGTCTTCGAGTCAATAGTTCAAGAATTGGATTCGTACTTAGAGACTGGATGTTAGTATTGGCTAGGATTCAACTTTACCCGGTCTTATTAGCCTACGAGTACAAAAACGGATCATTAATCAACAAACAAATCACAATAGAAATTAATGAATAATATCAAATAGTGCAATTGTTCTAACATGATAAATACAGTTTGAAGAAATTAAAAATACTAGTTGCTAATTGCTGTGAAACTAAATGAAATTTATTGAGCAAATTCTAAAGTTTTAATAAAATCATACAATTAAACATTACAACTAAGCAAACAACTGACAATAATTCAAATTTGCTTGTATCCATTTAATCTGCTGATATCATTTGAAGCATAATGTTTTCTATAACTTGTTAAGTTAAAAATTTTATTCTTCTGAAAACAGATGCAGTTTTGTAAACTTCCCTTGAATACTCACACCTGGAAAATCAATATAAGCTACTTCAGATTAGAAAAAGGAATTCATTAAAATATCTGGTACAACATTCCCTTGAATAGTGTTCAGGAGTTTCTGGTTTTCTAGGTAAAATCTTATTCCTATATGTGAAATGATACTTTTCGGAATCTTGGCCATGACTTATCTTTGAAAATAGCTTTAAGAAAAAATACCAAACATAAATATTTGAGTCTTACAAATTTCTTTTGGTTTTCCGACAAATTTCATTTTATGTATTCCAATCTAATATTATTATTAATACTATGAGAGACTAACCGAAGTACATTCGTAGAAATGTTCAACATCTTATACACTAACAACAAAAGTAACTGTTTCAAAGAAATGAAACTAATATTTATTTTTCCTCCTATTTCTTCTTTTTGCTACATATATGTATATAAAAATAAAATGTATCTTGATTTTTTACTTATAGCTCAAATATAATGCATAAATTTTTTATTTATGTCAGAATACATTCATAAACCATTTTATTTTCTAGCAAATATGCATTTGTAAATATTTGTGTTCATGAATTTCAGCAATCAAAACGGAAGAATTTAAAAAATATAAGTATTTGCTTAGATGGAATATAAGCAACAAATGTTTATTTTTAAGACAACAAATATTTAAAAGTGTTTCTATATTTTCTTATATTTATGTCCCAATTTAACTAAGAAAGCTTTGAAATAAAAGTTACACCTATGTTATGGATTGAAATAATCTCATTTACAAGTTATATATTGAGAAGGCAAAAAACTGACGATGAAATAATTTATATTTTATATTCGTTAAAAATATTTTTAGCTTTCGTGAATCATAAAAGTATGTGTTTAAAGGAATGTGAAATCGAGAGTAAAATTATTCGTAAGGGGAAAAAAACGGAAATTATATAAAATAATGCAAAAAAATCCCATGATAACGCATAATTAATTAAAAACAAAACTACGTGATAAACAAGTGAAACAAACCTTACTATAAGTAAAGACTTTGAATGAATATTCGTGAAACATGGTCAAGAATTTTATTTATTAAAGAGAAAAATATTCTAAAATCAGTTTATATTTGATTTCAAATATAATTTATTTCTGGGAAATGAAACACTTGCAGTAAAACTTGGAATTAATAAAATGTTCTCAGAGATAAATTTATTAAAAATAATATTTTCTTATTTAAATAGAAAATTGATTAAATTTTAAGATACTTTCTTTGAGCGCACTATTTTATGGGTACTGTGATAGTTTTATGTATCATATAATAGCTCTTAATATCTAATAAATTATTTAATGTGTAGGTCTTGCTATTCCTAAGTTGAGCTTAAAAATACTGTAAAATTGCGAGAAACACTTCAAAGTTTGATACGGTTTTATAAATGCTTTTTATTGAAAGGATTTCTTTTCTTTTAATGGTTAATTTCTTCCACAGGAGTTTTAAATAGACAGAAAATTTCAACTTAAAATGCACTTCGAATTACTGAAAATGTCCAAACTTGAAATACGCATCAAACCATAAATTATTGTACCGAAAGTTAAAGGCATAACCATTCAACTACAAGTTCGGTTCAGTTACAATAATTCTTAATGAATGCAAAATTATGCACGAAAGTTTCACATCAGAAAAACCATTTTAACTGATCTATTAGATTTTAAATATGCAGGCTAAAATTCCTAATCTACGTGCCAAAAATCTTGCTTAATTGAAACTAATTATTTTTTTCGTAAAATGTAGCTTATGAAATAATGGCTTTATGTAAAATGCGGTCAAATGTAATTTAAAATAAAGTTAAAAATTTGTATTGTTTCAAAAATTTCTATCTTAATACTGATAACTGTTTTTACATGTTTATATTTTTTAAACTTCCACACGCTTAAATAATCATGTTAAGAAAAAACAAACGTAATTATGCTGAAGAAAATGAAAAAAATGCAAATCAACTTTGTGTATAAAATACAGTAACGTATTCATTTCGTTTCAAAGCATTAATTTCTTTTTTCAAAATTTAAAATTGTTAAGAAAATCAAAATTTCTGAGTAAATGAGTATTATACATTTTTAAAGATTAAAATAAAAGTTTTAATTGGAATTACTAGTTCATACATAAATTATTTTAAACTAATGCAAGAAACATGAAATGTTTTAAAGGATATTTTTAATAATATAATAAATAAACTACTAAATGCAATATATAATTTAAAATGCTTATATATTGAAGACTTTATGGGAAAACTTTAAAATGTTTCGAGTTCTCTTTGAAGGCAAACAAATATAAAAAATGTTTAATAATAATGTATTTCATTTAAATAAATGTAATAAATATACTCATGCAATGAAGTTAAAGTTTATGTTTTATCAAATATTCTTAAACAATGCCATTAAGTGTGATATATTTTACAAAAATAAAATCACAAAATATTCACTATAAAATATTCCGTTTATGAGTTTATAAGTATTCATATTAACTGTTTTTCAAAAATAAACTTTACATTCACAAACATAAGCAATTTGTTTGGCAGATTTTATTAACCTAAGTCATACATTTCAATTTATTTTCCGTAATTTTCTTGGTTTTTTTCTTTTTAAATTTTAATTTTATATCATCGTAATTTTCTTTAAATCAATTTTTCTTTCTAAAATTTATAAAAAAATTTGTTATACTATTCTATTTTATTGATGTTATTCTTGAACGTTAAATTATTCATGTCATATAATGCAATATTTTATGAAAAAGTTATATAAATCTTGATAGGTTTAAAATTAATTATATTATTAATATAGAAATATATACAATTGTGACTTAATCTTGGCTATTATGTAATCAAATATTCCTTACATTATTATAATATCTGATCATTGAAAGCAGCGATTATATATATATATATATATATATATATATATATATATATATATATATATATATATATTGTTACAAATTTATAAATAATGATTATATTTGTCTTAAAATATCTCAGACAGATCAGAAATTCTCACATTTTGGGCAAAAATTGCGGTATTTAGACGTGTTGTAGTTTAAAAGCGGATTTCCTAATGATTTGGCGACTTGGCGACAGTTGGCGAGATTCTTGGCGACTTGGCGACGGTTGGCGAGATTTTTGGCGACTTGGCGAGAAATCGATACTTCTGGAAACATCCATCACCTAAGCTCTAGGACCAATATTTTTCGAGATAGCCTAGAAGCTTCCAGAACCTTGGCGAAATTGGTAGATTTCTCCGCCAAGTCAGGTATAAATACCGCAGCCCGACATGGAAGAGTCAGTTTTGTGAAGACAGTCAGTGAGTGAAGACGATTAGTTGTGACTGCTAGTTGTTCTCTGTCTGAGGTATTTGAGACCTGTGATTGGAAGCTGTTTTTTTATTATATCTGACGAATTGTAGCTGTATAATTGTGACTGTTACAGCGGGAATTTCGTTTATTTAGTGAAGTTCTTACGAATAAAAGTCTTGTGTTCATTAAGTGGTTGCTTTATTCAACTCTCAATCGACACGAACCTGTGAAGCTCGGTACAACTGGTGTCAGAATCGGGGTTGAAGAGTTGATGCAGCGTGTCACAAGAAAAATGGATATGGATTTAATGAAAAGTCTTCTCGAAAAATTAGCGGAGCAGATGGCTGAGATGAAAGCTGGACAAGCAGATATGAAAACCGAGATGAAAGCTGGACAAGAAGAGATGAAAGCTAGACAAGAAGAGATGAAAGCTGGACAAGAAGAGATTAAAACCGAGATGATGAAAGAGATAAAATCTGGACAGGAGGAACTTAAGAAGGACATTGTAAGTGTTAAAGAAGAATTCTCCAACATCATTCAGGAGAAGATGAATGCAATGGAAGATAAGGTAACTTCAGTTGAAACTAAAGTTCTGGAGATAGAAGAAAACGTTGAAGAAGCATTAGACAATATGAATAAGAAGATTGAAAGCTTGGAGAAGCAAATATCAAACAAACATGAGGAACCCAACGTGACATTTGTGCCTTCCCTAGCCAATATTAAACTCTCAACATTTGATGGGAAATCATCCTGGCAAGTATACAAGACCCAGTTTATGATGGTAGCGGAAGCTAATGGATGGAATCCCCGAGCCCAAGCTTTTCACCTGGCGGCTTCTTTAAGAGGAGACGCGGCTGACATCCTCGAGACGCTTCCGGAGGAGCAGAGGCACGATTTCCAAGCCCTATCGAGTGCGCTTGAGCTGCGGTTTGGAGATAAGTGCACTAAAGAATATAGCAGACTACAGTTAAAGTCCCGCTATCAAAAAGCGGGTGAAAGTCTTCAAGAATTGGCTGCCGATATTCAGCGACTTTCCCATCTAGCATTTTCGGACTGCCCAGCTGAGACACGTCAGGATCTGGCTCTCCATCACTTCATCGATAGTGTGAGGGATCCGGAGATACAGAAAACACTTAGACTCGCCGATGTCAAAGATATTGGATCTGCCCTAGTCTACGCACATAAGATAGAGGCTGCCCAGCAGGCCGCGCGTAAAGACCGGCACTCAATCAGAGCCGTCTCTACTACTGATACGGACTATGATCTCAGAAAGCAAATCGAAGATCTGCGGCGAAAATTCCGTAACTTAGAATTGAGTAAAGGTGGCAGAAACACGAAAATTCAGTGTTGGACTTGCGGTGCAGTCGGACACGTTCAGAGAGACTGCCCGAAACGAAAAAATGGTGGAAATGATCTTCCACCACAGCAGGGAAACTAATATGTGGCCATCTCGCGGGGCGGAGATGTCCAGAGAGTCAGAAGCCCCATTTCAAATTGTTTCACATTTCTTCCGTAAGTAGCGGCGACAACGGACTTTTCGTTATGGGACATGTCAACGAAGTTCCCTGCAGAATGATAATCGATACTGGAGCCAACGTAACTATCATTAGGACAGATTTGGCTCGCAAACTTGGTGACAAACTCATCTGGACGCCGCCCTGCATTACCCTCCAAACTGTGACAGGTGACAAGATTAAAGTGCATGGAAAAATAAATCTAAACATTGCATTTGGTAATGCCGTGTACCATCATATGGCATATGTCGCTGATATAAATGACGAATTTATTCTCGGATTGGACTTTCTCAAAGAAAACCATTTCAAGTTAGATTTTAAAAATAATGAACTACACTCATGTTCTGAAGACATAGCGATTTTTAAGACGAAATATTCAGATATTAAAACAGTCCATCATATAACTGCGAAGAGTGAAACAACATTACCACCAAGAACTGAGACAATAGTTTGCGGAGCTCTTTCAGAAGATAATAATTTTCATTATGGATTGACTGAATATCCAGATTCCGACAATAGCGTTAAAGGAGTACTAGTGGCTTCTTCACTCGTCGACCTTTCACGAAATGTAATCCCGGTAAGAGTTGCTAATCTAAGTAATAAGGTAAAACTTATAAAAGAAGGAGAAGTGCTAGCGACTTGCACTCCAGTGACCTGTATTAACCGAAATTGTCAAGCCACACTATCTGAGCCTCCTGACACTCTAATTAATGAACTCCTTCAGAGAGCAGAGTTAGATGATAAACAGAGGAATGCTGCAAGAAATTTATTATTAGAATTCGGAGATCTCTTTTCCAAGAAATCAGATGATGTTGGGCGAACCAAATTGACGCAGCACCGAATCAATACAGGAAATCATCCACCCATTAAACAACATCCGAGAAGATTGCCATTCGCTAAGCAGGAAGAGGTGGATAATCTTCTGATGGAAATGCAGCAGAATGACATTATTGAGCCATCAGAGAGTCCTTGGGCTTCGCCTATTGTTTTAGTTCGGAAGAAAGATGGTTCTACCCGATTCTGCGTTGACTATCGTCGGTTAAACAACATCACTAAAAAAGATAGTTACCCTCTTCCTAGGATTGACGATACACTTGATGCTTTATCCGGAAAACAATGGTTTTCGACTTTGGATCTCAAGAGTGGTTATTGGCAAGTAGAGATACATCCTGAGGATCGAGAAAAGACTGCATTCACCACAGGACAAGGACTTTGGCAGTTCAAGGTTATGCCATTTGGGCTTTGCAATGCACCTGCAACGTTTGAGCGCCTGATGGAGACAGTATTACGAGGACTTTCCTACGAAGCCTGTTTGGTATATTTGGACGATATCATTATTGTAGGGCGCACATTCGAAGACCATTTAAGAAACATCCGAAAGGTGCTGGAAAAATTAAAAATGGCCAACCTGAAGCTGAATCCTTGCAAATGTAATTTATTCCGACGTGAAGTAAGCTATCTGGGACACATTATCTCTGCTGAAGGTGTAAGAACAGATCCTGAAAAGATCTCCGCAGTTAAGGACTGGAGTCGTCCAAAAGATGTCCACCAATTAAGAAGTTTTCTTGGACTATGCACATATTACAGGAAATTTGTTAAGGGTTTTTCAAGTATTGCCAGACCTCTTCACAAGTTGACAGAAGTTAAACAGAGATTTCTATGGACAGATGAATGTGAGAAAGCTTTTAAACAACTGAAGGAGGCGTTGACATCTTCGCCCGTTCTTGCATATCCCCAGCCCGAAAAATTATTCATTTTAGATACGGATGCCAGCAACGAAAATATCGGAGCTGTTTTGTCGCAAGAAATTGATGATAAAGAATATGTCATTGCTTATTGGAGTAAATGTCTATCGAAACCAGAGCGGAATTACTGTACAACCAGGAAGGAATTGCTGGCAATCGTTAAAGCCATAGAACATTTCCACCATTATCTCTATGGAAGAAAGTTCTTGCTCCGGACAGATCACGCATCCTTAACCTGGCTTTTAAATTTTAAAAATCCGGAAGGACAGGTAGCCAGATGGATTCAACGACTCCAGGAGTTTGACTTTGAAATACGTCATCGCAAAGGAACTCTTCATGGAAATGCTGATGCACTATCAAGGAAACCGTGTAATGAAAGCTGCCGATATTGTTCTAGAGTAGAGAAGAACTATCAGCTGATAAATACTTCGGTACGCCAAGTTACTGTTTCACCTCCATCAAAACCAGACCCATGGAGTGATAAAGGACTTAGGGAAGCCCAAAAAGAAGACCCAGATATAAATCCAATTCTTGAATTGAAAGAATCTTCCAGTATGAAACCAAGTTGGCAGGATATCTCCACCTACAGTCCTGCTACTAAGCAATATTGGGCTCTTTGGGACTCACTCCATATAAGAAATGGTGTCTTATACAGGAAATGGGAGTCCGATGATGGACGTAATTTCAAATGGCAGCTTGTTCTTCCAAAATCAAGAATTTCAGATGTTTTGAAAGAATTGCATAGTAGTTCAACTGGAGGCCACTTTGGAGTAATGAAAACTCTACAAAAGGTTCGAGAACGCTTCTATTGGAGCAAAACTAGACAAGATGTAGAGAAATGGTGTCAATCTTGTGATGACTGTGCGGCACGTAAGGGACCAAAGAAACGTAGCCGAGGAAGGTTGCAGCGGTACAACGTAGGAGCACCTTTTGAGCGAATAGCATTAGACATTTTGGGTCCTTTACCACGATCTTCAAATGGCAACAAATACATACTAGTTGTCATGGACTACTTTACTAAGTGGCCTGAAGCGTTTGCAATCCCCGATCAAGAGGCGATTACAGTAGCCGAGGTTCTAGTGCATCAATGGGTTTCCAGATTCGGCACACCCTTACAAATCCATTCTGATCAAGGGACAAATTTCACCTCTGTTGTGTTTAAAGGGATGTGTCAAATTCTCGGAATAGACAAGACGCAGACCACGCCACTACACCCACAATCGGACGGCATGGTAGAGAGATTTAACAGAACCATCTTGAATAATCTCTCACTTATGGTTTCCAGAAATCAGCAAGATTGGGATATGAAGTTACCGCTGTTTCTGCTTGCATATCGCAGTGCTGTCCATGAGACTACCGGATATACTCCTTCACAGATGCTCTTTGGTCGCGAACTTCGTCTCCCTTGTGATCTTCAGTTTGGTCGTCCACCGGATACATCCTCATCGCCAGAGGAATACCTTCGAGACCTTCAGGCACGTCTTGAAGATGTCCATAACTTCGCTCGAGACCGAATCAACCTGACGACCGAAAGAATGAAGACAAGGTATGACACAAGAGCGACAGGACATGAATTTCAAGAAGGTGACAAAGTTTGGTTGTGGAACCCGATTCGACGTAAAGGACTTTCTCCAAAGTTGCAAGCCAACTGGGAAGGTCCCTACACAGTCCTAAAAAGACTGAACGACGTCGTGGTTCGTATAAGAAAATCATCTTCTTCAAAACCAAAGGTAGTACATTATGATAGATTAGCTCCTTATCGTAATGTAGAGTAAAAATTAGTAGACCATGGTCTCTTTGTAAATAGTATAGATAATTTTTTTATCTTTTCTATTTTTTTGTATTTTTAGTTGCTTGTGTATGTAATGTATCCTCTTGAAATGTAAATTCTCTTATATTAAATTTGGCCTCCTATCAGGGGATTGTACTGCCCGGGACGTGCAGTCCTTGAGAGGGGGCAATGTTACAAATTTATAAATAATGATTATATTTGTCTTAAAATATCTCAGACAGATCAGAAATTCTCACATTTTGGGCAAAAATTGCGGTATTTAGACGTGTTGTAGTTTAAAAGCGGATTTCCTAATGATTTGGCGACTTGGCGACAGTTGGCGAGATTATTGGCGACTTGGCGACGGTTGGCGAGATTTTTGGCGACTTGGCGAGAAATCGATACTTCTGGAAACATCCATCACCTAAGCTCTAGGACCAATATTTTTCGAGATAGCCTAGAAGCTTCCAGAACCTTGGCGAAATTGGTAGATTTCTCCGCCAAGTCAGGTATAAATACCGCAGCCCGACATGGAAGAGTCAGTTTTGTGAAGACAGTCAGTGAGTGAAGACGATTAGTTGTGACTGCTAGTTGTTCTCTGTCTGAGGTATTTGAGACCTGTGATTGGAAGCTGTTTTTTTATTATATCTGACGAATTGTAGCTGTATAATTGTGACTGTTACAGCGGGAATTTCGTTTATTTAGTGAAGTTCTTACGAATAAAAGTCTTGTGTTCATTAAGTGGTTGCTTTATTCAACTCTCAATCGACACGAACCTGTGAAGCTCGGTACAATATATATATATATATATATATATATATATATATATATATATATATATATATATATATATATATATATATATATATATATATATATATATATATATATAGATAGATAGATAGATAGATAGATAGATAGATAGATATAGATATAGATATAGATAGATAGATATAAATAATTCATATGTATTATAAAATTCATTATTTATATGAATTTTACAATTTTTTAAAAATATTTAGTGACCTTTTTTAACTGGTTAAAAGTATTAATATAAGGATGCAAAATGTTGATCATGGGGAGTGGTAGACGTTTCTAACCTCAAAATAATGGGTCTTGGGTTCGAATCCTGGATTGGGCATGGATTTTCCTTACTCTTTCTTCGTGTGTTTTGTTTGCATTCAGGGCAAAGATGGTTTCCCCACTGTATGCCCCACTTTAAAAAATTGCCATTACCTTGTAGAGCTAAAGCTGATTACATTCTAAAAGGCAGCTGGGCAATGGGAAAAAAGGACCAGAAACTGCAGTAAATTTGTTAATTTACTGCAGTTTTACTGCAGAATTTGTGAATGTAACACTAGTTTCTATCTAAATTTAATTAATGTAAATAGTGTAATAAACGAAAGATGTTTTGCGAAACTAATATTTTGATTCCTACATTATATTACTATTATTAAAATATCAATTTGGAAGTTATACTTTTTAATTATATACATACTTTTACGACATTATCCTTGACACTTTATCCTTTTTACGACATTATTCAGTTTATATCTACTATTAAAATCATGTCTGGGATTAAAAATATGTTTATTTTATTGAAAGTATAATAATTTTGTTTTACGCAATATAAACACAAAAATTGATAATAAAATAAAATGTTTGATATCTCTTCGTAAGTTATGAGAGTTTAAAACATCTAATTAAATAATAATATTGCTTACGGTATAAAATTATCTAAAATCAACATAGCTTTTTCTAAGAACTTTTTGAAAAATGTTTACATTCTTATATCAAAGTAGAGTTTAGTTTCGAAAATACAATATCGAGTATTTTTTTATGTAATGATTCAAATCAACAAAAGCCCTTTATTTGATAAGAAATTCCCTATTTTAAGACTACTTCTTAACCTCCTTTTTGAATGAAATTCGAACAAAAGAGTAAAGAAAACATACTAATGATGCTTATATATAAGCTTCTACCTTCCTAAAACACATTTCCAGCAAGTTGGCCAAACAAGTCTACCTTATTAAAGTTGTTATCGAAAACAATGGTTTATCAAACAAAGAAATAAAAAAGCTAAAGTATCAAAACATTTCTAATACTGAGAACATGTAGGCATATTAAAAACAAATACACTGAAGAAGAAAGAGATTTCTCTTTCATTAAAATGTCTTTAGATTACGACTGTTATTTTTTTAAAAGAATTTGAACTTCCTAATAATTTACTTCCACAAATACGCTTATATTTACATTTTTTAAGATGCTTACTTTTATATATAAATAAATATAGATGTGTGTGATCTTTAAAAATATTCTTCTTATTTCAGTAGTAAATTAAATTTAAAATATTTGAATAATGAAATTTAATAATATAAATTATTTTTCTCTAGGAAACAATATTTATAAGAAAATTGTATATCATAAAATTTGAACTTCTTAATAATTTATTTCTTCAAATACATTCGTACTTACATGCTGTTAGATATTTCCTTATATATATATATGAGTGTAGATGCGTGTCTTCCTTAAAATATTTTTCTTTGTTCAGAAGTAAATTATGTTATGAAATATTAATAATGTAAATTATTTTTCTATAGGAAACACTATTTACAAGAAAATTGTATATCAAAAAAGTAAGCAAATTATTGAAAAAGTAGACTAATCTGTTCAATTAAACCATAGGTAATAAATTTTAAAAAATTACTCTTATTAATCATTTGTATAAGTGCTAAATTAATAACATTAATCTATTATCAGCTAAAAGGTTAAAAATAAATACACTGAAGAAGAAAGAGATTTCTCTTTCATAAAATGTCTTTAGATTACGACTGTTATTTTATGAAAAGAATTTGAACTTACTAATAATTTACTTCCACAAATACGCTTGTATTTACATTTCATAAGATACTTTTATATATAAATAAATATAGATGCGTGTATTCTTTAAAATTATTCTTTCTATTTCTGTAGTAAATTAAATTTTAAATATTTGAATAATGAAATTTAATAATATAAATTATTTTTCTCTAGGAAACAATATTTATAAGAAAATTGTATATCATAAAATTTGAACTTCTTAATAATTTATTTCTTCAAATACATTCGTACTTACATGCTGTTAGATATTTCCTTATATATATATATGAGTGTAGATGCGTGTCTTCCTTAAAATATTTTTCTTTGTTCAGAAGTAAATTATGTTATGAAATATTAATAATATAAATTATTTTTCTATAGGAAACACTATTTACAAGAAAATTGTATATCAAAAAAGTAAGCAAATTATTGAAAAAGTAGACTAATCTGTTCAATTAAACCATAGATAATAAATTTTAAAAAATTACTCTTATTAACCATTTGTATAAGTGCTAAATTAATAACATTAATCTATTATCAGCTAAAAGGTTAAAAATAAATACACTGAAGAAGAAAGAGATTTCTCTTTCATAAAATGTCTTTACATTACAACTGTTATTTTATGAAAAGAATTTGAACTTACTAATAATTTACTTCCACAAATACGCTTGTATTTACATTTCATAAGATACTTTTATATATAAATAAATATAGATGCGTGTATTCTTTAAAATTATTCCTTCTATTTCTGTAGTAAATTAAATTTTAAATATTTGAATAATGAAATTTAATAATATAAATTATTTTTCTCTAGGAAACAATATTTATAAGAAATTTGTATGTCATAAAATTTGTACTTCTTAATAGTTTTATTCCACATATTTATATTACACATTTGTATTTACATGCTGTAAGCTGTTTTCTTGTGTATATGAGTGAGTTTAAATGCGTGCATTCCTTAAAATTATTTTTTCTATTTTAGTAATAAATAAATTATGAAATATTAGTAATACAAATTATTTTTCTCTAGGAAACATTATTCACAAGAAAATTGTATATCAAAAAAGTAAGCAAGTTATTGAAAAAGTAGATTAATCTATTCAATTAAATAATAGGTAATAAATATCTAATAACTCGTATTAACAATTTTTATAAGTGCTACATTAATAATATTAGTCTACTATCAGCTAAAAGATTATTAAATATCACACCTTTTAATTTAACATTTTATATTTTTAAAACAAATTTCTTAAAAAAAATTAAACTGCTTATATATAATTTTTTAAGTTAAAATTGTACTTTTCATGTAACGAATAATTGAATATCTGAATAATTAGGTATACGAAAACAAATTCAGAATATTAAATAAATTTGAATTTTTCCTTTCTGTCATTTTTATAGATATTTATATGAAATACATGATACTATGAATTTAAAGTTGATAAAAAATGCAAGAATATCATGATTTTGAAAAATATTTATTTCATCGACTTAGTTATACAAGGGCAGAAGAGAAAATTATATCTATGTTAAAAAACATTTTATACGTTTGAAAAAATATATTATTACTCTTTGGAAATGTATCCTCAGATGATATTGTATGTAGTAATAATTTCACTAATCATTAAAAATGTCTAAATTAAACACTGTTTACCCATCATTTTCCTCAAAAAACTTAATGCTGATTCAACAGCATTTGTTAATTACAATGATAGAAGAAAATACTTCCCAGTTTTGAATTTAAAATCATTTCCATGTGTGTGATTATTCGGAGTACGCACTAGATTGAAAAATTTACCAAATTTAAATTCGAAATCATCCAAATATATCTCATTTTAAATTTCTTAAGACTTATTAATCGTCGTCTTCGTTATTAATATAACAAGTTATAAAATAAAAATACTTATGGTATATCTTATTATGTAATTAATAGTAATTAAAAATAAGTTAAAATCTTTTTTATTAGGAATTATTTATTAGAATTTTTATATCATTGAAATTTTTTCTGATAAATAAGTACGATTTGTAATTTTTTTAAATATTAACGACGCAGATCATTTCAATATGCATATAGAAATATAATAATGCACAGTGAAAATTAAGTGGCAAGTGATTCATTACTAACCAACCAATTTTTTCTTTTGTTATCATTTAAATAGATGAAATGTACTCAGCATATAAAGTTATCGGCGAATTTTCAGTATTCTTCTATATACTTTCTCTCTATTGTAGAAAAAAAGTGCCTACAAAGTTTCAATAATTTCTTAAGATTCTTTTTAAGACAAAATGTTGTGGAAGCGTTGTGAATTTGCTCCTCAAAGCTAGCGAGAGAAATGAACATATTTAATTAATATATTGTAAATCTATAAATAAGAGTGAATATATTTTGTCATAGATTCATAGACATGCAGTGAACGCTTAGAAATTATAAACAAAATGATTGAATAATTTCAATTGAAAATTTATCAATCATCAGGAAAAATTATTCACTCCGGGCGAACGCGCGCGCGAATAACACTTGTTATTCACTCACTATGAGGATTTCTTGAAGTAACACAAACAATTCTATTTCCATTTTGAGTCTTGTTGTGTTCATATCTGAATATGATATATTTTGGTTTTGCATAACCTAATTTTGAAAGATGTTTTAATTGTATACTTAAAAAATTTTATTTTTGTTGAATTGAGAATCTTTTTTTTTCCAACGGCAGGCACTTGGGTGATGATCCCTATGCCACAACAAGGCCACTCATTTGTCGTTACCCAGCGGGCACCTGTGAACCAAGTCACGGATGCGAGTAGCGTTGCCTGCGCCATACCACCACAAAAACGTTTATAGCCGAGCTGGCAGCCGTATGGTTAGCGCTCTTGCCTTCGATTCAACAGTTCGTGGATTCGAATCCCACCTTGGGCATGGATGATTGTAGTGGTTCGGAATCCATTTTAAACCGTAGGTCCCAGTCTAATTAGCCTTCGTGTGCAAAAAATGACCGTTGAGTGACAAAAACAAAACAAAACGTTTATAGGGTGGGACACATTCATACCTCCCTCATCACAGAAGAAAGGACAGAGAAACACAGAGAGAACAGAGAAAGAAAGTAACATCCATGCTCCAGCCTGGATTCGAACCAGGGGCCCACAGCTCAAGAATCACAAGCGCTAATTACACTGCCATCGGTCGGCTGCATTGAGAATCTGAATGATTATTACTTCTCGCGAGCTCGCGTGAACAAATTTTCTTGATTAAAATTTTTTAACTCTCTGTTTTTTAATTATTTTTAATTAAAAAGCTTTTTTTAGATTATTTTTAATAAAGGGAATATCAGAAAGTAGGAAATAATGAAAATCACTAGTCCTTTTATAATAATTTGTAATATAGCAAAATTTAGAATTAATTAAAATTTAAATTTATAATAATGCATATATGTTACATATGGCTACTTAAGATTCATTTGAATACAAAACAATGTCTCCCAAATGTATAAACTATTTTTTTTTAATTATTTCAGCGATTTCACTTGAAAAGCTGTTTTGTAACATAATTCCTTTCATTTTATGTTCTAATTAATTTTTGATATTTTTTATAATCTTATATATCTTGCAAATCATTTTCAATTATTTGCAGTCTTGATAAATTTTTTAAAGTTAAAACTTTATTTACATTCCAAAATATAACTTTTCTGTCCATATTATTATAAAATAAGTAATAAACATAAGAAAATAAGATTTTATTTTAAAACATTTTTATTTATAAGAGAAAAAACACCTTTCTTACAAATTAAAGAATAATTAAACTCGTAAGTGCAAAATATAATCAGTTTCTTTTAACAATAAAAATTTAAAATCATGAAAAACATTTTTTTTCATACAGTGTTCTTACAAATGACTTTTAGAAAGAAAAAGCTTAAAAATATTTTGTGAAATCTGTAAATTTTTTTTATAAACAGGATGCTTTGTGACATCTTTTTAACCCTCATGAAATTTCTTTATTACTCTTCAACATATTTAATTGTAATTAATATTTTAAATAATGAATTCTTAAGGAAAGGAATTTATACACAACTTCATTGCAATGCATAATAATTTTTTTTTAATTTTTCTTCCAATATTTTACATTATATCAATCAAAATTTAATAACTATAAATGACACTTTATAACGAAACTTATAATGTATTTCATTTTGATAAATATATTTGCGTTTTATATTAATTAATTTAAGAAAGCCATGCAAACTAATACATTAAAATATAAATTAAAATGTCAGTTTAAAATCCACGAGTTTATATTTCGAATCATTAATTTTTCTTTTAATGAACCTAATTAAGATGTGATTTATTTCAACAGATTCTCCTTATAGTTGCTATATGTCTTTTTATACCAATAGATTTGAAATAAAAACATAATGTTTTATAAAAAACTCAAGAAAAAAAAGTTTTATAAATTTTTTGACACAAAATTGAATTTTGTCTTTGTATATAAATATAGAATGTACTTCTTAAAGACAAAGTTGATTTTCTTAGAGTTTTAATAGTTTACAATTTAAGTTACATAATTTGAAACTTAAAATATATTTAGTCAACTTTTGTTTCTCCATTGAAAATATGAAAAATGAGTATATATTTTGATTTTAAAGCTTTGAATTTTATTGCTTACCTTTCTAGGCTGGTAATTTAAAATCGTCAATGCGTTGTTTGTTCCATTATGATCGCAAAAGATATACAAAGAACGTTTTAGTTACAAAATAGAAGCTCTTTATCTTAAAATAGTCAGATATTTCATTTCGTCAAAAAAATGAAGATGTAAAAGTCTATAATTCCAAGTAGAGTTCTCTTGCCTTTTCAAAAGCAAGTGGATTTGAATATCAGCTTGGGCTTAGATGTTTGTAATAATTCGAAATCCACTTTCTCAGTCTAATTAGCATTAAAAAATAGAAGTAAATTTTGCATGAATTATATATCTTTTAATTATAACGTTATGTAATCAAGAATTAGAAACACTAATGGGTTATTTCACCTTTTTATCATTTGATTTTTACACATTAATGATATCTTATAAGCATATTAATTACACACAGACTTTGCAACAATGCTTTATTTCAAAGTTTCGTTATAATAGATTGGTAGGATTAGCACAATTTATAATCCTAACGTCATATAAAAAAACTTACATAAGCAGCTTGTGTTTTTTAAATATGTGTACAAAATAAAAGGAAATTTTTATTTGCATAGAAAATATCATTTTTTAAAGAAAATTTTAATTTATACAATGCATTTTATGTTTTCTATAGAAAGTAAATTTTAAATTGTGTTAACATTACCAACCATTTTATTTTATTATTAAACAATACTTAATTTATAAATGTGTATTGGATATTCTTTACTTAATTCTTTTAATAAAGTCATAAATAAAATGAATTAGTAAAAGAACTCCAATAGCGTTTTTAGCAATCAAAAGAGCTTGCGCTTGACATTCAAAATCTTAATTAAACATGCCCGGATGATTTTTGTACTGGTATGCACAATTTATACAAAAGATTTTAATATTTAAATATATCATATACAAAATTCAAGCTCAAATGTGAATGAAAAATAAGAACCATCAGTAAAATATCAAACAGATAGTTAAAATTCTAACGTCATTTATATATATTATTAGAATTTTACTGTTAGATTGCTATTATTTCCAGTATTTAAGAGAGAGATAGGCATAGACCTCATTGTATTTTTAGCATGTTTTATTCTCCTATTAAGAAACTTAACATTACATTATATAAAGTATTTAAAAATTGTTTAAAATCTAATATTTATTTACTGGATAATTGTATTTCCATTTCTAAATATTTTGGCTTATTTCATCAATATGAATTTCAAAGCAATAATCCTTGCGAAATTCCTATTTATCATATTTCTTTGTTGTATTAATTACCGCAGAAATGTTTCGACTTTTTGGATAAAGAATTTATACAAAGGGTATACATTGATTAAAATGAAATAATATTATTTATGAGTTGCTCACTAAGTTTTTGTAAAGTTTAAATTTTTCATATTATCAATTAAGTAAAATATAACAAATTATTAATTCTCTTCAGTTATTTCAAGTACATTTTTCGAACGTTTTTGAAATGGACTATATATTTTGTACATTTTTCTCACATACATGAAGATAAAATATCGAAATCTTTTTATGAAATTTTATAAAAAAAAATACAATCAACTGCCATATAATTTATCTCATCTATTCAAATATCTAAAAATATAACAAAAAATATAATAAAATATTAATTCTATTTATGTATTTCAAATGTATTTTTCGAACGCTTTTTAAATTTCCTACATTTTGCTCATATTTATTAAGTTAAAATATAGACATTTATGTCTTTCTATCAAATTTTATAACACTCAACTGCTATAAAATTTGTCTCATCGATTCAAATATCTAAAAATATAATTAAATATGAATTCGATTTATGTATTTCAAATGTATTTTTCGAATGTTTTTGAAATGGACTGCATATTTTCAACTTTTTTCTCATATTCATGAAATTAGTTAAAATGTAAGCATTTATTTCTTTTTATGAAATTTTATTAAAAATTAAACTTGAGAGCCATGAAATTTGTCTCATCAATTCAAATATGTTATAAAGCAACCATGACCACAAAGAAATACCGAAACACGAAATTTTATGAATTCGATTAATTTCTGAATGCATATAAAAAAACAATTGATATTATGGCTCTTGCAGAACGATCCACCAATCCATAGAAGTGAGACGTACGTCTACATTATGTTAACTTAAGGTTGAGTTGTTACCGTGGGTGTAATGGTCAGGAGAAAATTTCTTCCTCTGCCAGATCAATGTCAAAATTCCGGGAGTAGGTCCGCTGGTTGTGCCATCTATCGGAGGAGTCTTGAGCAAAATCGTACTTTCTCCTTAATTAAGAAAAGCAAGAATCATAGTAAACTACGTAAATATGAAAAAAGTGTCGGCTTTGTAGTAAGAAACGAAGTTAGTTTCATGCTGAGAAAAACAAAAATACTTGTTAAAACGATAAAAATAATGAATTAATATTTAAGAAAAAATATTAAAATATATTTCTCAGAATTGTCAAATAATGACATTTCTATGTTTTTATCTTTCTGAATTTATAAATTCATGCAGAGAAAGAAAGGAAAAAAATTCCCTCAACTTTAATTTTTGAAATATTTCTAGAATGGTCATTAACGTGAAATCGTTTTCTATTCCTGGAAGACTTTCTATTACCGCAATTAGTAATAGAAATCATAAAATAAGATTTATATTCATTTTGAGAAATGTATAATGATAACGTAAAAATAAAAACTTTTAAATTATCCGAAAAATTTTAAAACAGTCGAGCTCTTTCAAAATTCCTGTTAATTTTTAAAACTTCCAAGTTAATAAATTAAGTTTATTCTCGGAAAAAAATTCGGTTTTTTCCCTCTTTTACAACATTACCCATATAATGCTAACTTCAATGGCTTTATACATGCCTTAACGCTTTCAATGACCTTTTAGTGTCTATATATAGAACACTACTAGTTTTTATATATTTGTAAAGTTTCCTCCATACATCTAATACCATTTAGAAGCAAGATTCATCAAATTATGTAATATATTTCCAGCCATCAACGATCCTGTATGGATGTCAGATGCTCTTAACGATAAATAAAGATTTATACTATGAAATAAAAATGATATACTTTTAGGTATTTCAGTTCATTGAACCACATTAACGATGGTCCATTGAACATTTTGAATGCTGACAACTGTTGATGCTCCTAGATAAAAATCTGCAGTAATTTATAAAAGTGCTGTACGTCTATCTTGTTCAAGAATTCTTGTAAGACATTGTGAGTCACCCGCATTTGGGATTTGATGTTTTACAAGACAGTCATGATGCACATACGAATTGACTATCAGCGATAGTTGAAACTTCTATCGCTTAGATACTATGTTTGATTTCACATGTGGTGACTATAACGCTAAGTCCATAGGTATACTTAAATACTAATAGCCTTTAGTAATAGTGGAAAAGACCAATTTAGTTGCATTTTAGACACCTGTTGTTTTATATAATAGTATTTACATCATAAGAAGTCATATCCTAGTATTTCTGGTATTTGAGTATGTTTTATACACATAAATTACAGAAATTACAAATAATTATAATTACTATAATTTAAACAAGTGTGTTTGAATAAACAGAAAATGTTATGAATTTTTAGTTTAATTTTTATTGTTTAAAATTAAAATGCTTCTCATCTGTTTTCAGAATTTTTCTTAATGTGTAAATTTTTATTGAAATTCCTCATTGACACAATAATAATAATCGCTTAGTTATTATTTACTATACCTTAATAAAATAACTTTGTTGTTTTTCCTCTATTAATTTTTGTATTGCATGTATTTACAACATAAATTTATCAAAGTTAAAATTATTTACAGAACTTTACTCTTAAATTTTGATTAAAATAATATTTAAAATGTGTAATATTTTTATATTTAATAATATTAGCATCACAACTTTTTTAAATTTATATATTAGTAACATATGACATTATTAATGGGTTTCTCTATGAGTAATTATTACTATCAAGCTTAGTTTAGAAATTAATTCTAATATGTACTGCAAATAATAATACATGCTAAGCACTATATGCAGTATATCAATTGTTATGTTTGTGTGTGTGAGTGTGTGGTTTTATCAAATTTTTTAAATAAATCGGATATTACATAAAATTCCGAGATTATTGATGCATTTTAAAAGTATTTCAATACAATATAAAAAGCTACATGTGTGTGTGTTTTAAGTAAATATAAATTATTCAAATTTTCTTTCATCTATTTGTAAAGATATTTAAGAAGCAATGTAAAAGGCTGATAAAAAATTCTTCTGAATCTTCTTTTAAAAATGTGCTGTAAAGTTTAGGTGTATTAAAAAGAGATCAAAGGGATATTTTGATGCATACTAAATATTCATATTTACTCAAATTTTTGGAAATAAATCCTTGTAAAGGTGTTTGATCTCCTGACTTATTTATTATAAGAAGATATTGGTTAAAATAACAATCATAATTATATTTTTAAAATAGTTTAATCATTAGTTAAATAATAGTAATAAAATAGTTTATATTTAATTATGTTACACACTTCTGAAAAATATAGATCCCTTTTTAAAAATTATGGATACATAATCCGAAATTAGTATATTAATATGTATCCACGATATATAAGATGGTTTGAATGTCTGTGAAACATTTTATGAAAGAATTATTAATTTTAGCTGATAGGTGAATCAAATTAGACTCTTAAGAGCACATATTTTTTTTAAAAAAATTATGTCCATACTTGTGTCATTGAGTATAAATGTTATACACTTCAATAGCCTTAAGTTAATATTTCATAAGAATTACTTCATAAATATATTTACCTAAATGTAAATTATGATGAGAAAATTTAATATCTAATAAAAAAGAAGCAGTTTCTTAGACATTAAGAGGTATTTATGGCTAATAAATTAATGGAAACACCTTAGATTTATAAATAATTCTTAATTAGTATGGTGTAAGATCACCCTTGGCATGTAATATAGCATGGATTCATGCCGAATAATATTTAGAAGGATATCGTACCATTCTTTATAGAAATATTGTAATAGTTCAATGAGAGATGCCGATCGAGGTTATTGATTTGGTATGAATACTCTAAAATAGAATATATTGGTTGAATTATGTTGAAGATTGGGTGACTGCAAGCAAAATAATTTGCTTAATTCTATCACCATTTTCATCGAACTTTGATTTTGCAAGTCCCTCTGCACTGGCAGGGGCATTATTATCCTTGAAAAATCATCTCCTGAAGGAAACATATTTTGCATCATTAGATTTACCTAATTAGCTAACATTGCTCTATACCCACTAACCCTTACATTGAACCTAAAATTGAAACAAAAGAAATCTTGGACAAGAATTCCTGTATTAGGGCATATACATTTTATTCTTTACATTTTGAAAGAGACAATTACGATATAGGTCCCTCCGAATGTACGACAATCCTGTTCTTTGGAAAAGCATATTGAAAGAAAATTCGTCAGAAAAGATTACTTTTTTCATTTATTTATCAATCCGATTATGAGAGAGTAACATTACTCTGGACAACGTTTGGTATTAATAATTGCGGAAAGTGGCTTGGTAATTGCAATTTTGCCATATAAATGCTCTTTTTATGGAGGTGCCTTCTAATTAATCACTAGCTATCTAGAAAAACTAGACGATTATTGAATTAAGTGGACACTTTTGCTGCCGTTTGTTTGGTTTTTAAACAAAAATTTCCTTATTTACGAATACATTTCACTTCCATTCTTTCTGTCCATTATTACGCTTTGCCGTGTCTGTTTTGATGATATTCATGTCTTCTGACATAATGTCTGATAACATACCTCAAAATACACATAAATCTCAGGATGTTTACTCTAGACTTTTCCAATGACTTTTTATATGGCTTATAGGAACAATCTAAGATTTATTGAAATTAAATAAAGTTATAGTATTACGGTGCCCATGCAACAGCATCACCACATATTTCTGTCTGACTCCCAATCCCTGTCTGAAGAGACAAGTTACTTTAAGAACTAAGCAGCTTAACTTGACTCTAAAATTTCAAACGCAATTAATTTCCTACCATAAAATCCCACACTGTTGTGATAATCTGAAAAGAGTAACACGTGCATTCTTACATGCAAAACGTTGATTACTACAAATTGAATACTTGTTATACTTGTGTGGTATTAAGATCTTTTCTTAAAGACCACGTGTTCAAAATTGTCGGAAATAATGACATTGATCTCCTCAGCATATTATCTGTATATATACACATCTGCTTATAAAATTACTAGTAGATATTATTGTACTTTCGAAGTTACTTATTAAGTTATACTTATTAATACTTTCGTAGAGCATTAAAAATTGACACATTTATTCACAGATCTTTCCATTATTTTGATGAGTACATGTATAAGATTTGATTTTTTATTTTTTTATTGTTTCTTTGTTGGAAAATAATACTTGGTAAAATAATATCAAATAATTTATATTTTTTATGAGATATAAATTTTATCTACCAGGAGGTTATGATTAACTTCCAATATATATATATATATATATATATATATATATATATATATATATATATATATATATATCATCCTACAGCGTTAGCAGGGAAACGTAAAAATAAATTTAAAATGTGCTCCCGGAATTTTGAAAAAAGAAATTTCCTTGTAAAATGTTAACCAGAACGTATTGTGGTACAAAACAATGATAGCAATCCCATACCAGAATTATAATTATTAAAATGTTAACCTCGGAAAATATGTCAGTTGTCAGATTGAAACTTCGAGATCTGTATATTTAGGAAGAGAAAGCATCATGCGAAACAGGTTAGCATATAAAACGTTTTCCAGTGCTGTCATGGTTAAGTGGATATTTTCGTCTGTACTAATGACGGTTTCTTTAGTTGAACGCACGTTATATGTGAAGATTTTTTTTTTCCGAAAACAAGGGGAAGCTTGTGCTGCAGTTCGTGAATTTCGTCTTTTAAAGAACCTACATTGTGGACCAATTTCTACTAAAAGCATCCAAGCCATAATTAAAAGATTTGTAGAGACAGTGAAATTAAGAGTTTAACCTCAGAAATGCCGTAAATGTGTGCAACAGGTACTTGTTGATGCATTAAAGTAACTGTTGACATACAATCACAGACATCTAAGTATAAAGGCAGTAGCTTGGGAGCAGTTTATCTACATACAGGTTATTTCTACTGCGCCACCCAAAAAGTACTAAGAAACATAATGGACTACTTCCCATACAATATTTGCCACACCCAACAGCTGTCTTATAGGGGCATGTTACTGTGTTTCTCATTCACAAGCAGCTGTCTTAACCGAATGACTGTTGATTTGTCATGGCCTGGGAATATACTATGGACCTGCGAGACTCCTTTTCACTTCAATGGACAGTCAATACACAGAATTACCTAATTGGACAAAGTAAAGGCCACACTAAAATTTCCCTACTATCTCCAAAGTTCACCGTCTGATATGAATTCACGATTTTATTCATCCATAGGTATATTTACTTCTGGAGTTCCGAGTACATGCCACATGTTTCGTTGTGGGCCATCATTATAAAAATATTCTGCAAACGTTTGTTCTCCCATAGCTACCGTAAATCTGGTTCTTTACACCGACCATTTTAGTTCAGGATGATGCGACTCCACATAACCATGAGACCAAGAACATGCTTATTACTCCAACACTCTTCGCAGAAGAACGTGTTATTAATCACTTCTTTTTTAATACATGGCTACCACGTTCGCTGGATCTAAATCCTGCGGCTTCTGATTGTGCAACTGTTTCTTGTTGGATCATGGAGATATTGCAACGTTGAACGACTTAAAGAACAGTATTTATTTGCGAAGCTTCACAACTGACCAGTTGTCACATTCACGCCACACCAGCGGAAGGAATTTGGACTCCCCATATTGACATTGAATGTCCACGTTAATATGTGACGTCAAAAGTTCTTCTGCTGGTGTGGCGTTGATGTGGAGACTAGGGTGCCAGCTCAAATGTGACCTCGTCACCTAACCGTGGCTCAAAACTACGAGGCACTTGGTGATGTGCGAGTATTCCAAAACCATTAACCTAAAGGCAAAGTCTGAGGCTCGCCTATGTATGAATGTATGTAAGTTATACACACACCATTGACTTGTAAGAGACAGAGGCAGGTCACGAGAAGCAAATTTTTTACGTCGTCCATGACATGATTAATAATTGCACCTCATATGCATTTTCGTCCTAATCTGCTTTTGTTTCTGCAAACTATGCTATTTTTGTTTCTTCCTTATTTTTACTTAATAAGGTTGACTGATTAAAAACTAGTCAATAAGTGTTAATATTGTTTCCGTGTTGGTTGTTTATTATATTAAATTTCATATTTTTTCTAAAAAAGTGCCCTTTGTGGTGGATATTTGAGAAATACATAGTTTCTCGAAATTCTGTGACCGCATTTCATGTATACCCACACCGAAATTTCCTTGCATTTCTTTCACTCGCTTGAGCTGTGGGATACTATTTATAAAATCAGTTTTATTATAACCACAAGGTACTTCACGAATGATAAAATTGATCATAGGAACTATTGAACATTATACAAACAAATTTATTCTTTTGAATACTTTAAATTAGTACTTCAATCTATCTTAATATGACCTGAATTTGGTTAATTTTTGAGATAAATATATTTTTTTAATTTCTAAGGATGTATTCTCTTTTCCAATATAAGTATCTCCCATTTTATTTTTAATTAAAATGATCATTTTTGTTAAGTTCTTAAAAATATTTTATTTATAAATAATGCAGTTTTCTTGATAAAATATTTGTAAACTGTCATGATAGAAAAATAAACTATAAATATAATAATTGATTATAAAAATTACAAGACTTTATTTAAGTAAATATTTGAATCTGTAAATGGAAAGATTGTACTTCGATTTACACATCAGCGTTATGTAAATAACAAAATTATTTTAGGGGTTTGTGGAAATTAAATAAATTAACATATAATTTTCGTTTTAAATGTAACATGAAGTTAGTTAAATAGCTTGAAGATTTTATAGAGATTATCGTGGTC
Organism: Latrodectus hesperus; assembly: GCA_037975125.1. NCBI lineage: Eukaryota > Metazoa > Arthropoda > Arachnida > Araneae > Theridiidae > Latrodectus > Latrodectus hesperus. The sequence continues at coordinate 828,586 of JAJQOW010000017.1, read as the reverse complement.
AATATATATATATATATATATATATATATATATATATATATATTAAATTATTTTAAATTAAAAAAATTCATAGGTCAAAACTATTATAAGTTTCGTGCTGAAACTGAAATTTGAATTGACATTATAACTATTTACTATTGATATATTTTGCTATATACTAATATTTTAACTAAGTCAAAATGAGTAATTTTCATGATAAAAGTGTTCATGAATTGTAAATTTAAGTTTACACTTAAATATATAATAAATTATATATTGCAGCTATTATGAAATTATTTTCATAAAGTTAATTGCTTTATGAATTAAATTTATCGACAATATTTAGAATTTAATAATTTTAAAACTAAAATGTTAATATTTTTTTCATATGAAATAATTTCTGTATTATAAATAAAGAAGTATATTTATTAAGGAAAAGATAATTTTGTCTTTTAAATTAATTTTCAGCGCCTATATTCAGCGAACATTATTTCTGCATTATATATCATAAAAACAAACTATAATCATAATTGTTTTGTTTAATCTCTATTTAAACTTTCAATTAGAGTGATAGAGATTAAATGAAATAAGGAAAGATTATAGAATATAAAATAGAAAATAAGGGATTAAGTAGATTAACTACATGACGATCTCTAGACTCAAAGCTAACTGAAAAGAATGTTTTTAGTTTCAGTATATTTTAATATTTCATTAAAATTATGCCGGCCATATGAATATCATATGACAGAGTTGATCGTAAGAAATGAATTTTAACAGAATCCAACTTACTTTTCAAAAAAGTTACGAAAAATAACAAACTGTTTTATTAATAAAAACTCAAAATCACGTATCTTTAGTGAACATCACTATCAAGTAGAAGACAAAAGTAATATGTAAATGTTAATGCAGTACTATTTATTTCCAGCTACATTTTGTTACCAGCTACAAACTGTTTTATTAATAAAATCTCAAAATCAATATCTTTAGTGAACATCACTATCAAGTAGAAGACAAAAGTAATATGTAAATGTTAATGCAGTACTATTTATTTCCAGCTACGTTTTGTTATAAGTAAATATTCATTTATATAAAACGATACTTCATATCCCGCGCGGTTGACTACTGACACCTGTTGTTGTTGTTGCTAAATCCAGATGGTCCAATGCCAATACTAAACCAACTCCATAACTCCTGGCAGTTTAGCCAGGAAATCTAAAATCATAAGGGGCTTTGAAAAAACCTCTTCCAAGTCAAATTCAAGCAGCTCAAGACATGTTCAGACGATGTCTGTTCAGCTTTACATTTTGTGCACAGTATTTTGACCCTGTACATATTTCAGGCTCCTTATGTGACCACTGGCGAAGCGTGAAATACAAGTCTGTTGGATTCTAGTTCCCTTAAGTCACCAGCAGGGCGTTTTCTAGGATACCAATTATGAGTAGGTGCAACCCTTTAGACATCCATAAGCGCTTTTCTACTCTGAGTAAAAACCGCACTATAGGTGGATGGCAAATCAGGTAGTGTATATTCCAAAAAGACTGAGACCTTATCCCACTTTACGCTCTGAGGTGTGATAGATTGAAATATTAATATAGAAATCTATTCTAGAAATCTATTTTCATGTATTCTTAGAGGTGCAGTAATTGTTTTATATTTAAATTAGATGAGATTCATTTTTGTCATTGAAATGTTTTCCATCTTCGTGTTTTCTAAATTATTTTTAATTACTTAATGGTTTTGACTTTAGAATTCAAACCAAAAAATATTTTTAAAGAAATAAAAATGTTTTGTCAAATTTATATTCAAAACTAAAATGTTAATATAAAATATATGCGATTTTACAAAACAAAAAGAAATTTAAAATTTTATATAAACGGATTTTGAGATTGCTTTATTTTTAAATTTATTAATTTACTATAGAAATTCTTTTTTATCGTTTTATGAATCATAGATTTTAAGACAAACTGCTTTTAAATGAAAATTCATATTAAGCATCGTGTTGTTATTGCTAAATATCCTTGGAAAAATGTATCACAAATTAATGTTTCCCAAATAGAAAATATTTTCAAAAAAATTTAGAATTTTTCTTCATTGCGCATTTTATTATACAATATATTTAGAAATGAAGAAAACGTAATACTGTTCCGATTATATTAGAGCGATATATTAATTTTGTCATCATATAGTACCTCATATATTATTCAATGAATTCAAAACATTATATCGGCTGCAGAATATAGATCCACAGATAAAAAAATACATTTCATTTATTGGAAAATAACTTCCAAAGCTGATTTTCAAAATTTGAAATTTTGAATTTATGTAAAGATTTTGTGAAATCTCATTCATAACGTCATAAATATTTGACATTTGAAAGTAGGTATGCAAATTCAAAAAATGCAGTCAATTATCACAAAATTTTCTTATTTGGAATTTGTTTGAAAAAGAATAATAACAAAGCTAAATCATAATATTTTTACGAACAAACAGTTAAATGTTATATATATATAATATATATATATATATATATATATATATATATATATATATATATATATATATATATATATATATATATATATATATATATATATATATGTAGAACTTAAAAAGTAGTTAATAATAGTCATGAAGCTTTGGCAATTGTAAATATTCTTGTGTATATAGATTGAATCCATAATTTTGTAAATCGTAATTGTTTTAAAAATATAATTTTACAACCTTTTTTAAAGATAACCTGATGCTACACAAAATTAAAAATTATTTATGTATGAAAATAAACACTTTCATACAGTCTAGTACTTTTGTAATAAACGTTTGTGTTAAAAGTTATATTTAAAACAGATACAGTGGGTAATCGCTTAACGAACATATTTGTTCTATGCGAATGTTCGAAGTCTGCGTACGCTCTCTGAAATGTCCGTTAACCAATCATCGATTAACCATAGATAATTTTCTGAAATTGATTATTTCGTTATGGAGAATTTAAAAGTGACAATTAAGAAAGGATGTGTAAATTCTTATTATTTTTTATAACAAATTTAATTCGTACATATAGTCTTACATATTTATCAGTCCTTACCATTTTTTGTTAATTGGGGTTAAGGAACATGTCAGGTGCTTTGCTCTCTTTTTCAGGATTTTCCGGAGAAAATTAATAGCATAGTCGTTGTGTAAAGTGATTAATAACACTTATTGTTGCCTACAGGAATTCATTTTTCATGACTACGTATGAGATAGAACCTAAAAAAGGGGAGGGGGAGACACTCAAAATGAAATCTTTATCGGTTTTGATTAGAATCAAAACCAAAACTGATGTTCTACTTTTACTATAAATATTCTATTGGAAAACAATTGTATTCACAAATATAGAATATTTAATTTCATTACGCAATCAACATAATTCAAGAGAGCACCAGTGGCTCAGTAGCTTCACGCCGCTTCCCGTAAGCTCAACAAAGTGAAGCATCATTTGCCGCGGGCAGTGGCTGGGAGGGTGACCACGGTGTACTCTCCTTCACTGGGTTGCTGAATCTCCGTGGGTTGGGGACGTGTCCACGTTAATCTGTGACGTCCAAAGTCCTTCCGCTGTTGTGGCGTGGATGTGGAGAGGAAGGTGTCAGCTCAGGTGTGGCCTGGTTACCTGACCATGGTTCAAAATTACGAGGCACCTTAAAAACAGCAAAGTCGTACTTCCACCTTCGTGGTGCTCTGATCCAAACGAAAGACGCTCTCTATCGACTTAATTCGCACAGCCAAAGTCATAGTGAGCTTGGCTTGTCCAAGTGTCGTAAGTAACAACAAAAACATAATTCAAATCAAATAAAAAACATTTTTTGGGTTTGGCAACCCTGCGCGTTATGCTACGAGACTAAATATATATAAGTTCGTTAGACTTCGTTGTCCGAACACATAAGTCTGTCAAAGTGTTTATTGCCCAATTAGCTCACCTACTAATTGATCTCCTAGTGTATTCACTTTATAAATTTTAATTGTTGTATAAATTAGAAAAAACTGGTGATATTTCAAATAAACGCTTAAAAACATTGGATTTTCATTTTTAAAAAAACAATGCAAAATGCAAAATTAATTGATAAAAGCAATACAATTCTGTTAAATAAACTTAAACAGATGTCCATCATTGTTTATAATGTGTTTATTAAATTTAATAACATTAAATTGAAACGTAAAAATTAATTTTATTTAAAATATCTAAATTACAATGTATAACTTCCTTTGTTTTTCCTTTGAATAACTTAAGATCACTTAGCTATTCCATAAAAATGGATGCAAAACGGAAATAAATAATAATGTAATAAATATTTATTTCAGTTTTCAGAATAAAATGGAAGCAATCCGAAAGTAATTGAAACATACTGTTCCCTGCATTTAACTTCGGAAAACAATAAATATTTAATTGCATGTAATTTCATGTTATCTCCCTCAAAGTGAGTGTTTTACTTTATTAAGAAATAAAAAGTAAGTTTGACGCGTTTCGATTGAAAAAAACAAAATATAAATTTAAAATTTGTTTCTATACATCATAATTTGAAAGAATAAATTTGCAAATGAAATTCATTTTAACGTATAAATAAAAATCTCTTACACAAAACAAAAAGGAATTTTTCTTCTATTTTTGAGTGAGTTTAAGTAAATATTCTACTATATGACTTATATGCATTATGAATTTTTTCATAAATCTTTATTATCCAAACGCTTTTGTTACACTTGTTGATACTAGCAAGTTATGTAATTTAGCTTAACAATTTATGCAATTTATTAAAAATGTAAATATAAAATCAGGTATTTTTGACAACGCTTAAAAATAAGCAATATAATAAAGGATTCAACAATTGAATTTTGAAAACATGTGAATTTGTTGCAGAAAAAGTTACTTAAACTTACATAGTAACAGATTAATTTTACTAATAGTTATTCTTAAGTACATAAATGACGTATTTGTTTTGATTTGATTAAATCCATTTCTTAATAGAATGTAAGTTATTTAAACATTAAATCAAATCAAAATATAAATATTAAATTGCTCTTTTTTAAATATTTCATGACTTCTGACAAATTCTTGAATTTTTTTATCGAAACTTTGAAAACGTTGTAAATTAATGTATTATTAAGGATATATGGTTCATCATATAATAATATATAATATAATATGTAATTAAACATATATATATGTTTACCAATTAAGGAATAGAAAACAGAAGTATGCGCATTCCTAATTTTTCTTATACGTCTATAATGTAAAAAATAAGTAACATGTAACTGTTTTTAATCTGCAGCAATTTAATTGCATACGACATAAAAAATTATATTACTTTTTACCCCTTAACTGTTTCATCTATAAATTTATGTAGATTCTTAACTATTTTTTTAAGTAAAATATAGGAATGATAAATAGTATTACTGTTTACGTGTACAACATTTAATAGTTTTTTTGAGAACTGTATTTAAAAATACATCTTCATTTTTAAACGTTCCGAACAATTTCTTATTTAATATATTTACTAAGAATAAAATATGAATAATCTATGTGACGTCACTACTCTTACAAACTTTCAAACTTATGAAAATCATTTTCTAATAGCATTTGATACTAAGATTACAGATTTGATTTGAAATCTTAAGCAATATTGTGAATTGATGTTTAGAACAAAACAGAAGTTTAATTACTTTTTATAAGGAACGCCTATGAAAAACAACATAATTGAAAAACATGGAAAACACCACCTATGAAAAACACCTTATTTGCTGAAATAGTAAGATTGAGTAAAGAGAACCAATTACCATAAAAATCATCAGGAATATGACCTTCATTTTGTTTACTCACGATGTAAAATCAAACATTGCCCTTAATACTTAGCATTTTATGCTTTTCGAAAACAAAATTGAAGACAACATTCATAATGAATTAAGAGTATTAACAGATTATTTTTTATTTTCATAATCATTTTTATGACAATTATCACAACTTATAGTATTTTAATACAGTGGTCGCTTTTATCTTTAGATGATGTTTTAACTCCAATCGCAACGTTAAATACATTTTAATGTTATATTATAGCCAAGCAAAGATATCAAGCTTAACAATTAGTTACATTTCCACACTTCATTAGTAGGAATTGATAATAAATAAGCTTTAACTAAATAAATAGTTAAGAGTGATTTATCACTCGGATATAATTACCAGTTATTTATTGCTGAGTCCTAATGTAAATTAATAACCCATTAATAAAATTTCTATAATTAATTCAAAAATATCAAATCTGTTGTACTGAAATGCTGCTTTTTAGCAAAAATATAGCAGAACTATGCCGTTCTAAGATATAAAATGTTTAAGTATCGACTCTCTCTCAAGAGAATTTATTATCAAACATTAGTAATACCATTTTTGGAAGTTCTGTTAAGGGGTAGAATAATTGTAATTAAACTGTTTATCATATAAATTTTTAAAGGCGTCTAATTAAAAATATAAGAGGGAAATCATTCGAAAAATAAATTGAAAACTGTGAATAATACAATATAATATACACGAATAAAAGTAATCAAGATATAGGAAATTACGTGAGGCGTTGATTTAGCAGTTCAGCATTCCAATATACTGAACAGCACATATTTATTATATCTTGGATTTCAAAATTTTAAATTTTATTAAATTCTTCGCATCATTTAGTTCTTGTAAAGAAATAAGTTATCCTACTACATTTAGTTCTTGTAGAAATAAGGTTCATGATGCTATATTTAAAAATTTTAGCATTTCAATTACTAACATCTTGGGATTTTATAATTAAAGTGAATATTAATTATTATGATTTTAATATTATAATTTATTAGTTGATTTAAAAATTAATATTTACAGCGAATGTACTATATTTTTTCTTGCAATTATTAAAGGGTTTCTAGAAATAGATGTTAAATTTCCCTGAGAGTAATGGTGAAGCAATATGAGCTCTTCCTATTAATTTTCTAATTGTATTGAATGGGCAAATGCCGAGAGAAGCCGCAGCCTACTCTACTCGAAACTCATCAGTTTTCATTGAAGTCATCGCCAGCTTACGATGAAATTAACGTCTGGAGAGAAACTAGTTATTGATCCCAGTAACTCCATCCAATTATTATCCAATATGCTGAGTAACAAGTATTGTACATACAGTGGCATTTATTCCCATAAAACTATATTCTTCAACAAATAACTCATGTACATAAGTACTATCGGATATATATATATATATATATATATATATATATATATATATATATATATATATATATATATATATATATATATATATATATATATATATATATATATATATATATATATATATATATATATATATATATATATATATATATATATATATATATTATATTAAGTTATTAAAACAAGATTTAATGGTATACTTATAAGAAAAATACATTGAAACTCTTTCAGAGAATTATATTATTTATATCAAAAAGTTCTACTTAGAAATGTTGTAAATTATTTTAATAATCGAAAAAAGTATACGAGTTTAGTTATCTTATATTAGGTTTTATTGGGCAAAAGTTTTTACGTCACAATTTTATGAAGTATTTTTCAACAGTTTAATGTAATAATTTTCATTAGTTTTGTGACGTATTTATTTTTGTTAACAAACTATTAAATGTAATTTCAATAAACAAAATAAGACAACTTCTAAATTTTCCAGAATTTTAGGGCTTAGTGATATTTAGTAAAAATAACTTTGAAAACTATAATATTGTTAAAAAAAGAGGCACAAGTGCCGTATAATCCATGATTTCAAATTCTAAATTTTTTTTGGCGATGAAGAAATGTTTCTAAGATTACGTATCGTGATATGCGTGATGACGTACTTACTCAGGTTACCAAAATAGAAATTTCAGCATAATTCTTATAGGTCTCCATATGTATGACGTAATAAGAACGAGATTGCCGGATATATTAGAAAATTCGCGAAAAAATCGCCAATCTCAGAATTTGGCATTATCAATTATGCGGCACCTGTGCCAAGATGTACACACAGTATTCACATTATCGCACTATGGTTTTAGATGCACATTTCACAGAAACGTGGAAGACTGAAGTAATTTAACATTTAAGAGTAATTTCAGTAACACGGCTATTAGTGATTAAATTTCATTATCATAGATTGAAATATGAATTTTTCATAAATTTCATTAAGACTGCTGTTTAAAGTAAAGAATTATCTCTATAGAAAGACTGAAACCAATAGAGAGATTATGATTTTTAAGCAACTCGTTTGTTGTGGATAAAGTATAAGGCATTGATTTCTATGAACCATAGAAAAGATTATTTAAAAAAGAATAATGACTGCTTTTCAGGAGATTACAAAGAAACATTATTGTGTTTTAAAATTAAATTTTAAGAAAAAAAACTATTAAGAATTAGGATAATAGCACCTAAACTAGCTCACAAATCACTATCAGCATCTACATCCGAAATACAAATCATGCATACAAACTGTTGAATTAAAAAACCACGCATAATAACGCATCAAAGCATATACTTATACAACTTATGTGCAATGAGAAAATCATAATTTTAGTAAATAAAATGAAAGCATTTTAATTTTGAGCTACATTGGTTATATTTTTGGCAGAAAAAAATATTTTATAATCAGTATCATTGGAAAATAAAATCAGACATCCTTTGCTTATAGGCTGAGTATTTTGAATAAAATAGTTGATCTTAATGAATTTTAATATTTTAAACGAATTCAAAATGTTTACGTTATGCATAATATTTTGAAATCCCTAAATTCTTGAATAATTCTACCTATTTTAAAATGAAAATGAAATTTATTAATATTATTTTATGTTAAATTTATGGTGCGAAGTTTACATCAACAAATTAATGCAGATGAATTTACCATTATCGCAGTGCAACCATGTTGTATATTTACACAAGCGTCTCCTTATGTTTTAATTTCTTCTTTATTTATAAGCATACTAAAATTTTCCCTTCATAATAACCAAATTACCTATTAAACATATTTTATGTTAACTAAAACAAACTCTCTAGAGATATACTTTAGCACCCCATTAAAGGAAATTTATTTATGGTAAACTGCTTTTCATTTTGAAGCTTCAAGAATTATTATACTTCGGAATAATAATTCTTTGAAAATTATGAAGACTCATTTCACTGTTAAGCAATAAAAGGAAATAAATTTAATCTGAAAATACTTGTTGAATTATATCTTGCATTTTTTAATTAAAAGTATGAAAAATAAACATACACATAAATAAATTCTTTTGCGTTAAGCAAGGGAAAATATCTCTTGGAATTTGATCATTATTAAAGTGAATATTATCAATTTTGCCTCTTAAAGCTTGATAATGGTATGTCACTTAGGTATGTATTCCATATCCGATGTGTTGCAGAATCCACTAAGACATTTGCAAATAAAGGTATTTTTATGGTGTTGATAATATTTTTGATAATATAATAAATACAAAATTGGATTTCACTCTTTTTAGTTTTTGATCAAAGTGATATCGAAAGAAAGTCCTTTGGAAGCAAGCATTGTACGCTTTTATATTTTAAAGAATTTTAATTCTGCAGTTTCCACAGCCACGTAATGTATAAATTCATGCTGAGGCCTGTCCATAAGTGGTAATTGAGCTTTTCCATTTATACAAAAAAATCCCTAGTGTTTCATTACTGAATATTTTTGCAATGCAATATTGGCAGATGTTATTCATTTTTCTCTTATTACGATGTGTTTGTTATATTCTTCCGTAAGTAGTACTGTAACGCTGCATTTGCTATTTTCTTCACTTATCCAAGCTTCTCGTAGAGAAATATTTTATAGGTGTCATGCGTTTGCAAATATTTGTTAAAAGATTGTGTCAAAATTCTTGATTCTTCAAATCGTTCATTTCGTTGGTCTTTGGATTCTCTGCTTTTCGCGATGCTCATTCTCGTTCGTAGGAAACGTAAGCGTTATGCGTTCTCTTCGACTTTTTGTTCTCACTTTTTTTGCTTCAGAACTGGCAAAATCTACTCCTCTTTTACGTTTTGGCAAATAATAAAAAAAACATATCAATTATTTTATTAAAAAAATAACTAAGTACACTTTGAATATTTTATTTTTGATTATACACACCTCACTGTGTTTTTTTTCATTCACTTCACTTCAGTGGTAAGAGATAGAGGTTCAAACCTAAGACGGTTTATAATCCATAATTCCCTTTCTACTAATTGGTAGCCTCACCCATACGAAAAAGGATTTGAATAGTCCACAATATTTCAAAGTTGTCCAGAACGCTCCACAATGATCTGGGATTTCAAAAACTATTCCTGAACATTCAAGAATATTCTCAAAGGCTCTGAACTGCTCTAGATTTCTTTAAAAGACAAGATTTTCCACTCCTATATCTTCAAATGTACCTTCTTCATGGGCGGATGATAGAGAGTTACCACATCACACACATATAACTCGATTGTTCTTATCGGGACTGATTTCTAAGTTTTAGTGGCACTCACATTGTACATTTTCTTTTATAGTGTGTCCTTTATTTTATAGAATATAATTTCATAAGTGTACTTTTTATACTAATAATTAAAATAGCAAGCATACAATTCTACAAGTATTTTCAGAATCAATTAATTACATTTAAATGTTTAACAGTGAAATAAATCTTCTAACTTTGAAATGAATTATTATCTGAAGTACGTATAGAAATAATTCTTCATGCATCAAATTGAAAAAAAAAAAGTTTAACATAAATTCACTTGATCTAACTGGATATTATGCACTAGCTATTTTGATTTAGTTCATGTAGTACGTGTTTAATGGGTAATTCCAAAAGGAAAATTAGTAGGATTAAATCGAGAAGAAGTTGCAATATAGGAGACGCGTGTGTAAATAAACAGCATGTTTGCATTGAGATAATGGAAAATTAATTTGCATTAATTTATAAATGTAAACTTAACATAAATTTAATTTAAAATAAAAGTAACTTCTTTTTTGAATTTTAGTTTTATAATAGGTGAAATTACATAGTTAAGAAATTATGAACTTTAAAATGATTTGAATAATTTGAAGATTTTGAATGTGCTAAAACGCATTATGCTATAAATAATTTAGTTTAAAATACTAAACCTATAAAGAAAGGATACGTGAGTTTGTTCTGCTGTGTTACAGCGTTTAAAGCAATTGTGTCAATAAAAATATAACCAGTATATTTCAAATAAATTTTGCCTTTATTAAATAACTATAAATTTTATTTTTCTCTTTCTACACAAATTAGTACAAATGTATTATCAATGCTTCAGCCTGTAATTCAACAGTTTGTATTTTTCACTTACTCTTCAGACATGAGTGCTCATACTGATGAATAAGCTAACATAGGCATTTTTTAATCCTCTTTAAATTAACTATTGTGCAAAAATCATTATAGAACTGATCAAACGTGTGGTCTACAACTAATGTTGCAGTAGAAAGATGTATGATGACATAGATTATTTGCTTTAAAGTAAACAGTTTATATAACCTATATTTTGAAATATAAGTTTCTAATTTTCAGAAAAGATGTAAAATGAGTTAGAAAATTTTATATAAACATCTCAAATATTCAACAAAGCAGAATTTAACATGAAATACAAGTCTTCAACAAGAAAAATAAACTGTTTTGAAAAGTATTATCACTATTTTGGTTAAAGCCTTCTGATATACATTTTTCATATCAAATAGCAATTTCAACAGCTAACTTTATGAAATATTAAAACTTAAAATATTTTAATGGGTGTTAATTATTAACAGCCCGGTTACATATATTACATTGAATTGTTAAGTTAATTTCAATCATACACATTTCTGCTAAATGTAATTCCAAACCACAGTGACAGTAACATAAATATTCAATGTCATATTCTAACATATAATGTTATTTTCAGCTAACCAATTGGCGGATAATTTAGCGTCTCTTACTTCGAAGCAGTTGGTCACGAGTTTGAATCCTGGTTCGGGAATGGATGTTCCCTTCTCTCTGTGTTTGTTCACTTTCGGAGCTTATAAAGGACTTCCATCAACGGATTACTCTAGAACTGGCAGTAATTGACCACTGGTTGTAATTCTACTACTGGATGTATGGAGGATTAAATTAACAGTTACTTTGGACACTTACCGCATAATTTAAATATCATGGCCTCTAGAGAAAAATATTCTACTCGAAGCAAAGTTGTAAATTATGAAGAACTAAATACGTCTACGAGCTCAACTGATGCAGAAAATGGAGCTGCAATTATACATGATGACATTAACTCGCAAAGTAGAACTGTCAATTTAACAAAAGTCAACGACTTCTTCCTCAATAAGGTAAGGCATCACGAGGATAATGATGAAATAAGATCTACGGCTACTTCTATTGATCAAGATGTATTTTTGCGTCCAGAGAATGAAGCGGATGATCTCTGCAAAGAATTCAAGAAGATAATCTGGAGTAAATCAGGTACCAAATACAACCTACCTCTACCTCTTAGGGAAGAAGCAGACAAAATAATTAATATCATTAAACAACAATATTTTCACAAAAAGTCATAAATTCCCCTACGAATAATGAAAATACTACAGCTTTTAAGGACAAACTGGAAGAGATTAACTCAAGCCTAGAAGAAATTAAAACTCAAGGCCTAGAAACAAAATTACTCATCGAAAAAACATTAAGTATTACTCCAGAGAAAGAGCGACCCACTTATAGCCAAGTCCTCAGTGAAAGATTGCGAAAAGATAAAGAAGTCTCCCTCATTGTCTAGACAGCAGAGGGAAAAACAACAAAAGAATTAAGATCCAACCTGGAGAAGATAGAACAAAAGGATACTGATAAAAAAAAACTTTTTCAAAATAATAAAAATATAAATTTGCGAGTATACTTGTGAAAAATTATAACTATGCGTAATAGCACAATTTTAAATAAAAACGCTTTTACAATTATATATGTAGTTGTTCTAGATACATAATTTAATCATGTTATTCAGGAATTCAAAATTAATATTCAATTGATTTTTATAATCTTGAAAATAATACATCACTTAGTTTGCCAATGAATGTGCCGCCAAAAATTGAAATTAAAGGAACTATTACTATAAATACATGTATTTTATGGAATACCTACAACTGGTTCATTATTGTCACAATAATCCAAGTTTTTTTAGAAATAATAATATTTTCCATAATGGTCTTTAGATATTTAGCAAAAGTAATATCTCATTTATTCACATTTCCCTTAATGGTATCAATAATGAATCAAAATTTTATAGGACGCTTAAAAAGTTTAGTATTTGCTTTTATATAAGGTAATTTTATTTTATAATTATATTTAAAAATCCAGAATTTTTTTTATTAAGGAGAACTTTGAATTTAATTATTTTTAGGTGTTAGAATGTTATGTTTCCTTATCCACTTAATATAAATAAAATGTTATAAAATATTCAGCTTTATCAACAGGTGTAATAATAAAATTGCTTTTAAGATTAATAGATAATTTCAACGGGCTGCAACTCAAATAATAACTTTCAAATTTCAAATTATGGAATTTTTCAAAATTTGAAAGTCAAAACCCCTTAATAAATTGTTATTTATGATAATAATTTAACATTTCCAGGCATTTAATTTGACCCATTAAAAGCTGATATAAAAATTTTATTGAAAAAATAATCATTTTACGCAATTTTCTTATTTCTAATTGCAGATTAGAGGACAACTATAGACAAAATACCAAACATAAAACTAGAATAAAAGTAGCATGATCTCATACAACAAATCAAAGACTACAATAAATCTATAAATCATTCATTTGTGACGAGCTCTCCGGTAGATCTTACACAAGTGTCCAGAATTCAGTGCAGGGCAGTGATTCAAGTGGTTCATCTGCATTGCCTTTTGTGTGTTACACAAATGCAAAGAATGTTTTTATGCGATGTATATGTTTAAAGAGACAACTGAAGCCAGAAGTGAGATGATGGTGCAGCGAAAAATGACAACAGATCTGTCCCTTGACCAAAGTGGAATATTTGTGATTTCATTGATCCATTTCTTGTCTTTGTTTGCTTCTTTTATGTTTTTTCAAGAATCTTCTCTGAAAAATTTTTTAATTAGCCGTTTGATGGTATAAAATGGTATTGGTTCATCTGTCATGAGTATAATTTTGTAAGCTTTCTTTTCAAGGCAACCTTTTCAGAAGGCAACCTTAGAAGAGAGAATAAAATGGAGCAACTAGTCTTTTTTGGACCTTGAGCCAGAAAACCTAACTAACCAACCAACCTGAGAAGATAAAAGTTCTTGAAAAATCTTTTCGCGATATACCAGACCATAAAATATTATTCAATGGTAGACATATAGAACTTTAAAACTCAGCTGACTTAGATAACCAATCTACTAATCAAATTAATGTTATGCAAATATTGTAAGCACCATCCATTTATTTTATTTGCTAAGTAGATGATCAATCCTAACATTTAACGTAAAAACTCAAGATTAATGCAGCTTTTTTTGTTTACTGTATGATCTCTTATTAAAAAAGTATAACAATAAACCTTCATAATATTTGTTTTTTATAATATTTTTATATTCTTCTTTATCTATTTAAATTCTGCCCAGTAGTGAAGCTCCATGGATGTCGCAAAACGTTTTTCAAGTATCTTCCATTTTTGATAATTTTAAGAAATCACGAAAGTTTAAAATATTTCCATTTTATGCAGATACACATTTTGGGATATTTTCATTTGAATTTTTAAAACAATATTTGTTAGAATTTATCAATTCTTTCAAGTGCTCAAAGAAGCTTCTTTGGGAAGCAGAAATAGTGATTATAAAAAAGATTTAAGCCAAATTTCAAATTATAGGCAATTCGTTCTTATTGTCACAAGTACTAAACTGTTTTTATCTATAAAGGATTTGTGTAACAAACAAATGTGGCTTTATGATTTATTAAATCTAACATTTATTTTACTTCTCGTATAGAATGTGTCACGGCATTTTTATAATCCTTTAAGAATTTAAAGTTATTTTTGTACACATGCAAGTTCCATGCAGGTGACAAATTTTAAAGTCACGGTTGGTTTATTTGAGTGAGTATAATTCCTACTTTTTGCTAGAATATGTACTAAATTTTATATGCGTCATATATAGGAAAATTTTGGAAACATATAAAGAGAAAACCTTCAACTTAGATTTTTATTTCTTAAAAACGAAATAAAATGATAATTATTTTTCAATATTGTACGATTATTTTAATAATTGAAGATTATTTTTTATTATCAAATTCTCATGCATTAATTTTTTACTATGAAATTTGTATTTTATTACTTATTATCTAATAATTCTTTTTATGCAATATACAATTCTATATTATTTATTTGCAGAATCCAGTTTAAGATTATATTTATTCATAACTCTTACATATCTGAAATTTGTTTCCAAATATGCATTAATATTTGTCATTTGTTGATCCATTAAAATATTTAAAATTAATTTTTTGAAAGTAAAACAAATTTCATCTTAATAATGAAAAAATTTTAAAATTACTTTAAAGTGGTGTAATGGATAAAAATCACATTGTATAGCTATAGTTTCGAGAAACTAATTGTAGAAATTAAGTTAATTAAAATACTTATAATTCATTCGCTGATAATTGCCAATGCAAATAGAGCACCAGACTCGAGAAAACAAATTATCTTTTAACTATCATACTCTTGTCATATTACTTTTCAGGTAAAAAACAGCGCTCACTTCCCCAATCTCTTTTACAAGATAATATATCATCGTTGCCTTACGGGGTACCTCACCTTTATCAAATCAATACTTCAACAAGGAGGAAGTAAAACACGATAGATAGCGCACATTTTATCCATTTATTCTTCATTATGAACTTTTTTTTCCCAAGTTTTCTTTTCTTTTTTCTTTCAGAAGACAAAACTGGAACCTCTTGGGAGGATGAGTGACACAATAATACGTCCTCAAGTAAATTGAATGTTCCTATCAAGAAGCTGTGGACAATAGACTTCATTCTTGCGAGTATTTCATCGGCACTTTTTTTGTTGTGATGAGACGAAGCAAAGAGTAGAAGTCATCCCTATCTGATGGAACGAAGTGAGCAATATTTTCTCCGGAAAATACTGGAAAGAAATTGCAGCTTTATGAATGAGTTTCTATAAGATGTGTCTGAATTATTTGAAAGGTAATTTCATTATTGATGAACTTTGTGAATTAAATAAGGAATAAAGAATTTGCTTTATTTTTCTCATTCGAGTAAAAAATTTTCAAGTCTGATTTATTAAACTGTTATGTATTTAATTTTGTCACACTTAATTATTAAGACTTTTATGATAATTTTAACCATTATGATATTTAAAAATTAAAATACCAATGCATCATTGCCTTAAATAATTAATATATCCATGATTTTTTAAAAATGTAATAAAAATACATAAAATATCAAATGTAAATTTTAAAAAACTGTAAAAGTACTTATTACATGCTTGGCTCTTATTATTACTGACTCAGGGTATTTTTTGAGAAATTTCTTGCATTTCGTTAAATGTTTATTTTCCATTATGATAGGAACATCTCAGATAATAATTGTTATTTCTAAAACGCAGCAGTTTAAAGCTAATGATGTTATCCCTAGATAACTACTTCTTCATAAAAATTGCCAAAATTCTAAGTTTTCGAAAAGCATGATGATGTATTTTGATTGTAGGTTGCATTTTAAGTGAATTAACTATATCTTACATGTTAAAATTGAAACATATTCAGTATAAAATATTAATAGATTGTCATAACTTAAATTCAACCAACGGAGTAATATAATATCTTATAAAAAATTTCAAAAACAATAATACAATTTGCTACCATTGTTTACTCAAAAATGTTCAGATATTTTCTAAAATGGCTAAGTAATTAAAATACTCAATAAAATTAAATATTTCTTTTAACTGTGGTTTTAAATGCTTAGATAAAGAATTAAATAATATCTATAGTTAGAAAAAATGACATTTTTTGAACGCTTTAAAGGATACAATTATTTCAAGTAAATATATTAATATCTGTTAGTATTTATGAGGGAAAATGTATATTAGCTATCGAGAACACATTAATTGATAATGTTTCCTGTGTGTGAATATGTATAATAAATCTACATATAATTCTTAATAAAGATGGTTTATTAAGTATTCTGTTTGATGGTATTATAATTTAAAATATAATTAATATTGTAACTTGTCTTGCTCAAAACTGTACATTTAAAATATGCAACAATCTAATTGTTTTTCAACTATCTTAAGTCTGTTAAGATTTCCTTACTGTGAAGATTTTCGGGCAAATTAATAAAAAATAATTAAGTTACTTTTTATTAATTTCTTTTCAACAATAGTTAATTTTAAATGATTTCGATGCGATTAAAACTACAATACAAAACTTATGGACCACATGAGCAAATTTTACTTCATCCAGAATTTAAGAAATTGAGCTTCAGTGGCTCAGTAGCTTCATGCCGCTTCCCGTAAGCTCAGCTAAGTGAAGCATCATTTTGCCGCGGGCAGTGGTTGGGAGAGTGACGACGGTATACTCTCCTTCACTGGGTTGCTGGAGCTCCGTGGGTTGGGGACGTGTCCACGTTAATCTGTGGCGTCCAAAGTTTGTCCGCTGGTGTGGCGTGGATGTGGAGAGGAGTGTGCCAGCTCAGGTGTGGCCTCGTCAATTGACCATGGTTCAAAATTACGAGGCATCTAAAAAAGAGCAAAGTCGTACTTTCACCTTCATGGTGCTCTGATCCAAACGAAAGACGCTATTGATTTAATTCGCACTGCCAAAGGCAAAAGCGAGCTTGGCTTGTCCAAGTGTCATAGGAAAACAACAACAAACGAACAGTCTTCAATATTTTTACTTTAAAGAAAGATTTACTTTAAAGAATGAAGAGCTCCCAATGGAAAATGTCTCCAATTTTCTTTGTGTTTCTTTACAAAACTTTATCACTTTTGTAGAATTAAATAGAAAGTGCAAGAGTTATTTTCTGCCCAGCAGATTCTGATTTCAGAAATAGCATTCTTAAATGAACACAGTTTTTCTTGTTGAACGTTTCTTGCGTATATCGACGTAGATTTCTAATAGTTTGATTGAAAAAAATAAGAGTTATATCATAAACTTCAAGAATCCCCATATACAATATGTAATTAAAAAATTATGATTTCATTGATTTATATTATTATAATTATTTACTACCTATTTAATTTAAAATTGAAATTTTTATGTGACTTTTATAGAAAATGATCATTGATATGACACTACTTCATTCATAAATTCCGAGCTAATATATTAAATGCTTTAATTTCTATCTCTTCAACTTTTTAAATGATTGGTTATAGGGTGTGTAATTCAAATGAAAAAAAATCACACCAAACTGTTCCTCTTGAATATTGGTAATAAGTATGCGAACAATATGATTTTAAATTGATAATCATAAAACATAATAAAAGATTACGATTCTGTAATTTACATATAAAATATTAATTAAAAGTAGCTGATTACACAAGTAATTAACTTAAGAGCTATCTAATGGGGATTTATGAGCTTCAGGTTCTTAACTCCTCGAAAGGCAACTGGTAGATGTTTCATTATGTGCATAGTATTTTCTTCCAAAACTGATTTCACTGAAGAAATTATACTTTGCTAAACTTCATACGTAGTAAGCCTAGACATAGCATTCTTAAAGATGTTCAAAAGACATCATTTTTAAAAGTTAGGAGAAGAGGAGAGTTTGCTGATATACACTGTACATTTTTAAAGATGTATGGATACAAATCATAAATCGATGGCCATACCTTTAACAGCTAGGACGAAAAATATAGTTTAAATCTTTTCACTTCACATATCATGAAATATTCTCTGAAAATACAGACGACAAATTACCAAAATTGATGTTCTATATAAATTTTATTATTCCAATTCCAAATCTTTGATGAAGGATAAATGATACATTTTCACTCTTTTAAAAGATGCGAGTAAACCACTTCTTTTAAGGAGAGAAACAACACATCGCGTAAAGGGGTAAATTAGATAGAAAAAAGAGTGAATTTCAATCTTTTATAGAAGTATTGCTAATTATTTTTATATTGGCATTTAGTGCAGAAATTAGGTTTTGAATTATTTATTTTAAGGATTTATGTTTCTTTTCTTTTTTTTTTTTTTTTTTTTTTTTGACAATTGTAAATTGTTATGATTTTACAAATATATTTTTTTAATTTTACAATGGATATATAATGATAAAAATATTAAAAAATTATTATTGCTTCTGTAATACATATTTTTAAGAAGTCCTCATAAATTTATTCAGAATTTTGGTTCTAAAATTTAGAATCATAAGTTATTCATTTAGTTCTTCATATGTATTTGTAACAATTGGTATATCTTAACATAGAAAATATCTAGACAAGGGATTTTGATTTATTTAATATAGAACACAAGATAACTTTAATTTCTTTTTGATATTGTTTTTCATCAATTTTATATTAACAGCAGAATAATTGACTTAAATATGAATATTCTTGAAATTTTTTAAAATAAATATTTGCAGAGCTAAGGGTGATAAAAAGTTACAATTTTTTTGTAATAATTGTATTAAATTTATTATTGCGATGACATTAAAAATACAGTTGTAAGTGTTAGTTAAATATAGTTGTAAATACAAGTGTTCCCATTTCATTGTAATTTTTTAAAATAATTGTTTGATTCTCCATTTTAATATTTATGAACTTAATCACAAAAATAAAAGGCTCACAAAATATAAAGGTTTATTATTATTCTTTTTTACATATTATTTACATCAGACTGGGCTTTTTCCAAAGTTCTTTTGAAGTGTCCCCATCTTTGTCAGAAACATACATAACCCATTTCTTAATATATTGCTGTACATCACTATCTGTAATACAGCTGCCATGGCATTGAGTAGAAGCTATAAATAAAAAAAAATTAATATCAGAAACAACTTAACTTTTCAAGCATTTTTATTTGATAATATTAACATTAAATTGCTTCTGAATAAATTCTGTAATCTAAAAACATAATTTTAAATAATATACTGATATGTCAGGCAAATTTAAAGTTGTTAAAATATTATTAAAATTATGATTTAAATTTAGAATAAAAACTTATAAATTATTAAGTTTATCTATATATTCCAATTAACATTTTGTTCCAGTGGCAAACTTCACATTTAATAAGTATATAAATACGTAAATGAAAAATAAAAACTATCCATTAATTTTTCGTAAGTTACAAACACTATATAAAAATAAATCATATACATTAAACAAAGGATAACAAAAGCATAAGAAATATTGTGTTCTTATGATTTTTACTATGGTTATGATTCTGAAATATTTAGAGTAAACTGAATTCGTAAAAATAAATTTTTACATTTGAATTTAATGATGTTTTCATATATCATTGTATACCTTTTAAAATTTATTTCTACAATTAATTCTCTGTCAGGGGCACATATCAACCATTTCTATACATATTTCTGTATATCAATATCTATGATACAGCTGTCACGGTGGCAAAGAAAAACTACAAATAAATAAATTTTGCTCCTATAACTGTTAAATAAAATAACATCAGTAACAATGTAAGATCAACATTATAAAGATTTTTATAATTGATACTATTAACATTAAATTGCTTCTGTTATAAAACAATTTTAAACTTTATATGGAAGTGTCACAGAAATTAAAGTTGTCAAAATATTAAAATTAATGTTTAAATTTAAAGAAAAAATTTATAAATTTAATCCATATACTCTAATCAACATTTTGATCCAATGGCAAACTCGGTATTAAAAAAATAAATAGGCAAGGCATAAGTGCAAAATAGAAAATAATAATTCTTCTTAATTTTAAGTTATGGGAACAATATAAACTAAAATTACATATATTAAACAAAGAATAATAAAACATGTAATTAAAAATTATAAAAGAAACATATGAAATATTGTTTTCTTATGATTTGTCACAATGGTTATTAATCTGAAATATTTTGATTAAATTGAATTAGTTAAACTTTTACATTTCAATTTTAATGATGTTTTCATATTGCACTATATTACTTTTAAAATTTATTTGCACAAGTAGTTCACCTTAGAAATTTTAAGAATAAAATACTAACCTGTAATCAAATTTATAACATTCTGAAGGGTGGAAAATGGATGCTTAACACCCCCTACTTCCAGTCTAATTGAACTGCTTTGACAAATCATTTTTCATTATTTCCATAACCATTCTTTTGATAATGCCACTAGAGCTCGTGCCCCCTTTATTAGTCAAAACAGTCAGCTGAAAATAATTACAAAATATTAAAAACATAAAATTCAACTTAAGTTTTACTTCCTCAACCCTACTTCATGCTAATACTTATTTATTTATCAACTAAATATTTTATATAGAAACTTAATGTTCTTTGTTATTTAAATGTTTTAAATTACTTTGAAATTTGCATTATGTCAGGAAAAAGTTTCAAGAGTGATGAAAACCAGACCAAGTTTCTGGGAATTATTTCTTTTAAAAATATATACTACAGTAAATATTTACATTAAATATAATTTTAGTAGCAATATACAAATATATACTTTAATATCTGCCAGTTTGAAATACAAAATTTGCACATTGTATGCATTGGCTCTAATGTATGGTTAAATTATTTTTTATATAATAATATTTGTAATATTTATTATATTATTTTGCTATTATATTTTACAATATTTTGCTCTATAAAAATTGTTTATTATTCAAAAATAACAAAATGGATAGTTATTATTGAAATTGAAATATAAAAACAGATTTTATAAAAAAATAAATAAAATAAAAATTTAGTTATATATTTCATATATATATATATATATATATATATAAAGTACTTTTCCATTGTACCCCATCAATAATTCCAATAATGGGAAAGAAGAAAATAATAAATTAGCCCTAAATATTCAATTATCATCTTGTATTGTTTAAAAAGGTTTACATTTATAGAAATTACTAAAAATAATACAAACACTTTATTTATATTTTTTCCACATGAAACTTATTAGACCAGAATATACAGTCTAACGTGGATTACGAACCACTATCAAAGCCCAAGGTGGGATTCAAACCTTTTAACTGTTGAACCCAAGCTATTTCTTTGGGTAGTCTACTTTATTTTCTATTAGATTATTATCCTGGAAATTGATAAATGAATTTTAATTAACTTAATAACAATTTTAAAAATTAAATTAAATTTAAGCAATGAAATAAGATTTAAATTAAAATTAAATTAGTAATTATGTATATAAATGATATATCAAAACAAAAAATTCATTAAAATAATGCTATATTTTATTTTATTATTGTATTATAAATCAATAAATAAATTTTAATTAAATGAATAATAATTTTAAAAAATGACTGTTTGACCGAAATTTTTTCAAAAGCAGGACAAAACTCATTGAAGACAAAAATAGATTTATTCCTGGGAAATTAAATCATATTTAATTTTTAAATCTAAATTTAGACTGATACATGACTTTAAAATAATAAAGATTAATAATTTTTTTATTATTTTCAGATGAAGAAATTTTGTGTGCATACTACATAAATTTTGGAAACCAAATAATTTTTAATTATAATATTTAAACAATGTCATTATTATAGATTAATAATAATATTAATCTACATTAATGTTATTTTTTCGTTTGCTTAATAAAGACTTATATTTGTCTCAGATTTTACTTATATTTACCGATTTGTAATTTATTTTTTAACTAAAAATAAAATTCAGTTTTTAAGGAATTCTTTTAATTTTTCCTTAAGGAGTGAACTATTGAGTCCTGAAAAGGAATCAGTTCCATTTAATAAGTGAATGGTTTCAATTAGATCCCCAAAATGAACTATTTTTCCCATCACTAATTTCCACTTGATAAATTTGTCTCAGAATGTGAAGTAAAAAACATTTACTATAACTCCTATCATTCAAATTTAATCATAGAAATATACTTACCATAATAAAACTCATATAGAAACATTGCTATGGTAATTTATCATTTGTATTTTTTGAGATTGTTTCATCATAGAGTGAAAAATACAAATTATTGTTTATCCTTGTTGACAAAGAAAAAGGTCGTTTTGCTTTCTGATTTTTATCCGTACGTCTTCGACAGCATACAGTGCACACCTGTAAACTCGTGAGTGCTTAGCTCCAAGGCGAGTTACCATTTGAACAAGTATAATTTTTGCAGTGAAAATAGTTTCAGAAGAAAATACGTGTGAATACTTTTAAAAACCGCTATTGTCATATGTATTTATGGGAGAACATACAATGAATTAAAAACCTGGAACTCATAAATTTTCATTAAAAAGATCTTAAAAATATTTCATGTGCAATTATTTAAATTTAATTTATTTTACCTTTTAAATTTATAGCCCATTTTATTAATTAGTTACTTTACTACTTAATTACCAATCAACAATTTTTAATTAGACTTATCAATATGGCACAGGTGCCGTCGTATAATCAAAGATTCCAATTTCTGATTTTGTTTGGCAATGAAGAAATGTTGCCAAGATGACATATCGTGACGTGCACGATGAGTTAAGCACTAGGGTTACCAAAATAGAATTTTCTGCATAATTCTTATAGGTCTTCATATATAGGATATAATAAAAACGAGGTTGCCAGATACATTAGAAAACCGCCAAAAAATTGCCAATCTCAGAATTTGGAATCATGGATTATACAGCACCTGTGCCATCAATATTAACAGTTTTTAATTGGTGATTTTGATATTTTCATCTAGAAAAACTATATAAAACTTCCAAAATGATGAAAAAAATAGATCAAAATCACTTGGCTATATTAAGTTAGTTAAAAAAGGTTATAGAATTATATCTATAATATTCTAAAAAATAGAACATGAATAATTTAATTTTAAACTAAGCAAGAAGTAAATGTAAAAATATGAGTAATTGATATAGTAATTTTTTTCAGTTCGATGTTGAATACAATGATTGATTAAATTCATATTTTAATATTTGCTTTTTTTTTTTAAACAGACTACTAAATATCTTTGTTTCTTTTTCCAAAAAGTTTTCAACTAGAAAAATTGTCTTGATTTAAGAATACTATTTCTGAAAAGAGAATCTGCGTGGCAGAAAATAACTCTTGCACTTTCTATTTCTTTCTACAAAAGTGATAAGGCTTTGTAAAGAAACGAAGAAGAAAAATGTGAAGCATTTTCCCTTAGGAACTTTTCATTCTTTAAAATAAAACTTTCTCTAAAGTAAAAATATTGTATGCTATTTCTCTGTTAAATTTTGGATGAAGTAAAATTTCCTTTGAATGATACACATGTGGTCTAAAAGCCTTAATTTAAAGGTTTTAAATGGATCCAAACTATTCAACTATTATTAGAGATAACAAATAATGAGTGAATGATTAGAGATTAATAGAAAATTTGTATAATTTTTTGTGTGAAAATTTTTTTGAAGGCTTAAATGTTAAGAAATCCATCAAGATTGGTGATAGGAGCTATTAAAAATATTTTCTATAAATTTTAAGTGTAGACTTGAATATTTGTCGAAAAAGTACTTTAAAAGTGTAAGTTATTTCTATCGTTAACACTGTCAAGAACTAGGTTTTTAAAGTTTTCATTTAAAATTAATTGTCATATTTATTACATATTATACATAAAAAAATATCATGGATTGCGCTTGTAGTTGAATTTATCAACAAATAAAGAATATAAAACTTTTACAAAAATTAAAATTAAATATATAATAAAAAATACGATGTTATAAACTTTATCCCTATTCATCTACAAAACTCCCTTATTCATCCTTAATCCCCTTATTCATCTACATTCCTTAATCCCCTTATTCATCTACAAAACTAATTAAAAAGCATTTTTATTAACCAATCATATTTACCTTTCAAACAAACAAAATAGCATTTGAAAGATAAAACCCATTATTTTTTTAATTGCCTTAAAAACTGAAATTAAAAAAATAAATTAAGATTATACATAAATTAACTATGAAGTTAATTAAAAATTAAGCGCTTAAATCATATTTATTAAATATTATAATTATTGTTTCATTAACATTATTGATATTTTCGACAAAATTCCACGTTGTAATTTGAAATTAAAAAACCATGTAAGTAGAGGTACTTACATACATAAATTTACGGAGTTTAATATCTTGAGAGTTTGCTGATATTAAAAGTCTAGTAAGTTTTTGAATTTTTATTCTTAAATCAATTCAATTAAAAGTAACTGTAGATGCTACATATATTAATTATTAACCTACAGCTGTGTTAGGGAATGTATCTAAAAATATGAGCATTTTCATGAAATTGCATGAAAATGAATTTTTGAGTTATATATGATCTGCATTCACTTATTTTACTAGTTATAAATTTGTGTTT
Organism: Latrodectus hesperus; assembly: GCA_037975125.1. Lineage (NCBI taxonomy): Eukaryota > Metazoa > Arthropoda > Arachnida > Araneae > Theridiidae > Latrodectus > Latrodectus hesperus. Next base: position 803,114 of record JAJQOW010000017.1, on the reverse strand, counting down.
GAAAGTAAGATAAATTTTATTAAATAAACTATTAAGATAACAATGCTTTGACAAATAAAAGAAATATGCTTTTTATTAAACGAAACAAGTAATTCATTAAAAACAGTTCTTTATTTTCATAAAAATATGAATAAGAACATATTTATATTTTGAGAAAACAATCCATATACTAATTATACTAATTATGATCTGCAATTAGTATACATCTTAATTTGCTTATTCTTATACTATATTTATACTTATATTAGATATAACTTAAAAATTTCCATTATCTATTCGTTACCTATAACTCTAAACAGTTTTAAGGTTTAATTCCCATAATAGCATTAACATTTAATCGGTATTAATAAAAAAATTATGAATTATTTGAATGACTTCACTTAATTTCTACAGATAGGAATGTTTCATATTAAATTGTAAAATTTCTCTTATCTCAGACAAAAATAAACATTAATTATATCTCAAATTCAAAAATAACGTTTTCAAAAAACACACACAATTATAAATACTTAGAATGATTTTGGTTATCTCCTACATGCTGGAATGTTTTATATTAAATTGTAAAATCTCTGTTTTCTGAGATAAAAATAAACATACATTAACAATTTCCAAAACACATCGTATAAGAATTTTCCAAAGAAGCAATATGGGAATTACAAACATTTAAATTTCAATACCTATATATCAGTGGAAATTAATAAATGTTAAAATTTATATTAATAATGCTTTGAAATATTTGAGAAATACATTTTTTATTTAATTTAAGTAACTTTAGCTAAAGAATTAATTAAAATATTTAATTTAAAGTTACATATTTTAACACAGATTTAGTATTCAAAATTAAACTTTTTACATTGGGAGATAAATAATTCAAACTTACTACATTACTAAACGTTTTCAGTACAGTTTCTGGAAATACTTTGAAAAATTTAAATTGAAAAATATTTGCGATTTAAACATCTATATAAATAAATATCAGAAATTAAATTAAATTGAAATCGAGATTCATATATAATTGAATTTCATGATTTCAAACGTTCATTACCATATCTAAATTCGAAAATGAAATAAAAAGAATGTTCAGCTTTTCACTACTCAAAATTTGCCATTAAGCAAACCCATTTTTATTTGAAATTCTGAATTAACTGAACTGTGTTGAATTTATATAATATGGAATCTGACATTGTTTTTGCAAATTTTTATCTGGTAATTAAATTTTGATTGGAATTTCATTTTTAGAATAATGTTTTATCGCAAGCTTTTTAAAGGTGGAAATTTCATCAAAAACTTTTTTACGGCTTTATACTTATCATTTTTTGCATCATTTAACTAATTTCATTGAATTATCAATGTCATTTTAACTTCTTTTATTTTAGAATTTTGAAACCTAAACATAATATAAAACAAGTGATTGCCAAGATATTTGATTTAAAAAACTTAATTAAGTTTAGCAACAGTAAATTGTTAATTCTCTTTACTTTATTTGATTTACGTAATTCGTCTTTCTTCAAAATATATAATTTTATTCTTTCTATAAAAAATAAGAAAAACATTGCTCAACACCAATGCTATGAGTGATGACAAAATTTTAAATAACTATTTGCACTTAATTTTATTTATAAAATTTTAATCAATTAGTTTTTTAATTTCACAAAGACATTTATGATTTTTATTTTAAATTTAGGGACAAAAAGTATAAATATTTAAAAATGATTATCTTCTATATTTAATCGAATGATTTTATTTAATTTTTGTATTTAAGTGTTTGATTTTATTATTTATTTCGAATGTTTTATTTTAAACTTTAGTCCTGGAATGAATTTTCAAACAATAATTTTAAGTACGATTTTAATAACATTTATTCAGACAAATAAATAAAAAGCCCGTGATTTTAATTTTAAAAATATTTGAAATTTAGATGTTATTAATATTTTAACAATCATTGATTTCTTATTTTCTTTGATTTCGAGTACAACCTCTTGAAAAAGTTTTTAATTTAGTAACTGTTACTAACAAATATACATATATTTGTAACACCCAAGACATGATAATTTAATCATTAAAATTAATAAGTATCATTTTACACTTAAAGTTTTTTTTGTTTATGTTTTAAATTTTTATACTGTTGAAAAATTCGTTACTAATTAAATATTTATATTGAATATCCTAATTAAGAGTTCTTCAATATAATCTGGACTGTAATTATAGTTTCATATTTAATTGTAGAAAATGTGAAATGTTACTTATTTTAGATTTTTAATTTGTATAACCATAAGCTATTTAATTATTGTAAAAGCTATTTAACTGTTAATTTTTTTTTTAGTATTCTTTATTATCTAAGTACTTATATTATTTAAGTTACATTAACAAAACAATTGTTTGCAAAGCTTAAATTATGAAACATTGATATAAGATATTTGTTGAGGAATGTTCCCCTTGAAAAATTTACTACATTAAATTTATAATATTAAATTAATTGTTATGAACTCATTATATTTAATATTTTGATTTTTTAAATTTTGTGTTTTGTTTTAAGATATATATTCTTTATTTTACATGAAAAGTTCTTTCATTAAAAATTTAAGAATGAAGACGGAAAATTTTATGTAGAAATATTTAATATTCAAGATATAATTTTCATAAGTCTACAATAATTCATTTTAAACATATACCTTATAAATTAGATGAGCAATAATTAGCCACATACAACAAAATAAATCAAATTGACCACTGAAAATGTGTATATACGTGCAATTACACTTTTCGAAAAAAATTCTTATGTGTGATTATGAACTTACGTAGAATTTATTTCTATTAAATTAAATCACATTGGTCTTATAATATAACTGAAAGTAGAAAAATATCTTTATGAAATGTCTTTATGAAACATCTTTATGAAAAAAAAAACATCTTAGAAAATGTATAAAGTTAAACATTAAATCAATAAAAAAATCAACAAGTTAGAAAAATAAGTTGAACATAATTTCTTAAGACATTATTAAACATAAATAAACTTAATGTCATCTCCAATAATAATATGAATGCTGTAATGTATAAATTCTTTAGTTTCTAATAACAAGATGTTACTTTTAATGATTTCACATTATGTGATTTTTTTATCCACAATTGCAATTAGATATGTGTGAAATATTATTTTCCACATTATTTAAATTTTAAATGTTTACTTATTTTAATTGTTACCGGTCCGATAAGAATTATTGAGAATAATTACAATGTATTAAATCTTTAAAATTTAATTTAAATATATTATATTTGTGTATAAATCTAGCTGTTATAAATGTGAATTTCTTGCTTTTTTCGATTCGAAAACATTCGAGCTTGTGGAATAAATTTCAAATTGTCTAAATTTTATTCCAAATGCAAAATAATGATTTCATTTTTGTGTCTGTTACAACATGAGTAAACATTCGAGGATTTCCATACACCATACTATCCAATTTTTTCAATTTAGTGCTTGATTCTCAGCTATAATGTATTAAAAAATAATGTAACGAAGAAAATTTAAAATATTTTATTAACTATTATTGGATATAAAATATTAATGTTCAGTTTCGAAATATTCCTTAGTATAGGGAATAAATTAATTGCTGAAATCTGTTAAAATTTATTTTACCACATGGAGCATCTTCTGAGAAAACGTTTCAGGGATAATGGATCATAAGACTGGTAACTCTTGTGATAAGATAGAATATCTGAAATATATTTAAACACTTATCCATGAGATGATTTGTAGAATCAGAAAAAAAACACTATTTTGTTGCTTAATATTAGTTTGATGCGAACTATGGTCCAAAAAATGAATCCTTTCTGTCATAAGAATGAGAGAGAGAGATTGACATTCGCATGATTTTTCTTCTTATTGTTATAATGCTTCAAAAATATTGAAAAATAGTAAATAGTTTTATTATCTCCTATAAATATATTAAATTACACAAATAACTCTTAATATTTCTGAAATCATTTTTTGAATGGCACAAAGTAAATAAAATATTTACTACTTTTTTAGCTTAAACAATTAGCAACTCAATTTATAAGCATATTAGCTGCAATTTATTTAAATGTAACTTCATACTTTACTACTGCATTATGAAATGATTTTTTCAAATTTTATGGAATATTTTGTTGGTCATTGTATTTTTTGCTTAAAACATTCAAACTCTGTTCATTTTACTCTCCTACTTATATATTTTTAACATGCACCTTTGATAAATTAGTTTTGTCATTTAAAAGATTTTAAATCTCTAACATGTTAATCTGAATACCTTATTTTATTTCCTCAATAATATTTAATGTTATCATAAAGTTGCGATTGCTTTAATCACGCACGGAATAAACTATTTTGAATTTTAAAACGGGAATCATGTAATTCTTTTATGGGCTTAAATAATCTTTTTATTTTTTGCTTTCTTCACAGGGTATGATAAGATGTTCACGTATAAAGTTGAAACGATAAGAATAGTCATCCAATGTTTTTTATACATATCGACATACTTCATAAATTTACAATTACCTACAAATCTACAAATTTCAATGTAAAAAGTAAAGTTTTTTGTAAATATTAATTAACCAAACATTACTTTTCTGATTTAATTGGTACCCACTGGATACGAGTTAGAAAATTATTAGAATTAAAAGAGTTTTTTATCAAAATATTTGTATAAAAATGTCCTTAAAATTTTCGATAAATAAAATTTAGAAATTTTACAATAAATTGCAATAAAAGTGTAAAATTATTACAAACACATTTTCAAAACAAAAAATAAATAAAACATAATTTCTGTTAGTTCTCAAATTCATGGATATTGACAGTTAATTTTCGAACAGTTCGAATGCAAGGCTTACATTTTCATCTTTGAACTATAATTTCAATCTAGCACTTTCCTACCAAAATATTGCTCACTTCGTTCCATCAGATAGGGATGACTTCTACTCTTTGCTTCGTCTCATCACAACAAAAAAATGCCAATGAAATACTGGCAAAAATGAAGTCTATTGTCCACAGCTTCTTGATAGGAACATTCAATTTACATGAGGACGTATTATTGTGTCATTCATCCTAACAAGAGGTCCCAGTTTTGTCTTCTGAAAAAAAAGAAAACTTGGGAAAAAGTTCATAATGAAGAATAAACAAATGCAATATGCGTTATCTATCGTGTTTTACTTCCGTATTGATGAAGTAGTGATTTGATAAATGTAAGGCATAGTCATTATGCTGTATGATGTCTTTAAAAAGGTCATGAAAAAAGGTTAAAAAGGTCAAGGACATATTGTCTTTGAAAAGTATTGAAGAAATGAGCGCTGTATCTTCCATAAAATAATGGGATAAGGGTTTGGTTTTTAAAAGATATTATTTCCCGAATCTGGCTCTATATTTGTGTATGCAATCATTATTTACTAAATTTATTGGAATTATTATTAGTTTAATTGTTAAGAAATATATATTTAATACACAAATATCAAACACGCACAAAATTATTCAATCTATCTTTAAATAATTGTGAAAAACGTGTGTTAATAACACACAGACAGATTTTTTTATGATGAAGCATAAATTTGATATATCTCATTAAAAGATGAATTACAATGAGTAAGGTGGCCATTAATGTATATGTTGAAATAAGTTTCAAGAAAACTTATTTTTCTAGAGCTTAGAATAAATTTAATTTTAGTTGCATACTACAAAAAATATTAAATAATGTATTGAGAAGTGTAAATTGCATAATAAGAAATATTTCTATAAGAAAAATATTAAGCTTTTTTATTTTACTCTTCATGATAAATATATTTAAGATTTCTACAAAATTGATATATAGTTGTATATATTTAATGTAGCTTAAAATACTTTCGCTGTTGTTTTGGTGAAATGATTAAGAATAAATTTTTTATGCAAAAAAGTCGATATTATAACTGCATAACATAAAATTTAAGTTTGCTAAATTATTTCGAAAATCTATAGAAACTTTATTAACACGCGGTCTCAGAAAATACACTATTCAATGTTTTATTTTAAAAGACCGTATTTTTACTTGCATATATAAAAAATTATACTCGTATATAAAAATAAAGGATATTTGAAAAAGAATCTTAAATTGCGTTTTGTTGTAAGAAATAACGAAAAACGTTTTTCTTTAGGCGCATGGAAAAATCTCAAAAGACCAAATTCATTAATAAACGTTTCAGCCGAGTTGCTTAATGAATGTATCGGCTGACTTCATTAACGAATGTATTGATTGGATCGCGTATAAGAAAAGTAAATAAAATTCATTGTAAAAACAATGTTTTAATGAGAATAAAAGTAGTTGTAATCCGGTGTGGGAAAACAGAAAGTTGAAAACTCTGTGCTAAAAGCTGGATGTTAAATAGAGCATCATTAAAATCATCAATGACGAAGAAAACAATTTATATTTCGCTCTCAAGCAAGATAAAAAGTGTTTTTAGTAGTTAATGAGTTCGGCCCAACAACACTATATTTCTGGATTAATTTTGAAGATCAAATATAATTTCAATTTAAATATCTATTTGTAACAGATTACCTTATGTTAAGTTTACCAAATATTCAGAGCAAAAGAAGAACACTAATAAGTATATATATACTAAATATGAAATGTATTCATATTGTATGATAATAAAAAGTGCCCATGAAAACTCTCAATATTAAACTTTCTTATAGAATGGGGAATCTGTGGTTACTGAAATTTTTAAATTATTATTACAAAACAGATTTTTAGAATTTAACATTGCACACAAATGATGACTAAAAATTATTTCAGAAAAATAAAAATTAAATTTTTTTTATGAGTTCCCATTATCACTTTACATTTATGTTTTTTTTAGAAATATTACAAATGTTGGAAATATTTTATTAAAATTTGTCATTATTATGTGATATGAAGTGCAATATATCGGCACATTTGCCGTATAATCCATGATACCAAATTCTGAATTTTTTTGGCGATGAAGAAATGTTGCCAAGATGACGTATTGTGACGTGCGCAATAACGTAAATACTAAGGTTACCAAAATGGAAATTCTATAATATTCTTATAGGTCTCCATATGTATGACGTAATAAAATGAGGTTGCCAGATACATAAGAAAATTCGACAAAACATCACCAATCTCAGAATTTGGCATCCTGGATTATACGGCCCTTGTGCCAAAATAGTTATCGTTTAATTTTAATACACGATAATTTAAGTTTTTAAATATTGCTTAAAATTAAGTTGTTTGAAATATGTTTTGGTACCCTAAATTAGTTAAACTGAAAAATCGATAAAAAATTTAATCTGTCCATATTTTTTGTCTTTTCATCCATTTTCTCGAACCAATGCTTCAGCACATGAATTTGAAGGCCATGTTAATAAATGTTAGAAATCCTTGGATCACAGTAAAACATTTTTAGCAGTTTGGTAACGTGATGCCAATTATTGATTATAATACGGGGTTACTTTCTTTGATATTAGCAGTTTACTCTTAACAAAGGTGATTTAAATTTATTTAAAGCAAATTTTTGTTTCTTTAGCAATAGTGTATGGAGGAAAATTTATTATTTTAGCAGAAAAAAACTGAACTTCGATAATTTTGCCTGCATTTATTTGTAGACGAGTAATATCATTTTAAGATGAGTTATATCCTTGAAACCAAATTAATGTTTCCTGGATTCTTAAGAAACTCATAAATTAATTTGGAATTTTATGATGTCAAACATTTAATTTTACATTTGCTGACATTTATTACTAAGAATTCTTTAATCTAAATTTACACTTCATATGGCCAGAAGTTATTGAATGATATGGCATTTTATGAAAAACATGAAAAATGCTTAAGATTAAATGCTTAGCCAGTTATTATTTTATTTATTATTTGTATTATATTGTATCGTTATTTAAAAAATTCTTTTGTTTACCTTTTGTATTTTGTTGAATGGCAACACCTATTATAATCTGTTATTATTATGGTAAAAAAGTTGTTCTTTTTTGGAATTTGAAAGCACTTTTTTATTTTAAGCTTGTTTCTTGATTAAAAGTATGTTGTTAACTGTAAACAATATTTTAAAATCATTCATCAGCTAGCATCGAGTGTGTTAGATAACTAAAGGAAAAATATCAAAAATACATTGCTTCTAGTTTTTATTTATTTCTATTAGTTCCAAAGGGTATTTCAGTCATAATTAAATTGTGAAAAAATATGGGCAACTGCGTAAGAAAAAAATTGAGTACATAAAATACTAATTTAAAATCATACTAATGAAAAACAAATGCATGTTATATTAATTGGCACGAGTCAGTCGACACTGGAAAATGAATTCAAGATTATTTGGAACTACTATGAGCATAAAAGTTAATGTCGACCAGCAACCACTGCACGAATCTTGTCGATGTTGTTTCCAATCCTTCAGAGTTCTAGTGACAGCTAGATCAGATCCATGACACTGTGAACTATAGTGAAGTTTTGCACCAGTTATGGACTTGAGCAAACATCCACCATAGTGAACCCCAAACAATCCAGGATGGCAAAAATATTAGACTCTAATAATGAAGACAGTTTTCAAGAGATATATATATATATATAAAGGTGTTGTTCTCTTTTGTATGACAAAGCCAGACTTCACAAGGCACGCACACACACAAGATTTGATAGTCAGTTTAGAATGAGAGGTCTGGAAACATCCACCGTACAGTCCCAAACTTGCACCCTGAGATTTTCATGTGTTCTATAAGATCAAAGAACATTTAGGTGGAAGATATTTTTTCCACGATGATAGCTTTCAGATAGCTTTCAAAGCTGGCTCTATGACCAATGACTTATTTTCTATTATGAGGGCATCAATGGAGTAGTGCTATGTTCCGACAAATGTCTGCAACGACATCGGAGATTATGTAGAAAAATAGTATGTTATATATGTGTCATCTTGTCTTTTAGTGCGCTTCTCAGTAAAGTTTTTTTGAAGAAAAGTGTTAATTCTTCGAGTGTAACTTAGTTTTTGAACTCCCCCACTAGATAAATGCCAACTACAAGTGAGAAGATATTTTGTTTGAATCCAATCACTTGTTTCATCACATTTATTAATATTCTTCCACAAAAAATAAAATACAATTATAGTTCATTACTAAAAGCAAATATTTTCAATTTATTTAAAAATAGAGTTTATTTTAATTCATCATTATTTCACAGGTATAAACCTCTATAATATTTGAATTTATTAGGTTGGGGAATAAGTTCGTAGCGTTTTTACCAAATACTTATATTTAAACAAAAACAATAATTATATCAATATGCTAATCAATTATATTTTCGCCGTTGCTGTTTACAACCTCTTCCCACATCTTGACCGATTTGTTTATGCCTTTCCGTCAAAAATCGCCTGATAAGGTGTCAATGAAGTTGTTGAGCCAGTTTTTAAGGACTTCATTGTTATAGAAGGTAACGCTCTTCATATGTTTGACAAAGAACGGAAAGGATGGTAATCGGTCGATGCATGGTACGGAGAATACGGTGGATGTTGAAAGACCTCCCATTCAAGCTCTTAGAGTGCGGTTTTGACGACTTGTACAACATGGGGCCTGGCGTTGTCGTGAAGGATTATGGTTTGACCATGTGGATCAGGTCTTTTCAGCTGAATAGCCTCAATCACGTGGTGTAGCTGTTCAATGTAGAGCTCCTTGTTGACTGTGGCGTTCTTTTCGAGCATTTTCTAGTGAACCAAGATATCCTTAAAAACAGGCTCAACAATGACTTCTGTGACACCAGACCAGGCGATTTTCTGCGAAACTGCATCAACAAATTGGTCGAAATGAGGGAAGAGTTTGCAAACAGCAACAGCGAATACATAATTGATTAAATTATTAATATAATTATTGTTTTTTGTTTAAATAAAAGTCTTTGGTAAATATTTTACGAACTTATTCCCCAACCTAATAGAAACAAAAAAAATTATAAAAATAAACCACTGCATGTTCTGTGTAAACCTACAACTCATTTCAGCATATAAAAATTTAATTTTAAATGAATGAAAACGCTTCGTAAAAGTTGTACGATAAATTTAGATAGTTAAATTATACCACTAAATTTGTTTATATTTACATTTCAAATAAAACTGATTTGCTAAACATATGACGCAATTGATCGCCCTTTCATACATTATAACCAGAATTGCCTTTCTCTTTAGGAGTAGGGCTTGCGGTTTGACATTATTCCCATCCTTCGCTCTTTTCTATAGCGTTGGTATGCGATCGGTTTTTTAAGTAGGTTCGAAATAATCACTGGTGAAGTTTGTTTTATAGTAAAAATGATCAGGATTTATACGTGATGCTTTTAATTTTTGTTAGTAACTATGACTAATGAGGAATTAACTAGTTAAATATTTTGAATAAATTTTTTAAATTTTTATATGTATATTAAAATTCATACAAACTGTATAAGAAAATAAATATTTTCGAAGTTCAGTTAATTTATAAAAGTTACTTTCAACTTGAATTTTAATGTTAAATAATGTAAGAAAATTAAGGTACTTTGAAAAGAGAGAATGAGGATAAAAAAGCGGTTAGAATTACATAATCATTTATAATCCCAAAAAGGAGCATATAATTTTGATAAATTAAATACAAAATTCAATATAAATTATCAGCAAAAAATTTTATGAAAACGTATTAGATAGCTTGATTGATGTTGTGCAGATAGATAGAAAGATATACTTTTATTTTGAAAGGAAAGCTGTCAAAAATAGAATGAAAGTATCGTAGTATGCATACATATTTTGCCTAAATCATTTTTTAAAACACTTTCAAATGCTAACTATAAAATTATCACAGTTTTCATTTTAATTCAGAAAAAATTCCAATGAAAGAAAGTAAGATAAAATGGGCGACTTACGTGAGATTTTTATAGATTTAACTATTTTGCCATAAGAAATTGTCTTCATTAATATTAGAAAAACTCATTTGTAAACCACTAAATGATTATATATTCTCATTTTAAAAACATAGTTTCTTTTTAAAAATTAGCTGTTAAATCTCATCCGCACAATATCAAGCTTTCCCATTCATATCAAGTACAACAAATTTTATCTTACAAGAAATTATTACGGATGGAGGAAAAGAGGTATACAGGTAATTATATCAAAATAATGGAAACTTATGAATAAAAGGGATATTTAAGAATGCACTTCGTAAGCATAAAATATAATCTTAGCTACCAGTTTCCTTAATATAAAAAATACAAATATTTGGTAGCAATAGAAAGATTTTAGCAGTTGTATACGCTTTGGTATGCTGACAGACTGCAGATTTTCAGAGAGGCGTATTCAGAGAATTGTATGAGTCCGATTAACTGGGGAGACAGTGATCGAAACATCCTAGCTTTTAGGCGTTGCCGAAGGTGCGGGGTCTGAAGTCATGGCAGCTTACTCACAGCGCGGAAACACAAGCTCAACAAAGCAAAATAGTAGACGGAAGGAGAAGCTGAGTGAAAGAGACTGACGGGTGTTAAAACGGGTTGTAATGTCTAAAATTAAAATCACTTCTGCCAAAGTGACCGCGGAGCTTAATCAGCAACTGGATTCTCCAGTGTCAATAATTAGTTAGGAGATACCTTCATAAAGAGAACATATCTAAAACGGCAGAGCAGCAATTCCCGAGCCACTTGTCACAGATGCTCATGCCAACTGTCGTGTAGAGTGGTGCCACAACTACAAAACCTGGTCGATGGATAAGTTGAAGACTTATATGGTCAGACGAATCATATTTTATACTTTTTCCCACAACAAGACGGGTACATGTCTGGAGAACACCTGCACAAGCGTATGATCCTGATTGCCTAATTCCAACTGTCAAGCATGGAGGTGGATCGATCATGGTATGGCAAGCCGTGTCATGGTTTTCTGCTGATGAAATCGTAACTCTGAAAGAAAGGATCGGTAGGGAGAATTATAGAGAAGTTTTAGCTGACCAGGTCCATCTTTTGATGCAAAGTTTGTTTCCTACAGGAGATGGAATTTTCCAAGATGATAATGCCCCCATTCATGCAGCCAGAGTTGTCCAATCATGGTTTGATGAACATGAGGATGAAGTTGATCATTTACCTTGGCCCGCACAGTCCCCAGACCTCAATACAGTTGAACCATCGTGGTCTATTTTAGAGAATTCAATCCGGAATCGATATCCTCCACCAGCAACTCTTACGGAACTTTCACATTTCAAAATATTTCCATGAAGAATGTTACAATATTCTTCTGAACACTATTCAGAATTTGTACGATTCGATTCCCAGATGAATCCACGCTTTATTTATTATATGTCAAAGTCGGTCCTACGCCGTATTAATAAATGATTTCTTCAAAATCTAGGATGTTTCTATTATGTTTTGATAACCACCAGTATATATTTAGCTAGAAGATTCTCTAAAAATCCAAATTAAGATACTGAATGTTACAACCCAACACTTGGTCAAGGATTCCAGGTGTATGATGCAGTGAAACTATTGCCATTTAATGCCATTTCTTTTAAGATGTCCGGCGAATCATGTGACTGTTCCAGACATGGCTTTTGCTGCATCAGTTATAATGCAAGAACATTTTTGAAATTCTCCGAAGTCTATGACAGTTTTATTGACAGCTAGGTAGATATCTGCGCCTTTAGTTGTTCCGGGTAACGGTATCAAATTAATATTTCCTCTGTAATAGTAAAATTTTTTGAAATGTAACGAATAAATATTAATAATTGACTGATATCTGTCTAGTCGGATTTCATCTAAACATATTGAGTAGTATTCGCAATCCAAAATGCAATCACATTATTTTTTCGAAACATATTCGCCCATATCATCTTCTTGTCGCGCCACTGTTTGATGAGATAATGCATGCTACAGATTGAAACTTTTCCGCCAACTTTGGCTGCATAAAGCATTCAACCATTGAAACTGCGAATTTTTTCGTTAAAATCTCATCACTAAATGTTTTTTTTTAAATTTTTATTTATATAATTATTTTTCTGCTTTGGCTAATAGTAAAGAAACTTCTCAAGACGCATCCAAACATTGTTCATTATCTGTCATTGCTTTTGAAAACATATTTGTTTGATGTATTAGTTTTTTCTATAGTCGTCTACAATAATTTTTCTTGCTTCACCGATATGTTTTTGTACTTTTTTTCATGTAAAGCAGTATAGTATTGTTTCACATTGTATTAATTATTTACCGACAAAACGTGCATACAAATTATACACTGACTTTCATTGTTATTGTTGCAGATCAGATTGCCTAATTCCCATTTTTCATTAAATGCAGGATTTTCATCACTTAATTTTTGCTTCTTCAAAGACATAATGAGGCTTGTTATTTTGAACAATAGAGTTCTGTTTACTCTTTTATTAAATTACAAGTTTAAATTGACAAAAAGAAATAAATGAAGGCTCGAATTACACACAACCACTAACGATTACTAACTAGTTACTACACAACACTTGTCGCGTCAAATGAGACAACCAATAAATAAAACAACGGCCAATGTTGTTTCACTCTCCGATCGCACGACGGTTAGGGGAGGACGCGATCTAATAAATTAATAAGTTACAATTTTAATTTTAATGTCTATCGAATCGGACGGCTTTTCAAAAGATCAAAGCAGTGCAACTTTTATTATTCTGGGCAACGGCCTTGACAGACAACAGCGCGCTGTGAATAAGGCGTGTGTCGGGACGGAAATCACTAATACGATTCTGTATTTTAGCTATTCATTTATAATACCATATAAAAAATAAAATAATTTCTACCAACAAAATTTGAAAGAATTCGAAAAATTTATTCTTCCGTTATAATATTAAAAACCCAAACCCAGGACGCACGCGGCCCGTAGGCCGTGCTTTATACAGCGCGGGTGTAGAGCCTACATTATATATTGCATTATCAGTGAATAAAATAAAAATTTTAAAATACGAAACTAAAACTAAACGTAATGCTCCTTAAAATACAGTGTAAAGTTTTGCAAATGATCTTCTTTCAATGATTCACCAAATATTTTACAATAAATTTATTTGCTTAATAAATTCAAGAAAAAACTACAAAAGTATTTAAATATTTCTGTACTTTAAATATCACAAATTAATGATTTCTCAAAATGCTGAAAATGTATTCTTTAATTGATAGGACAGCCAATTGCTGGCAACGTCATAATAAAATTTCCTCCGTTCTGTTTTCTACTTCACCAGGACACTTCAATGGACAACTCCTTAGGTCTTAAAATCTTCATCAACAAACCCCCTAATCGTTACCTGGGCCTTCCCCTAGCTCTGGTTTCTATTGGTTTGTAATAGGGATTTTGAATGTCTGGTGGAGGGACTCATAGGGCAGATGTGACCAGCAAATTTTATGCGATTGATTATATCAACTTCCCCGTAAATCCAAGAAAAATTATTGCTATATCTGCGTTGTCATGCACCATTGACATATACTGAATCCACAATCTTCCTCAACACTCTTCTTTCAGAAGTAGTGAGCAGATTTTCCTGTGATATCGACAGTTGAAAATTTTGATAAAATTAAGTAAAACTACTTGTATAGTATATTACATTAAAAAATCTTCAAGATTATCAAATAGTTCAAAATTGTGTATCCTTCAATTCATGTTTTCCTTAAAAACAGTTAGTATTTATATAGCTCTTTCAGGTTACAATAGCGCTCGTGCTTAGTATCATTATGATCCCCGTTGATGAGTGTACAGCTTGAATACTAATGGCTTGCGTACTTCATCTTTAATTAATGATTCAGATTTCAAGACATTTATGCTTTCTTTATGGTGTTGCGTTTTGGATGATAGCGGGGAGTTATATACTATATTATTATCGATTTTTTAATAAAGATTACTGCTATTAGAGTTCTATGCATCATGTTTTTCAGTAATAATATATGGACACAAAGTTAAACGTCTTTACTTCTCTTATATGAAATGTGAAATAGTCGCAAAAAAGTATTTCTTAACAATAAAACCATTAATCTTATAAAATAGCATTTTCCGAAAATTCAAAGGTAATTTCAAGGAAAATATAATTTTAAATCATTTATACCAGTAACTGTGTAAGAAAGTTTGGAAAATTAACTTTAGTAAACATACGAAAAAATACAAATGTTGTGATACCTTGCACGTAATTAGAAAAGTTAAAACAATGAATTTGTTAAAGATGCGTAGTTAATAAGCAGGAAGTTAAATTTTTTACCGCTATTTTTTATGCTTTCTAATTTTAAATAAGTCCCCTTTTAACTTCCCGAAGCCTTTGGTGGTATTAGTGAAGTATGCGTTTCTTAATTTTAAGAACGAAGACAGCGGCCTCAAAGTTGACATTGACGATTATAGAATCCATTAATTTAGGGATATCATAAACAAAAATCCGCAATTTACATATCCTAAATTCATCCCAGCAGAAAATAAGAGCCCAGATGAATTGTAGATATTTATGATCCCTAACCACACAAATTTTTTATCTATGAATCATATCCTCACTACTCCTGTTGCTATTTCAACGAATGTAAATGGAAATTTAATCAAATCAACATTAAGTGTCATGAAAAACAATGCATTTATAAGAAGAAAAAATATGCTTTTGTTTAATTATGTATTGACGCAGGGAAAAAGAGCTTCTGTTAGTTTATTTCTTCAAAGAAACATCCTTTAAAACCCTTATATTAGTTAGATAAAAATCAAACAAGACATTGATTATTGCTAAGATTGTTCTAATCCTAAAGGATAGATTATTACAATATGGGTTGTCAAAATTGAGCCTGTGCTGGCCAATACAATTGTGCGAAGATTGACAGTCTAGCTTAATTCAATTTGAATAGCTAAAATTGGCCCAATGCAACAAAATGTATACCACCCAAGATGGGTTCAAAGAAATAATTTTTGTTATTTTAAACAACATTGATGCTTTCCACATTTCTGTTAAATGTAATATTAAAAATTCAATTTCTGGTTTGATGTATGCAAATTAAAATAAAATTCTCAATAACAAATTTTTCGTCACAAAATTCGCGAAAATAATCAGCAAGTTTCTTAGATTTTATGAAATTCCTATTTGGTAATGGGATCAAAAAGCATAGACATATAAGTAACTATTTTTAGAAATGACAAAGTTTTCGACCTGGATAAACTTTTTCTTTTCTTTACCGTAAATGATGCATGCAATTGCTTAAGAATAGACATTATAACACCTCTCTTAAAAATCAATACATCACTCAAAAATTTTACTCGACCTTAATAAATTTACCTTTTAAAATTCTGCTTTGAATCTGTAATACGCATCACATAATTTATTAACGAGCGGGTGATCCATCATTTAATGAACATCCACTTTTATATAAGAACAGAGAAATAAAAAAGATTATTCATGAAAAACGAGTTAAAATATTGCATTATTAAAATACAGCAATATTAAAAAAAAGTGGTAACAAAATTTAAATTCAAATAATGAAAACATTATGACATACATTTAATAGATATTTTCGACGATTTTGGGCGTTTTATTAATTATTGTATGTAAAATACGGATAAAAATACTGAAAACATTTTTAATTCCTTTTTGTCATATTTATCGTGCGAAATATTTGGGATTAATCTGTATTTTCAAAATTTTTATTACTATTGACAGGGACTGTGGAAATATTTTTAATAATTTAGAAAAATTATATTTAGCAATTTTTTATGTTTTATTTTCTTTAATGTCCTAAATTCTAATTTTCATGAATAGACAAAATTAAATCAACAATATTGATTTTGTTCATTTTAATGATTTACACTTGATTTGATATGAGCATCAAAGTCTATCCATATGCAGAAAATTTTTATAATTACCGGCTAAGAATGGACAAGATTTTGCAACCCATATTAGATAAAACTGGTTTTGCAAACGTTAACCCCACGTAATGATATAAGCTTATTTACATTTTAAGTTAACAGTAGTAAGGAATATATTTAAGTTATTTGGAAATGTGCTAGGTAGTTTTTGCAAAAAAAAAAGTTACTGTAGAGTATTAAATTAAATTAAAACTCTTTTTAATCAACGAGATATTCTTTGAAGAATTCTTGCTTTGTGAATTTGTCTTAAAATAATATGTTTTCGTATTCAAAACTGAATTTAAATTTAAGCATTTTTTTACTGATTTTAATTTTAAAATTGCAGTGTGAAATGAACATTTTGATTGCAATCTCTTATGCCAGGGAAAAAATCATGGTCATTCGAAGTGTACAAAACAAAAATGTTTACTGAGGTGTTTTTTAAAATGTGATATGGTTTTAATAATTTTAATATTAGAATTTGACTTATCTTCATTTTTTTCTAATAGCAATTAAATTTATAAAACACATCTGCTAAAATTTCTTATTGCAATATTATATTCATTTTTTACACTTTAACATAAACCTAATGATAGAATTAACGATGAAATTAAGATGCTTCTGAAGGGACTATATAAATTCAAATAAATATGAAAAGATATTATCTATATGTTTGAGTTGGTAATTTTATGGTCAATATATCTATTCTATGTATGAGATGTATGTCATTTATAATGAATCCAAATTCTTTTAGATGTTTCAAGTAGTTAGTACTTACTTATCATTTACTGATACAATTGCGATATGCTTTTCACGATTTATATATATGCTTTCCAACATTTATTCTGATTGTTAATTTAAATTTTTACATTGTCCTTAGCATTTTAATGAAAAAATGTCATATTATACAAAATGATGTCATTATTTTTATTGCTGAATTTTAAATTATAATTAAACGTGTCAGTAAGTTTTTATGAATGTATAAAACTTCCATTTTGTTGCAAAATACGACTATCTAAAATTGATAACTTATCTACACATTGATAGAATTGTCAGAGTTCAGTTAAATCACTCTTGTAAATTATGTCAACCTTTGTTTAGAATAAACTTTAGATGGGCCATGTTCGAAGGTAAACTGCAGCAAGGAAACTGACCACATATTTTAGTTAATCAATTGTTTCATGCAACTGTCACGTTTAAAAATTCTTTGACATGGCCTTTAAATTCATACAAACCGCCATACATAAAAATGCATAGAATTAACTAAAAAATTAATATAATTGAAATGATTTAACTATCCATAACTGTTCAATTGATTCTTGTAACCATCGAAATAAAAATATTTGTCCTGCTAATATTGGACGAAACCGGACGATAATTTTCCTTTTGTCTGAATTTCAAAATTTGATTATTAAGAATTTTATCTTCAATTGTTAAAATAACATAAGCTGTTTTTGTTATTTAAAAACATGCATAATTTTTTTCTTTTAACTGAATTATTGATAAGTAAAACAGTTTTCATGATTATGATTTATTATATAGCATTTCATATATGTAAGCTACGAGACAGTCTGCTTATTTTTTAAGCTAAAATTATAATTTGCTAAATATAAAAAATTATATTAATTTAACTTGAATTTAATATATAAAAAAGAAGAAATATAAGATAAAAGTAATTGTGTGTTTATGAGTAGTAAATTTCATTATGTATGCTAATATCTTCATAGTCATCAAATTAATTATTTCTTAGCAAATTACATATTTGTTCTGCTAAACTCTCTCTCAATGGAGTTGATATCCAAAATAGTTAATTTTACTGAATAAATTGATAAATACAATATTTTACTCTCTTCTTTATTTGATTAAAATGTGTTCTTTTACTCTTCATGTGAACATTAAATAAATCAAAGATCAAATGTTAATTTATTCCTGCAAGTTAAACATAATTTGATATTAAGCATAAATATCATCATGAGTTACAATAATTACAAAGATTAAATAATTTATAGAACAACTTTTTCATTATAATACCATTTTATGTCAGAATCCATACTATTATTCAAACCATGTCTCACAGCCATTTTAATTTCATAATATATTACTTTTTTACACAAGAAAAAAATAAATAGTGATATAACTTAAATACAAATTTTTTTTTACGAAAGATGACAGTTTTTGCAATTAAAATGTACAAATGTAAATATCTAACAAAACCTGTAAATTAATAAATGGAAAAGATAGGTGTAATATAATCATATTATAAAATAAAGTATAATCGTTTTGCAAGCATAGTCACATTACAGAAGATGACAAAAAGAGATTGCAAAAGATTCATAAAGTAAAATGAAAATCAATAGATTATGAAACATAAATATTTTGTTAATACTATTTGAAAATATTAACATAAATTTTATCTCACAGAGCAACTGTACTTAATAAAAGAATTAATAAAATAATTTATAAAAATGAAAATCAAAAATATTTAAATCACCATTATATACTATGGGCAAAAATTAAGCAAAAAAAGCTTGTTGAATTAACTCCCACAAATTCTCTCCAAGACATGAAATTCAGAAATGAGAGACAGCATTTTGTGCTTAAGCGAAAACGAAAGCAAGGTTTTACAAAAATGAATAGAAATCGAAACTGTATGACGTCAAAAGAAGTTTTATTGAACTCATAATACATTACACATGATTGTACCAGATGAAAAACAACAAGCGGATAATCCTTACTGTGGGTACTATGGTATACACTCTTCCATATTGCAATAATTACTTCACATCGCCAGCCTGACGAGAAAAGAACTGGTAAACGTTGGAGTGTCTTGAGTCAATTTATTGAAAAATATACATATTTAATTCCTTTTCGCTTATCTTTTTGATGTTGATACTGGTGATATATTTCCTTCAGTTCGTTCTAAACACACATAAAATTAGATAACAATAATAAAATAATAAAGATGATAGAGTTGTAAAGGATCCACCTTAAATGCATATGTGCACATAAAAATCTTATCTGTAATAGAATTAAAACATACAGATCATGGAATTACATTCAATGGTCAGTTCAGTTCCAAAAATATTACACAAAAATCATAGTTATGATTGTAAATACAATATTTATGTTCAAGAATTTGAAAATATAATACTGCTTAATCATACATTTAAATTCATTAAAAAAACTTAAAATAAGTAAAATTACAGAAATTGATTCTTTAAATTTAAAAGTTTTTATAGAAAATTACATTTTAATTTAGAATATTTTCCGCTAGATTAAGCCACTTGCTCATCTCAAACACAATAATCAATCAATTAAAGGAGAGAGCTGAAGCAGTAGTATGTCTATCACAGGAGTAATAAAATGAAACTAAAGTGTGTTTCAAGCATAAGCTAGTGTTTGAATCAATTTATCTTAAATGCAATTTAATATTTAAAAATATATTGCTTAATATAGGCATTAAAGAAACAAAAGATTGAGTTTTTCACCACTATATTCATACATATTCACATACTAAATTAAGACTATTTAGGTTGTTTATCAACGCTACTACAAATTTTAATATATGTTAGGGCGGTGTCTTGTTTACAGGAACTACCCACTTATACATTTGATGTTATTTCATATTGTTAGTACCCTAAAGGACTCGTGGTTATTTTCGGTTTATTTTTACTCCGAAATGTCATAAATACGGATTGCAATACTGAGGTTCTAAATACCTGTATTTACTTGTGTAGGCACGTAAGAAAATGGAAGCTAGAAAAATACTAAACAAAACATTTATTACATTACACATGATTAAAAAAATTGCAAAAGAAAGTTACAAATAATAATCAAGGTTATATATCAGGTTGTTAGGTATATTACAAATAAAACAGTTATCTATAAACCGGATGGTTTTCCTTCCATTTCAAACATCTCTCTTCTATCATCTAACTCTATTTCTTACTGGATATTGAATATTTTGTAAGTTCACTCTATTAGGCAGTAAAGCCATCTATTGTCAGTAGAGTTGATATAGATCTGTTACAACTTCCCGCTCTGACCCCGAGAATTTCCCGACCAGGGGCGGCAGGAGAAGTTTTCCTGGAATGGTTTTGTTCTTGAACAGGATCTACGGCAGGAGTAGGAGTTTTAGGGCTGTTCATTTTTGTTGGCCGAACTCTTCTGCGCAAAGCTTTGATAGGCGAAGTTGTCTCTGATTTCTTTGAGATTTAGTTGGAAAATCTACTGAAACACCAGAGTGGGTTGATTAACAGGCTCAGAGCACATCTCGCATGGGTTATCTCCTTGGTGACAGTTAGTGCGAGATGATATGTCAGTACCACGTTGCTCTTCCGAGGAACATAACTGATATGGAGGTTGAACTCTTGGAGTTATAGACCCCAACAAGAAAGTCGTCCTGATGGGGATTTTAAATACGTGAGCCATCATAACGCCTGATAGTCCATGGCAACTGTGACCTCTTGTCCTTCAATATGGCATCTGATTTTTCCTAAAGCCCAAACAATTGCAAGGGCTTCACGCTCTGTAGTTGTGTAGTTTCACTCAGCACTTGTTAGTAGTCGGCTTGCATATTCAGTGGGATGTCGATCTTCCAGGGCTGTTCCTTGGAGGAGGACAGCACCTAAGGCATACCCACTGGCATCAGTGCGCTAGATGTATGGTTTACTATGATCACATTGCTTAAGAACAGGTGGTGAAGTAAGTAACGTCTTTAACTTTTTGAACGAAGCTTTTTCTTGTTCTTTCCAGCACCAAGAGGAGGATTTCTAGGTTAGATTAATCAGAGGTCTGGCTATTTCAGAAAAGTTGGGGATGAATCTAATTTATCAAGAACAAGTTTGCAGTAAGGAGTGAACTTGCTTAAAAGTTTTGGGATCAGGCATGTCGAGGATAGCAGCAGTTTTGGCAGGCTCAACCTGTAGACTTTCAGGGGTAATATAATGCTCAAGATATTTAATATTTGAACATGCAAAACAACATTTTTCTCAGTTAGCTCTCAATTTGAATAACTCAAGTCGTTGGAAAATGTCTCTTAAATTTTTTAAATGTTCTTAAAACGACTCTGATAGTACTATAATATTATAAAGGTAGGAAAGAAGAAAAATGTCACCAAGACCACTTCGGAATTTGTCTATCAGTCTTTGAAAGGTGGCTGGGGCATTTTTCAATCCAAATGGCATTCTTATGAAAAGATATGTCCCGAAAAGACAAATAAATGCAGTTTTGTCTCTATCTACAGCAACCACACTTATCTGGTGATAACCAGCTTTAAGGTTGATGGTCGACATACAACGAGTTTGTTTAGCTTCTTTAAGTAGATCATCTATGCGTGGAAGAGGGTAAGAGTCAGTCTTCATGATGGCATTCAATTTCTGTAATCAACACAGAATCTACAAGCACCATTTGGTTTCGGGAAGAGCACAACAGGTGCAACGTACGGAGTATCATAGGGCTTAAAAATTCCTGTAGTTATGAGTCTAATAGTTTTTACATGATTTTTTTTCCTTGCTGCAGACACTCGATAAGAGGAACAGAAACATGGAGATGGTTCGGCGTATCAATGTAATGTTCAATAAATGGGGATGCTTCTCCTCTTGGACTGAAGATAGTTTCATACTGGGATACGAGTTCATTATTTTAATTCTTTGTTCAGCAGTCAAATAAATACCTTCATCTTCAAGCAAAAGATGAGGATGATTCTTTTATTTCTTTTCCGGTTGGAATCAAATGAGATTTTCATCATTAACAGTACTATCTTTTCATTCATGGTTAATGGTGTAACCGTTTCGAAAGCGTTTGTTTTAACGACCCGCAAAGAGCTGGAATCGACTCTTCAAACGAAAAGTGTCGTTTGGGCTGATTATTAAAGAACCACGTTTTCCATTTAAAATTTAGTACAATCCCAGCCGAGTTTAGAAAGTCTATTCCCAACAGAGCGTTGTTTCTTTTTACCTCAGGGATGGCACCAAGGTTCAAAGGAAACGTACGGCCTCCTATAAGATTGTTTACCTGGGTTATATGAAATTTTCTCTTTATTTTACTATCGTCTGCTAAAGACATCAGTAGAGTACTGGCGGCAAAATTTTCTCCTTGTTTCTTCAAAATGTGGTAAAGTGTTTCTCCTGCGATTGAGTGGGTTGTAGCAGTGTCTGCTCCAGCCATACCCATAACTTTATTGAAAGTTAGTTTTAACGTTGCCATCTGTGCGGGTGCACTAGAAGCCGATTGGAAAATAACACGGTTAAAAGTATCAGACATATTTTTTCCCTCTCCTTTACAGGTCTTATCTGTCCATTAAAGTCTTATGACTCCTGGACTGCCACATCCATAGCATGCAACTTCGCTTGACTTTTTCTTAACATTCTCATTTCTTTCATGCCGAGGTTTTCTTACTTGAGTAAAGTATTTAAGGGGAAACTGCTTCTTTTGATGTACTGGAAAGAGAGATTTCTTTACACCACATCGAACACATTCGTAAGCATCTAGATTTTCAACAAGATAAATTGGAGAAATAAATTCAAGCCAAATATCGATAAAATGTTCTTTAAGGTCAGGGGGAACTTTCTTCTTTTTTTGGTCTGCAATGATAAGTTGTTTTAATTTTTCTAAATCTTGAACCTTGAGTTCTTCCAGCCTGGCATCAAAATTGTTAGGCATGTCAAAGAAGAAGTCTCTCCATGTTTTCTCTGGGTCTTTTTTGGGTTGAGCAAAGAGTGGTCTGAATCAATCTCCAGAAAATGTAAATCTTTTCATAAGTAATTCCTTTTCTTTCCCATATTCTTGTGTTTCTTCAGGTTCTCGAATGATGAGAGCTGCATTGTCAAGTGGCAGGGTGCCAAGTAAGTAAGGGATCCATGAAGATTCAGGTAATTTCATACATTTAACTTGTCTATTGAATACTGTGAAGAATGCACCTAGTTCTTCTTTTTCGGATAAAATTTTGGCAAAAGAGTGCTGATATTATTAAAATCACAAGCTTCTAATATGCCTCCGAGGGATCAGCTGATGATAGAGGATCTACGCCTGTCAAACGCTGGGATTCAAGTTGAAGCTGGAGTTTCTCCAGTTCATATTTTGATTATTTCTCAAATTTTTCCTTCTCATCATCTATTTCGGATTCTCTTAAAGCTGCGGTTTCTTTCGCAATTTGGTCTTCAGTCATTGCTTGAAGCAAACTTTTAACCACAGTTTCATCTTTATTAGATCCTTTACTAATGAGATCCGTTAATTGGACGATTTTTCAATTATCTGTCATAACCAAACCAAGCTCGTCGGCTAAAGTCTTTAAATCTCCCTTTCGGGAACGGTAAAAAAAGGCCGTTCTTGATTTCAAAAGTTCTTATTTTATAACTTATTATTTCATCAAGTCAATTAATTATGCAAATTTTTGTAAACTCTTGCTTAGCAATACAATAAAATAATTTGAAAACAATTTTTACATTTATCATAGTCTAAAACCAGAAACAATTCAGAAAACTAGTAAAGATATGTTCAAATTACAAATCAAAATACATTACAAAAAATGAGTTGTGATAACATTTAAAGTAAATGCTTTTTTTAAACAAAAGAAAGAAATATGAATAATTAACAATTTTCTAACAACTTCAATTACTATTCAATGAATAAATTATTTCTACAACAATTAAAAATAATAAATTACTTCTGAAGTGAAAACAAAATGTTTCCTAAGAATAATGACCATATTTTTATTTTTTACAAATTTTTAAATAAATTCAAAAATCAATTTCTGCATTTCACTTGACAATCAATTTCACATCATTAGTTGAATAATAACTAACTTATAAGTAAATTATATCCAAAGTGAAAACATTTAATGCTCTTACGTTTTATTTAATAACATAGCTGGTGAAAATTTTAAATTATAATATAATCATAAAACAATATTCAAAATAAACATATAAATCCAAAAAATTTATTCTTAATATTTTATTTCAGCAATATTATAAAATACAAAACTCTATAAAGTATTATTTTCTTTTAAAGGAAAAAAAATTCTAAGGTACCAAGAGTAAAAGCAAAATAATATTACCACATAACAGAAATATTATTCTCATATTTTTTTTTTTTTCGTTTTCAAAACTTAAAAGATTCCTTATAGATGGAATAAGTATAAATTCTCTTTCGAATGTAAAATACTGTCTTTTAAAAATAAACAAATAAAATATAAATGATTTATTTATTTTTATCAAGACCAGAGCATTCATGGAGCCGTTACATCGACTTCCATACTCTTGTCTAGACAGAACATTGACTCTTTTTTTATACACAGAAATTATTCTTAATTTATTCTTTCATGAAATTAATCAAAGATAATTAGTTTTTAATTTAAATAGGTAATATCAACAGCTTAATCTAATTTTAAAAAGTAGCAAAATTAATCGTTTTCTTTCGATTTTAAACTTTCACGAACAGTGTAAAACTGCGTTTTGAGTCAGTTCTGTTTTACAATATAAACAGTTTAAATTCAATAATTTTATTGAGCATATTATACATTTCAAAAGATTAAACTTCACTAAACATGCAAATTGACGTGCAGAAAAATATATACTAAATACATGCATTATTATTAGATTATCTTTAACATCCATGCAAACGCGTTTGAACAAAATGTAATCAAAACAGAAGTCATAACGACTAATACTACAAAAAACAAAAGTTATGTTTTTGGATTAGTTTTAATACAAAACGTGCTATTATTTCAACATGCCAACATTATCAGGATGATAATGAAATTTGTTAGAACATAATAAAATGAAATAACTCGATGAAATTCTGATATGAAATACATGTGTTCCGTTTCTGAATGAAAACAAACACCTCGGAGGAATTCAAATATGGAATGTATTTCGAATGAACACATAATCAGGAAAATTCCGACGTGGAATTATAACTAACACAACTTAATGTAGTTAAAATTCAAAACCAATTAAATAGAAAACAGTGGAAAAAGGCTACTAGTTGGAACGCCATTTTAGGCATGTAAGAAAATGGAAATTAGAATAACACAAAACAAAACAATTATTACGACATTACACATGATTAAAAAAGTTACAAAAGAAAATACTTAATAACAATAAATTAGGTTATATGTAAGGTTACTAGGTACATTACAAAGTTATTTATGAACCGGATGGTTCGCCTTTTATTTCTCACATCTCTCTTCTATTTTCTAACTCTATTTCTTATTGGATATTGAATATTTTGTAAGTTCACTCTAATGAGCAGGAACGCCATCTCTGGTCAGTACAGTTAATATAGATATGTTTAAAACTGGAATTTTTTTAAACTGCCTCCACTCTACATTCAGAGGTTGCCAACATCACACAATTGTATGTCCTGTTCCAATTCAGAGCTATACTGCATACACACAGAATTCGTTGTTTGATATTCGAATCTGTGAAAACAAGGATATAGTTGTGAAGAAAGATAATAATATTTCGAATAATTTTCATATATTTTTAATTGATGAGATTGTCATTCTTATTGCATTTGCATATTATACTTTAGGGTTCAAAATAATTTTAAAATTTATTGTATACTCATAATCAATAAATTCATAATAAGGAATAAGAATAACTTTAATGAACATTATAATCTGTTGATAATATTTTGGTTTAATTTCATTATTTATATAATGAAAAGAATCTAGTGGCAAAATGCAAAAGTTTTCAAGATTTATTAAAGCTAATGGTGGAAGTACAAACGAACTTTACTTCATACACATTTAAACAACACAACATGATACCTTTATTCGGTAGAAAATAATCTAATTGCAAGGAAGATACTAATTTATAAACAAAAATTTTTTAAGTCCAAGTCATCAGTAATTTTTTATTGTTTTGAAAATAAAAGATAAATTGGACGAAAATACTAGTACATTTACAGCATTAAATGTTTTGCGATTTTGAGTGATTTGCATATTCTTCTGAATTAAGAAAATTATTATCTGTCAGAGGTTTTAAGAATATATCAACATTGTGATTAACACTATAAAAAAACTGTTATTAACTACAGTAACTGTGTTCACAATTCTTTGCAAAAAACAAGTAACAACAATTAAATATAGATGGAGAGAAAAATTATTCGTACATTTGATGAATGAACAAGTGTGAGAAATAGACACTATTTATAAGATAAAGATTCAATCAAAAAAAAGAAATTTTGGACTTACACGCGTCTCGGGAAGAACACTACCGAAAAATGAGTGGAAGTACTTCAGATAAACATGGATTATCTCTATAAAAAGATATTATACATCCATAACGACTGATGGAAGGCTGATTAGTGCATATCAGCAAATGGTATATGCTAATGGCATCAATCAATTAGGAGTATATCTATAATATATTAAAACAATAAGAAACCACAGAAAAAAACCTAATACTCTGCATATAGGAAATTCTGATTCCGACTTTAAAAGGAATGATTGTAATACTGAAAATGAAGATAATGACAATGCAAATGTTAAAGAAGTTATTGCTAATGAGGTTGAATGATTAACTCATCAAGAATTACTTACTATAATTGAAGAAATTTCATAAATTATTAAAAAATTTAAACATTCCCCTATAAAAATTCTATTTTACAAAAATATACACTAACTGAAAATGAAACACACCATCAGTTTCTAAAACACCTAGTAACAAATTCTTTTAATAATTCAAAGTAAGTTGAAGTGCATTCAAAAACGTTTATGAGTTAAAATATTTTTTAAAAAATTTTATATTTTTTAACAAATATTCACTCATTTTCTGTAAATGAAAGCGTGCAATTCTAAAACTATGTTTTAAAGAAATAGGTAATATTTATTTTAAAATTTAAAGCTAGTTTCCAAAAAAAAAATGGAAATACATTGCGTAAATATGATAAAAGTGTATTTTATTTCTTGCAATTTTAAGAAAAAAATGAGGTTTAACTCAAACTAACGACGTAAAAACGTAAAAAGTAAATTATATAATTTGAAATAAGCTTTACTTTTTTCATTTTAGGCTTTTTTTTACAACTAGCAAGTTAAATGTTGATTTCTAATTTTCTAGATTCATAAATCTGGAAAATATAATGTATTAAGTTTTTTTATTTTTATTTTTTAAAGCAGTTTTTCAATAAATAGCTTGTGTGTGTTTTTTATGTTAAATTATTTTAATATTTTACTATTTAAAAATGTTTAGTTGAGTTATATTTACCTAATGTTAAACAAATACCAAGTTTACACATATTAAATGTTTTTAAATCTAGCGAATTTTTCGAATGACTTACTAAAGCAAAAGTGCCAGAATTTTTCATCTTGCTATAAGTTCCAGAAAATTATCTTCATTTTTATTCTAGAAATTTTATTTAACTGAGACGAAGTTTTATTCGTTAAGTGGCCGGTAAAATTTTTAAAGAAGTAAAGTAAAAACATAATGAAAAGTAAGATTATTGAGAAATTTCATTAAAATTTTAAATTTTTTATAAGATAATATTTATTGATTATTTAATCGAAAATAATCATTATATTGAATTAACTTGTAAAATCATGAATATTTATAAATATGTTGTAGATATTTCAGAACTTTTAAAGTATTTTTAGTTGACTCACCATATTATAATTTATTTCAAAATTAATAAAAATTGTGCTGTCTTGATCTATCTTTATTATTCATACTTAAAATGTACTAGACACACTACAAAAATTACATTTTACTGTTAAAATGATTACTGAGTATTAAAGTAAAATTAACTTGAATCATTATAAACTTCCGAGAAATAATATTTTTAAGTGAGCATTATGATGATTGCGATACTATAGATATAGAATTTGTTGGAGCGTGAGTAGTGTCGTATGTTTGAGTGAGGATCCAAAGGTTTTTATTTGTTTTAGTCACACATAGCACGGAGAGGATAGCAACAAGCGCAGAACGTTGATAAATGGTGTTTGTTACATCCATTAAAGTGATAATTACATTCATTCACAGAGCGCTAATAGCGTCATCTGCAATTTAGTGGGGGAGATGCAAAAGTATTCTTTAATTACTTTCATTAAACGTATTAAATACTTCATGTAAGAATTTAATATCATTCTAAAAAAGAATGATTTTTAAAATATTATTAGTTATAATATTTTAAAAGAAATTTTTTTTCCAACGGTAGGCACTTGGGTGACGAACCCTATGCCACAACAAGGCATGCAATTTCTACTCATTTGCCGTTACCCAGCCATCACCTGTGAACCAAGTCACGGAGGCGAGTAGCGTCTCCCGTGGGTTCCCACCGCAAACCCGTTTATAGGGTGGGCCACATTCATACAACAACACAGAAGAAAAGACAGAGAGAACAGAGAAAGAAAGTAACACCCATGCCCGCATCGGGGTCCGAACTCGGCAGCAACAGCTCATTAGTCAGGAACGCTAATTACTCAGCCATCCGTCGGCTGAAAAGAAAATATTTATATAGTGTCTTAGTTTCCAAATATTTTGTGCAAAACTCTGCACTTATTTTCCCATTTTTATCACTTTTATAGAAATCCAGGTATTTTAGAAATTTTAGAAAATTTATAAACATTATCACATTACACAATGATATTAATATTACATAAATTTATACTGATTGTATATCTAATTTTTTATGAAGATTATATTTTTATATATGATCTTTCAACTAGAACTCATTTTGATAAATATGTAAACTAATCTAACTGTAATAAATTTGCTGTAGATAGGCTAACATAAAATTAACTAAGAGCGTTTAATAATATTATTCCTACATTAAGCTGGAAGCTTACAAGAATTAAATTTTTATTCTCTTTCAAGTGCTCTGTAAGAAGTTAAATTAGAGACGAAAATAAATTTTGTGGTGTAAATTCATGAAATGTTATATGACTTTGTGTAGTTTATAATTTATAACTTCATTTTGATAAATTGCTAATTAGATTTCTAAAATGAGTTTTACTTTCAAAATAAATACAAATAGAAATGTGGCAATGCATGTGAAATGTTCTGAGCATTCTGAATTTACCAGGTAAGTTTAAATATTAACATCCACACTCTTTTAATCGTGTTACTTAAAATGGATTTTGGGTTTACTGTGATACATAATAGGGATAAATGTGTTTATAAAATAAGTATTTGTTACTATATGCGTAAAAACACATCTTGAGGATTATTTTATGAAATAATGTACATTTTTGGAGTCCCGAAGTGAAATAGTATATTGCATAAAAGTAGAATATTGTAGTAGTAGAATAAGTAGTATATTGCATAAAAGTAGAATACACATTTCAATATATTCATTTAAAATTATGTATTTAACTATAAAATTATTTAAAAATAATAAAATAAAAATAACAATATTTAGTGCTTAGAGTAGAAAATTAAATAAGAAAAAAATATTTTTAAATTGTTCAAGGAAATTCAGTGATCGTAATGAAATACCTTTACATTTCTTAACTTCTTTCATGTTCAGAAAAAAAAATATCTTCGCCTATCTTTACTCAGAAGCAGAAGTAGTGAATTTCATGAATTATTTCACATTTAATTTTTTTTATAAGTATTGGTTTCCGTGTTTCAAATATATTCTAAGAATGACAAATTATTTAGTTATGACACCATACACCTGGACATAGTTTATCAAAACAGGCATTCCTCTTACTTTCATATTTAAAAGCATTTACAGATATAAATAAACAACAACCTTTTAAAAGCAAAGTTTTTACATGAGAATAACTGCTTATCGATTGTTAAAAACTTTAATCCGTGTTTACTAGTAAGCAAGAATTTATTACTGCTGTTGTTGTTTCAGCTCACTCGTCTTGAACTATTGAAAAGAAGATAAATTTCTATAGAAAGCCAGTCAAAGATAAATAGTTGGCACCCAATTCCGTAGCTGAATCAGAGGATAATCTAAATGGTGATTTTTTTAATTACATGGAAGAGAAAATGTATTGTGAATGTTTCAATACATAGATGCCATTTTTATTTTAAATTTTTTGTCAATCGCTGCTGAAAGACAGTTATCCAATTTTTACTCTTATGTGCAGGAATGTTCTAAGATTCAGATTACAATTCAATTCCTATGTGGGTTTCGTTTTACTCAACTGCTGAACAAGATATTTCTTGCTTTCATTTCATCAGTTTTTTCTCTAATATAAATACTAGTTTTATCATCAATATTACATTTTTCAGAAATTTCATCGTAATTTTATATTGTTAAAAACTTAAATAAAATATATCAAATAGTAAAGGATAGGGATGTTAAAGACATCAAGATTTAACCACATCCAAATTTACACTTAACATGAATTTACAATTGTGAATAACAAAATTTTCTTCCTGCTCGATAATTAACATAAACATACAGAATTTATTTCCGCAAAAATAAGAAAAATAGCCAATGGAGTCTGTCAAAAACAGTTCGTATTATTTCCTCACTTTATTTTTTCTGTGGTATAATATAGTAATACTTTTTTGTTAGTAGTTTATTACCAATACAGTCACCCAGAATAAAAAATAAGTGTAGTATTGCTTACAGAATAACAATTTCGTTATTAACCTCCCATATTTCTGCATAAAATCAATAATATTTTGCACTAATTGTACGATACATATTTTATAAATATCCTTGAATGTTTGGAAAAGTTATATATTTATACGTTATATATAAAGAATAATTATTCATGTAATACAAGTCATCATTCATTCATATAAAACAAAATATTAAACATTTCCAAACATTTTTAGGAAAATATGAATACTTTTGATGCTGTTGTGCTATGTTAATACTTAAGTGGAATAAACCCATTTTAGAAGACTCCTATTCTCAATATCCTTAAAAACACTTTAGCACCATTTTAGCATGAGCACCATTTTAACATATTATAAGTTACTTACTATCGATTTGTTGTCATTTTGAGAAAATGTTCATAAATGGAATAAAATATTCCGAATATACTCGCACATGCCGACGATATGAGTCTTCCTAGGAAAGTTCGCGGTGAATTGATCAAACTCTATTATCAAAATGGGATGCACGCTGCGGAAGCCTTGCGTGTGTATCGCCGCAATCATCGACAACGACGCGGCCCATGTACTCTGCAAGCTCTGCGTTATTTAGTGCGGAAATTCGAAGATACAGGCTGCACCTGTGACAAACAGCGCTCCGGACGGCCAACTGTTTCTGAGGACGTTGTCATGGAAGTGCACCATACAGTGACTGCAGGACACACAGAAACCGCAAGAGGCATAGCGCGCGTGTTGGATATTCCGAACTCAACGGTCCGCAAGCTCTAGTGCTCAGTACTTCACATGTTTCCCTATCGGTTCCAGCGCGTCCAGATGTTGGAGCCGGGTGACCCACAACAACGTCTGGACTTCGCAAATGCATTTTTGTTACGATATGATGCGGATAACGACTGGCCACTTCGCATACTATGGACGGACGAGGCGCATTTCACCTTAAATGGCAGCATTAACACAAAGAATTGTGTGCACTGGGGAGAGACGAATCCTCATGCTGTGGCGCCAGTACCATTATTTGACGCCAAAGTGACTGCGTGGTGCGGCATTACAGCTACATTTGTTCTGGGCCCGTTCTTCTTTGAGGAAACGACCCCGACTGGCCCTGCAACATGTTCTGTAACGGGCCCTCGGTATGCAGCCATGCTGAAAAATTATGTCTTACCGGAGTTGCGTCGGCTGAATGCACTCAATGACATTGTTTGGATGCAAGATGGCGCACCTCCACATATAGCGAGGTCAGTTAAAAGGCTCCTGGATCAGCATTTTGGTGATCGCATCATCTCACGCTATTATCCTTTTCCGTGGCCTGCGCGATCCCCAGATCTGACGCCTATGCATTTTTGGTTTTGGGGCTATCTCAAATCCAGAGTTTATCTGTGTAATCCTCAAACATTGTCGGACTTAAAGGATTCTATACGGCGTGAGATTGGAAACATCCCTCGTGCCATGTTGCGTGCAGCGACATTGTCCACCGTCTCCCGCATGCAATGCGTAATTGTCTGTGATGGCACTCATGTGGAAAATGTTTGAAATTAATAAAGATTTTTTTCTCTATGTGTTCTCATCATTGAGCAGTGTCTTGTCTCTGTCGTATGCATTATTCCTCCGTGCGCCTTGAAGAACTGTTTGTGTGTGTATAACACGTCGGTTTTCGGACATATCGGTACCGTTTCAACGCTATTTAGGGTTTTCGCATGTGCTGAACATTTTGCGATGGTAAAAAGTAGGCGTTGCCATTCGAAAATTTCGAGTTTCTCTAACTATAACTGTAACCGCGAGGGCCACTGTGTTGCCATTCACAGAATCTCGAGCGCATATTTTAAAAGAACTATATTTGAAGTATCATCTTGATCGGTTAAATAGAATGGACGCTAGAAGTGCAGATGTTGGCAAAGTTTTTTTATAATCACCCTGTAAGTCTAAGCATTGTTTATTAAAACATAAGATTTCAGCGATATATATATATATATATATATATATATATATATATATATATATATATATATATATATATATATATATATATATATATATATATATATAGATAGATAGATAGATAGATAGATAGATAGATAGATAGATAGATTGATAGATATAGATATATAAATGTTTAATATTTTTTACCAAATTTTAGTCTTATATTCTATAAATTAATATCTTGGATTCCTTTTCATTTTATTGTTTCAATGAAATACGCTTAGCCATGTGCTTTAGTATTTATTTAATAACAACGAGTTGAATGGAATGATATTTAAAAATTAACATTAACTAAAATCAACAAAAATATTAATTAAACAAGTTGTGTACTTAAATTTACAGGATTTTTTTAAAACATTTATTTTAAACCACAGGAAAAAAATTAATGACAGTCCATGAGTTCGGAAGGTTAAAATAAAATTGTCTCATGTGATTGCACTGAAAATAAATTGGGCATGTCCATTTTAAGGAGCTTTTTTTAAAATACAGACTTATATTATGGCAGGCAACCTTCATTTGGGGATTTTATAACTCTATTTTAATTTATTTGTATACGTAAAAGGATAAGCACTTCGGAACAAAAGAAGACTTTATACCCTATTGTTTTTAAATACCTTGATTCTAATAAATTTATTAATTAAGATGTACTTACAAATAATTGGTAAAATATACTGTAATGAAATAAGACTTTTTTTATATCATTACTATAAAAATATCTTTAGTTAAAATAATATATAATCTCCGTGGCACGCGACAACCCATGTAGGCCACAAGGCCTACAATGCCCATTTCTGTTTTCGTGACCGAGAGATCCTAGGGTGAGAAGCATATGTCCCGATTAGGCAATCAGCCTAACGCGAAACCCCCAGTGTTTAGTTCCCAAGCATGCTTGGTACTCAGTTTATCGACTCCCTGAAGGGATGAAAGGCTAAGTCGACATTGCTCAGCCAGAGGATAGAACCTCCGACCTGTATCTTGGGAGCGTGAAACGCTACCACTAAGCCACCGGGCTTTCAAAAAATAATTTATGTTGCATTCAATTTTATAATTCAACAAATTGACAGAGAAATCAAATGTTGTAACTCTTAGAAATTAAATAATCAATAACATTTTGTCCTCCTTCCTCAAGGAAAAGTTATTTGCTTTTGCTAAAATTTTAGATCAAATGATAATGAAAACAATTTTATTATAATATGAAAAACTCTCTCCGAAGTGTATTAAAAAATATTGAAAAACAACATGATTTATTAATTTTACTACATGAACATTTCCAGCCACAAGAAGATATTAAGCACTTCCGGTGATAAACTTAAATTTTTCTATTCATTGTATAGTTAAGAATTAGCACATAACCATTGTTCTTAGTCATGCAGCAATTATGCACCCAACATACGTAGAAAAATACTCCTGCGGGATTACTTAACAATGCAAAAGAGGAACACGACTATTAGTTTTGACAACAGATATACAAGTTAAAATGCAAATTGTTTGCCGACGTGTACAATGAACATCAAAAACAGAAAATACCATTAAAACTAGTTGTTTACCTTTCACCATATGGTACAAGACAAAGTGTTTTACGCAAAATAAAATAAGATTGTGTGAATTTCCAACAATTAAATGAAAATTAATTCCATATGAAAGATTGAAAGCACAAAATCATTAAAAAAATTATATGATATATTATTTTGTATTTATTTATTTATGAAATTATCTTGTCACAAATTATAACAAATGAAGCGAAAATCTTCTGAAAATACACCAGATTAAAATATTATGTTCTGAATAGAAATTTTAAAATTGGAAATTGCGCTATTAACAACAGCCACTTGAATGTGGATATCATTTCACAATTTTATGTTTCTTTCCAAGGCCTTTTCTGTTTCATGCTTTGAAAATTCTTTTTGTAATTTGTAAAATTAAATTTTGGAATTTTCAAAATTGTGCACCAAATTATGTTTCAAAATTCTGCTCTCAAATGATATTGTTTTCTAACTGAGAATGGTAATAGTTTTGAAAAGTTGCTTCTTAATGTAGTTATAAATTGCGATTATGTAGTGGGGAGAAGCGTCATTCTCGTTACTGAAAATATCTGTATCTTTCAATATCTGACGCAGATAATGAACGGCCTACTAATAGGACCTATGCATGTTAAATTTTCTTTAAGCTACAATGCTCTTATACTGATATATTGCTGAAATTGATGAAGGTATCATTTCACTTTTTAATCTCATTTCTTGACCATAGTTACGCTTTACGAAATGATTGTTTTTTAAGCAGTTTCAGACATTGGCGATCAGAGTAATAAGGAACAATATCAAAATCTAACATGATAGCAGAGCTATAAATCTATTAAGGTGGAAAGAAATCATATCGAAATTTGAAATAGAAATACATAATAGCTAATGCACATTATTTATATTATATTTTTTCTTTTTAATTTCATTCTAATTTTCTTGAAACTAGAAAAATAAGCAAAATGATTTTCGCTATGATTTGAAACTCTGGATCTTGGAGCTTCAAGAAATTTTGATACTAGATGTTGTTCATCACATTATAAAAATGAATATATTAATCAGATTGAATGTCATATGGCTAAATATTCTTTTGAGAAACCATTTAGAACTGTAATACTTGATCGCCAAAAAAACATGAAAGAAAATTTCCATTTCACTATTTAAAATACTGATTGATCTAAATAAATTTGCAATTCTACAATTTCTAAAAATATGCTTTAAAATTATTTTGGAATCTTTGGCATTACCAAAAACACCTATCAAAATACAGATCAAAACAAAAATTAATGCATATGAGTGTTATATAACACAGCATTCATTATTTAATGATTATGAAAGCATAATTTAGGTATCATATAATAAACAAATCTTTATTGTTTTCATACCTTCGTATCGTCATATGTCTATTATAACAGGTTAAAGAACCGTTATAGATAATATGAGATTTTCAAAATCAAATCAGCTTAATTAGTTATCAGTCGGACTTTAAATAAGGCTTAATTAATAATTTTAATTTGTAAAAATATCTTTAAGTAAAATCATTTCCGTTCAAAATCAAAAAAATTATCATGAAAATATGCTAGATTATATTACTTCTTAAGCAAATGCAATTACCCATTAAAAATATTTCACAATTACAGAGGGTGTTAAAACATTTTTAGAACGATTTCGATTAAGAATTTTAAAAAAGTAAATGTTTTGAAATAAAAATTTTTGGCAACAGCTTATTTTTAGAAATGAGAAATATCTTCTGCTACTTTTAAATTTATTGTTCTTTCAAAATGTAGCATGTAAACAAGCTGTGGATTGAGGGATATGTTTTTGCGCTTTCCGAAGAGAAATATTCTTATCCCAGGATTCATAAACGTTGTGAAATGCATGATATTAAAATTTCTGTATGCAAAATAAGCAACATTATTAATTGGACAGGTAAAAACCATCAATCATTATTTCTACATGGAAAGAAGACTCCAAACGACTATCCATAAAAAGTACGTATTGTTTCAAATGTTCCTAAAGTGAAATTGCTGGTAATAAGAGAAAATCCATCAACACAGAAATCAATTGCAAAGTCTTTAGATACATCTGTATCAACAATAAATAAAATAATAAATCAAGATTTACAACTTAAAAAAGCTAAAAACCATAATGTTCACAAGCTTTTGCCGAGACATGTGGCTCAACGCGAAACATTTTGTAGAATCCTGTATGAAAACCATTTAGCAAGAGATAAATGGAAATACATTGTGACCCTTGATGAAGCATGGGTTTACCTAAATGACTGCAACAAGAAAAGGTCTATTTACTATATGATCAACTCATCATACTATCAGGAGAAGGTTTTACGTCCAATATTTGCAGAAGAAATTCCACTTCTTTATCCCAAAGACTTTCAAAGAGTGAAACTTCATCAAGACAAAGCCACAAGTCATACTTCGAAAACTACCGCTGCATTCCTTGAAAAAATGAAGACTAATACAAGTATTGCATATATACCTTTTCAACATATTCTTGTGAAGCTCCCTGACGTCTCCCCAATGGACTATTTTGTCTTTGGTCTGTTAAAAAGAGCTCTTTCTAAACGCAAACCCACCACAATGGATAGACTCTGGACTTCCACTACGGAAGAGAGATGGAAAGCAATACCCTGGAAATTTTGCGAAAAGCTCTTACATCATGGAAATCACGATGCAGACTTATGGTCCAGAAAGAAAGCTATCAGATAGAATATTTAAAAAATAGTCTTTACATTTTAAACATTAATTAAACGGCCCCAAAATCGTTCTAAAAATGTGTTAACACCCTCTGTATTACAATTTGTTTTCCCTAAAGATGAATATGTAAAACAGTTTTTTTTAAATACCCAGTTTTATACTTTTATTTCTATGAGAGTTCTTTTTGTTTTATTGTACTTTTCATTTTGATGAAATGAGAAGCAGAATATGGAAAATATGGAAAAAGAAACATTAAATTTATTGATTTTCAAAAAGAATGAAAATTTGAAAGAAAACAAATCTATTGGAGGATTAATAAATCCATAAATGTATTTAATATTTGTATTTCAGAAGCCGCTATAGCATTTCACTTTGTCAAAGAATGTGTTAGGCAGTGTAGACATAAAACATACTTAAATTAAAACATTTAATAAATACAGTTATATTCATTTTGTATCGATATAGGATATGTTTCAAAAAATGTTTTATGAATTTTAATTTTTTATACACTTACATATCTATTTCTTGAATTTATCTATCTTATCTCTGAAATAGGATCTGGAGGATCTGAAATAAGATTGTAAGATTAAATTTCAAAATATTCAAAGCACTTGTTGTTGCTGGCTTCATTAAGACATTTAAAAATGATAAAATTGCTTTTAATAGTTTGGTGGAGTATTTTTAACAAAATTTAGTTTATTTTAACTGTAGAGAGTTCTACCTAATTGCTGTTATCGATTTATTTTGGGAAAGAGAAATTGTATATCAGCATGAGTTTTATATTACTTTCTCTCTAAGTTTTTTAAGCAAAAAAGATAATGAACTGAAAATGAATTTCTAAGGACCAAAAGTAGTGTTTCATTTCTCTTTTTCATTGTATTAATTAAAAAAAGATAAATTAACAAACAGTGACTCACAGATGTTTTTCTTGTTGTAAGATATGATAAAACTTGAATTTCTGTT
The DNA here is from genome assembly GCA_037975125.1 of Latrodectus hesperus. Classification (NCBI taxonomy): domain Eukaryota; kingdom Metazoa; phylum Arthropoda; class Arachnida; order Araneae; family Theridiidae; genus Latrodectus; species Latrodectus hesperus. The sequence continues at coordinate 764,585 of JAJQOW010000017.1, read as the reverse complement.
TTATTTGAAATATCATACTACCTTCAAAAATGATTTAACTGCTTTATCATTAAAATCTCTGCTTTAATTAGTTCTAGAAACATTCTCGTATATAATGCTCAATCTGTTACTGAACCTCTAGTTAACACAGTACTCTGCTAAACCTTAATGATTTTTTTCCCTTTCATTATTTAGGTCTCAGAGAAATTAGAACAAACATCACAAAATTACAAGTAGTAATAAATGCATGTTAATGACTCATTACGAAATTAGATTACTACATTAACAAGATTCCGATGAAGGATTTGGTGATTAGAAGGAGCTTTAACACATTCAATCCTTGAGTAATCTTTCTTTTGCACTTCATTGGCTGCATAATTTATTCTAATAAGAAGAGAGTGCTGCCATTAATGTAAGAGAAATCTTCCTGCAATTAAGTAATTACGAACTGCTACATGAAATCAAGTTGTCTACTCAACTATTCGTATTTTTTCCCGAAAACACTATCATAGTTACGCTTAATTTCAAACATATGGATATGTATGATGATTTAAGAGAACAATGCAAATTATTTCAAGCATTAATAACATTTTCTCAATTTAAACTCAAGTTTAATGGGTTTGAGATCATATATATATATATATATATATATATATATATATATATATTAATATATATATATATATATATATATATATATATATATAATATATATATATATATATATATATATATATATATACATAGATAGATAGATAGATAGATATAATCAATCAATAACTACTAACATATTAAGTAAATAAAATTTACAATTTGTTTATTAAATTCAGTAAATGAATTAAACAATTAAATGTTTAAATGAACGAAAAATGAAAGCGTATAAAATATATGTCCCAAATTTAATCTCATTTAAAATTATTTTCATAAGAATACACATTCCAAAAACAAAATAATTATTTGAATTTTTAAAATTTAAAATAATTCAAAAATTTATTATGGTTATTATTTTTAATACGTGGTATAGAAATCAATGTAATGCTTTTTATATTTACACTTTTTTTAATTTTATTTTTTATTTTCGACATTCTTGTATTTCATGATTTCTTGTCTTTGTCAAATGAAAAATATGGAATGTCGAGATGAAAACCTGTAATTTTTAATAACTTATCTTTATTATATATGCTTTCATAAAAGTTTTAATATTTAAAATTTCTTTGCTGAAGTTTTTGAGGAAAAGTTTATAAAATTCTTTTTTTATTGTTGAAAATTTTCTGTGAAAATTAATTGGAAAGATAATGTCAATATTTCTTGATGAATAAAACAATATGATAATGTTTATTCTACACCATGAATCAATTCATGAAAAATGAAACTTTGTTGCCGCTATAAAACTAAACACTGTTAGATTAAAAACAGTTCACACTATATATATATATATATATATATATATATATATATATATATATATATATATATATATATATATATATATATATATATATATATATATATATATATATATATATATATATATATATATATATATATGTTGTTTAAATTTCAGATATTGTTTTTTATTAAAAGTATTTATTAATTACAAAAAGGGGAAATTTTTTTCATACATTTAATTTCTTATACAGAACATTAAAAGTTATATAGAGATGGAATATCAATTATTGACTTATAGTTGGAGTTGTTGGAATGTACTAAGAAATGCTTGTATTTATAATGATATCAAAATGAATTTGCGATTTATATGATTTTTTTAAACATAACACATTTAACTTCATGTTTTGAATTATAACTGATATTCTTGCGAACAATAAATTTCGAAGCAAAATTTCTTATGAAAATTATATTTTTGTGCAGATTCAAATTAATAAATTAACAGGAATTTTTATTTTTAGAAAATGAACTTACATTTAATGTTCACTTATTAAGTAATTTCAATAACATTATTCTTAATGCTTGGTATTGGAATGCGATTCTTCCCGATTGAGTGAAATAATTTATTCGTGGTTTTAATGAAAGTTAAAAAATTCTAAGATATCTTCGAAAACAAAAAGACTAGTTTCGGGAACTGACGCTTTAAAAATCACCCAGTGAACAGTACTTCAGTCAAAGATCTTCTGCTGTATATACCATTCCTCGACGATCTTTCATTGTGCTAGGGGATACATAATAGAATAAGATCAATAATAGCAGTAATAGAATAAGATCAATAATGGCAGTATAATAGAATAAGATCAATAACGACAATAATAGAATAAGATCATTAATGGTAGTAATAGAATAATATCAATAATGGCAGTAATAGAATAAGATCAATAACGACATTAATAGAATAAGATCAATGATGGCAGTAATATAATAATATGAATAATGGCAGTAATAGAATAATATCAATAACTACATTAATGGAATAAGATCAATAATGGCTAGGATTGAATAAGATCATTAATGACATTGATAGAATAAGATCAATAATGGCAGTAATAGAATGAAATCAATAATGGTAGTAATATAATAAGATCAATAACGGCAGTAATAGAATAAGATCAATAATGCCAGTAATAGAATAAGATCAATAATGCCAGTAATAGAATAAGATCAATAATGGCAGTAATAGAATAAAATCAATAATGACTAGGATTTAAATCTAAACTTTCAATTATGATGAGATTATTTTTTCTTCCTACCACAGTCAGTCGTGTAAATGAATATTTGAACAATAAATTTTGAATCACGCTCATAAATTTTAGAAATAATTCGAGATCAAAAGATTTATGTAATTTTTTTGTATACCATTTTAGAACTGTTAGAAACAATTTTTGTATGTAAAATTGGTTTATAGCCGGTGTGTAGACATTTTTATGGAAAGATATTTAAGCTCTTTTTTCCATTACTCGAGATCTTTGCAGAAATTTACTCGAGACATTTATTGCCATTATTTAAAAAAAATTCATAATTGACAAATGACATTTTCTATAAAGAGCTGAAAATTATTCTGTTGTTGATAATTTAAACTAGAACCATACCAAATGTCTCTAAGTTCTGTGTTTATAAAATCAAATATTTTTAAATATACACCAGTCAAATATCATGCGATTTGTATCATTCCTATAATGTTTACTTAATGATCATCTAAAGTTATTCTTTTATTGTAAAACATTTCATGTAAATTTGAAATACTTATTTCTTTATTTTTTCCACCTCGAAATAGTCAATTTCAGAATTTTTAATTGATTATTTACTGAAATTTGAATCCTTTAATGTAAACCACATTTTATTTTTGTTATTTAAAAGAAAACTACTTTTTTCTCTAATGAGTGATATTTATCTTACATCACATTAGAGAATCTCTTTTTGACAAATGTAACTATACATTGGATTAAATAGCAATAGAAGGATGAATTTCCAAATCGAAGACTTAAAATAGCATCTTCTTTGGAGAAATGTAACTATATAATACACAAAATTGTGAGAAAAAGGTGATTTTCAAATTTATTTTTGTCAAATAGTACTTCTTATTATTAAATGTGCCCTATTTTATTGAAATAGATGACTTTATAAGAAATTTTATATATGATAATGTATATTAAAAAGTTATTAAATGCTAGTTTTAATATGAAAAATGTAAACAAAACACAAAATATTTAAGAAATCTGAAACTGTAAAACAAATATTAGTTTTTAAACTTTAGAAATTCAGAATAACGTTACACTTTCGATTATATCTAGACATTTTATAGAAAACATACTTCTAAATTCACTTTCAAATAAAAAATATATTTTAAGGAAAATTAATTGGGAATATTTAGTAATCAAATTAAATTAAGTAATCGTTCTTCACTTAATTCAAATTTTATTTCATGATATTTTTAAGAATTAAAATAGTATGACAATTTTTCATTTCATTAGCACTACTTGAATGTTCGTAATTTTTATTTCTGATACAGATCTCTGTAACTAAAATGAAATTATTTTTTAAATATATTTACGTGCTCAATTAATCCTAGAAAACTCATTTATAAATAAAGGTTATTTGTAAAAAAATTAAACATTTTAATGATAATGAAACTCTTGCATTTAAAATAGGCTTTAATTTTACTGAAACATTTATTTTGTTTTAGAAACTGAAAATTTCAAATGATTTCTCGTCATTTGTGGGGGGAAAACCTTTTTTTTTTTTTTTGAATTTTCTCTTTTCGATACAACAAAAAAATTAATTTTAAAATAGAGCTTATGTTTCCTTAATAGAAGTGAAAGTTATTCCTAAATAAAACGAAAGAAATAGTTATATGCTGAACATTTTTTCCAGAATATCTCGATCACCCTTGAGGAACATTCCCTTTCATGTACACATTCTTCATTTTATTTCAAACTAAAAAAAAAAAAAACTGTCAGCACTCTTATTTTTTATAACTATTTGCAACGATGAACAAGATTACTTTCCCATAAGCGAAGCCTATTGACGTTAAATGCATTTAAGATGAATCAGCTATTTTTAAACGCTTGTAGCCAAAGCTAAGTGACACTATTTTAAAATTCTCATTTGACGAAAATAAGGTTGTAATAGCTACTGAGAAAAGGAAATGTTATGCAGAACATATTAAACATATATTCTTTAAAGAAAAAAAAACGTTTTTACTTGTTAAAATTTCAACACCAAAGGACATTTTTTAATGAATTTTTATCATAGAATTATAATAGATTAAAGGTTTTATAACCACAAATAATTCTAACCATGGCGACAGTCATTTTCATTTTCCATCAAGTATTAAATATATTGTCCAACTGATTATAGTGTATGCTTGGAAATGTCCTAAATTCAATCTCAGATATTGTTTTTAGATTCTCACCAATTAAGAGATGTTTCAGATTTTTTTGGGAAAAAATTCAAATGAATTCATTAATCAATGACCGTAGATCATGAAAGTAAAAGTTGATGACATGTTTTCTCAATAAGAAGTTTTGGAAACATTACAGAAAACAAACACTAATGTGTAGAGAAGTTCCATCTTGCATCAAGATTAAGAGTAAATACCACTGACTTCTTGCAGATTAGAAAACAAAATTGTAATATTATGACATATATCACTGTGCCCGGTTAATGAGCATGTGTTTTTAGATCGCAGACTTAAATTCCTTACAACAGTACGCTCCAAGTATAAATGAGGTAGTAAAACCTAATCTCATTTTTAAATTTGGTGACTGCAGTGGAGCCAGTGCTACTAAAGATGTTTTTTTTTTCTGGTTCTGGAATTTAGCAGATGTGAATATTCACTACACTTTCTAATTAAATGTGTACTTAATCAGTCTAGAGGATATTCAATGCAGTCCTCAATAGCTCTTCCTCAATAGCAAAAAGCTGACATAAGAACCATTATCGTATATTAAAATCATATGGCAGTAAACTTTACCCAGCTGGAAGCATTTTAGAATAATAATGGCAAATTCTCTATAAGATTCAGCCGATTGAACGGAAATATACAATTCTCTTTCCAAATGTAAGCAAGAGTAGGAGTACTGCCAAATGTAGGAGAGAACTAGTAGTAGCTCATAAATAAGTTTATTCTTTCTCATCTGAATCGCTGCATTCAATATTATTTTGATCGAAACTCATTTTCTTTTCCTTTCTGAACAGAAATGAACTGCTAGTATTTGACATTTTTTGACAGTCAATGGAATACTTCCCATCCCTTTAAAATTTCTAATGATTAACTGTTATGAATTTATTGTTTTCGTGAAAAATAAATTGTTAATGATAACAGAGATTGATTCGGTAAAATTGAGGATGCACATTCTAAATTTTATTATTGAAGCATTTGAAAACAAACTCTCCTGAAATTAGTTTTTATAACAATTACTGTGATGGAGCGAGGAGACCTTTGTTTTAGTTATTCTTACAGTTAGTGATTTTGAAGTTAAATTCCATAAGGATACTCAAATGTTGTTTTTATATTTTTTTGAAAGACATTTAACTGCTTGTGAATGTTTGGGGTTAAAAACTAAAAAAATTGTTTCTTTTTTCAAAAATTCAGAGTTGAGGAAAGAGTTGAATATCATGGATGACATTTGTTATCAGAAGTGTTATTAACTGTATTTTCAAATATTTTAATAATGTTTGCACTTCATTTAAAGTGTTTGCCTGATTCTTTAGGGCATCATTCTCATTATCAGAAGTCAGTGAGTTCGAATCCCGGCTTAACCGAATATCCATTTTGTTTGTTAATAGTGATTGGGACACGTTAAAACTATAATAATAATAATTAAATAATATATTATAATTATAAACATGAAATATTATAATTATAAACATGAAAATGCTATATTTTGACATTAAGTGACATTTGGAACTTGCGCCATTTTCTTAAGTAAAGTTTTCATGTTTCCCTCATGCAACAACCACTGAGTACAATAGTAATACCTTTTACTAATACTGTAATATACTATATTTTTATCAGTATACTATACTTTTTCTTAATACAAATTAAGAAATTAAATACGCAAAGCTTATTCCATGAAAGAACATCTCAAAGCAAATGGCTCTGAGAAGAACAATAAACTGTATTCCGTTGTTGACTGTAAATGCTCGCTCACTTTTTTTCTGAACAATAAATAGGAAATTCCCACAACAGTTGAAGTCGTTACTGTAGATGCGCAATCAACCCCTTTCATTACCGAGTCTGAATAAGGAGATGTTAAGCCTACTTTTGTTTTCCACCTTTCCATTCAGCTTCCTAAGGGGAACAAAAAAAAAAACACCATTGGCAGAATGGATAAATGAAGTGTTAATTGGTGGTGAGGCAGGGCATTAAGAATGATATATGAGGGGAGTCTGGTGCTAAGGCGATTCGAGTTTCCTTGCTCAGAGATTCATACTAAAGGGAATATCCATTAGACAGAATTATTTTCACGTCTTTTCAGTTTTCAGAGAGAATTTCTTAATTCTTCAAGGAGTTACTCTACTAATTAAGTAAATTGTTAATTTTCAATTTAGAGAAAATGGAAATAATGACCCATTTTATTCTTTCATCATGAAAACAGAAAATCATTGTTATTTGAAATTGATCAATTCAAATAAATTGGTTTTATGTAAAATAATAAGTATTAATTATAGAATTTATTTTGTAGGTTAAGCTGCAAGAAAATGTAAGAAATATAAATTGATTAACAAATTCTATCATCTTTAACTCTCAATAGCTTATCATTAAACTTTATGTACAAATACCGTTTATTAAAGGAAACTTTTCAAATTAATTCATATTTATGTCAACTGTTATTGTTTTATAGGAAGTAAAAATTAGTAATTCAATTTGTAAGTACTTGATAATGGTAAATATGTTAATTTATGAATATGTGCCTGATAATAATAAATATATAAATATGTAGTAATATAACATGTTTTTAGAAATAAGGAAAAATTATCTTTTACAGTAATATTTTTTAAACATGTTTATTTTGTAATAAATTTCATAAGTACTTTTGTATGCGCACATTTGAATATTTACTCTTTATTTAATTATCAAATTTTTTTAATAAGAAATTGATCTAAAAATGTAAAGAACTGATTAACAATAATCTCAAAGAGAAAACTAAATGCCTGTGGAACATTCACTGTAAAAGTCAACTAACTTCCAAAACTAAATTGAAATATATTTACAAAAACACTTTTGGATTATGAAATAAATCAAATTAATTTTTTAATTTCCATTCTTAATGAAATTTCATGTACATTTTTTAAGAACAAATAGGAAAAATTATGAAGCCATGATGAAATCTTAAGATTTTTAAAGAAAAGGTATCAAAGTTTATGCTTTCAGTAGCATAACATTTAACTTTTTAAAGGTTTATGAAGTAACAAGTTGATTTTAATTATACTTTATTTCAACTCATTGTTTTACTCCTTACTCCTTTTCTGGAATTTACTGAGGCGAATTGGTAGTGCAATATTAAATTGTGTCTATGATTATATCACTCGTGGGCTCAATTCGTATTGTGTACATGAAATTTTTTAGTGCTTTTGCATCCACTTTGTCCAAAAGATCTAATCTAAGAAACCCTTGTTTAAAGAATGCATATACATACTTAAGGTTGTCACAGAATCAACATATGCAAAAAGAGCAAGTTTCAAAAATAAACATATGCAAAGATCAATAAATATGAAATATAATCTCTAATACATTAGTAGAAAGTATTTTGTGCTTTATTGAAATAAAAAGAAATATTCAAAAATGTACATTTAATAAATTCTAATTGTTAGGGTTTCATACATAAAGATAATATGAAAATAAAAAGTAAATATTTTTAGTTATAAGAATAAAATTAAATTAATTAAAATTTGTCAAAATATATTTAACTTTTTTATTTTCGAAAAGAAAATTTTCTTCAAAAAGGAACTGTTTGTGTGTTTTTATAATTTAAAACAAAAGTCTTATATTTTTTAAATTTACATTCTTTAAATCTTTCAGCATATTCAATTTCTGTTATAAGTGTTTTAAAAGTTACTTATTTTTCTCAACCTCAATATATTGATAATGAATTGCTGTTGTTTAACAATTAAGTAACATTAAATTTGTTGATAAATGTATGATTGATATCGCTAATAAAAATACGATTTATAAAGCTAAATATCATTAACATTTATTTACAAATAACGAGTACTTTGTGTTTCCATTTTGTGTGTCCTATTTTGATCATAATAATAGAGTATTTATCCTATTTTCCAAATGAAGTATTTTAAGTATTTCACATGAAGTAATGGAATATGAAAATTCCTCATCATGTGAAATTCAATTTATTTAATTTTCTTAAAACTAATTTGAATAAAAAATTCTATTAACAATTCTTCTTAACTGATACTTAACACTCATTTTTTATTCTAATTTATTTATTTTTATCTTTGCTTAAGGAAATTACTGTCGAGGAAACTAGAATTAAAAAAGGGTATAATTGTAAACTCATTTCAAAACAAAGACTGCGCATATGGGATTCCATTAAATAGTTTAAGTTGTACAAAGCTAGTAGATATACAACAAATTAAAATTAAATTTAATGAGATTCGGCCATTAAACCAGAGCACAGTGAATCTTTCAAGTGAACACTGACTCTTTAAATTTACATTTATTTTATTATACTGGTGTAAGGTATGTACAGCAAGAGAATATGAAAAAAATTTAAATTGTTATGCTCTTATTTGCTGTTAACTGTTTTAAATATTTATTAATCAAATTACTGTCAGGTATCACATAACAAAATGTAAAGAGAATACCAACGTTTTAATAAAAAACATTCTTCGCATTTAAGATCCTATCAATTTGCACAATTAAACAGATGAGCCTTCTTCAATCAGTCAAAATGTTAGGAAGAATAAGTGTATATATATATATATATATATATATATATATATATATATATATATATATATATATATATATATATATATATATATATATATATATATATATATATATATATATATATTAGAAACCCAAAATGATTGATAAAAAAAGTAGAAAAAAGAAATGAGCAGAATAAAAGTATTTGACTGACATTTTATTGTATTGAAAGAAAAGAAAATAGTCAAAATGAAACAAATTATTGATAATGGGTAATCCATAACTGAAATCCAAATGAATAAAAAGAAAATTAAGAAATGAATTACGAAAGATATATTTAACATTAGATGAGTAATAGGTAAATCTATGGTTTCATGCTATGTCTTCTTTTAATTAAATAACAATTAAATTGTTTGTTTAATCCTTGATAACTGGAAGCAATCATGTGTTGGAATTGAAATCATCATTCTTGGCATGGAAATTCTAAAAGTAAGAATTAATAATTAGGAAACTATTGCTGATCAGTGGGAGACTGGTGTTTTAAGTTTAAATTTTTAATTATATGTGTTGGAATATATAATTTAATGTGATTTTGTGTGTCTCTTTTAATTTCTAGTGAATAGAACAAACCTTATACGAAAAAATCTTCTAAGAAATAGAATTCTTTGAGAGTTTTGCTGGAATTTTTAACTTCTAAGCTGTACACTTTGAAGGATTAAACTAGTGTGAATGGAAAATGTTTCGTTAAAAATGAATGGATCAGTTAAAAATGAAAAGAATTAATAATAATTTTATATGACTGAATCAATTAATTGAAACTTCGTGCGAAATGTGTGTTCCGATAATTTTCCAGTTTTGTAGATACAGTCCAAATCCAGAAATTTGCTTACGTCATCACTTAATTTATTTTAACTTATTTTAATCTTTGAGACTGCTGATGATTATGAATTAATTGTAATGTTTTTATAATGTTAATATTCGTTTAAGTTATTAATAAATATATTAATACACATTTTTAGAGAAATTAAAAAATTCCTTTTCGAGTAGTTATTATGGAAGAATATTTAATCACATTATTTTTATTTTACTCAAACACTCTTAATCGTTTGCTATTTATAAAATATCTACATAAGTCACAAATGATAACAAAAAGTTTTTTATTAATAAAAGCACATTAAATATTTTAAAAATTCTTAATAATGCAAAAAATAGTATTTTGAAATTTTTGTTATTTAATTATGTTGAAACAATCAATGTAGATAACTACGATGATGAAGCATTTTTTTAAATATTTATTATATGCTTATTCAAATTCTATGAAGATATTAAAGAAAAACTAATAAATAAACTCTTGTGCAGAATTGTTTGAAGATACAAGAGTTGGAAAAGGAAAATATATAGAATACTGGAAGAAGAAAATAAAAAAAATAATAGTGATAGAGACAAAGATCCGTTCTACAACGATAAACTAGTAATAAGAAATTTTATAAATTTATAGAAAAAAATAAAAAAATAAATTTTATAAAAAAAGTAAAATCTTTATAATAATAATTGAATACATAAAAAAACAAATGTCTCAATAAAAAATATCAATAAAAAATAAATATCAGAATGTCAATTTAACAAGTATTTAGTTTTACTAGTAATAGAGTAGTATTACTAAACATTACATGAATTCCTTTTTGAGAAGATTCAGGATTAATTGCTTAGATCACATACGCCCATTTGCACTGCATAAAAATTTCATCTAATTCCTGCTCATTTTAGGATACTAAAAAAGAAATGATTATGGATCATATGTTCTCGTTCTTTATGGTCTTTCAGAATAATCAAAGCACTGGAATGCAAGAAGGATTTTTAGAAGATGATTTCAGCCTTTTTGGTTTTTAATTCTTTATTATTTGAAACTTATACTTATTAAATCTGATTTCTTTGTCACATTTTGCTTAGTCACTGAAAAGGAAAAAATGCTATCTGTTTCGTAAGCCTGGACCAAACTTCACTATAAACTGAATACTTGAATGGGATTTCATAACTCTATATCAACTAGCACAAGATAAAGAAATACATGTTCTAATAATGTTGGCAAAAGTATAAAAAGAGCATACCATCGCTACATTTTTGCATGGATAGTAGTTATTGTAAATTAAGTCTTATTATGGACATCTGCGGGTAAAATATCTCTTTTTAAGCAAGCAATTAATCAGCTGAAAAAAATATTTAAGTTATAGAGGAAATGATTAAAAGCTGTATAAAACTTTATCACCCTTGGCAAGGAAATACTAGCAAATAATATTCTGTAATTAGAAAAACCAACGTGCTCTTTTATGGCAGAAATAAATATCATAATTAGACTGCTTAAAGTACCACGCTTGTCGTAGCCTATTTATAAAAGTGAAAATAGCTATAAAACAGATAAAAATACAGATTAAGTAATTTTTAAAGCTAGTGTTAAGAAAATAATTCAAAATCAAATATCAAACATAAATATTAAAAGGAACTATATATATATACATATATATATATATATATATATATATATATATATATATATATATATATATATATATATATATATATATATATATATATATATATATATATATATATATATATATATATATATATATATATATATATATATATATTACAGAAATAATCCCAATGTATGAGAACATTTAAGATATCTGTGTACTACACCAACAAATACTATTATCCATGATGTTAAACAAATTAATTTTTTTCAAACGGTGAGCATTGTGCCTCGCCACTGTGTGTGTGTGGGTGTGAATAAGATAAAACTGATTTTGTCTCACATTTTGTAGTGGCCGTTTAGTCTTGTGCAACGATATACTAGTGAGAAAATTACTGCAGAAATTATTTCTTATAAATGGTGTCCTTGGGCCAAATTTTTTGTGTCCATCCAAAAATGACTCCTATTGAAAGAAAGGGAAGAAACTTCTTAAAATTTTGTGGTTTCTAGTATATTGTTTTCCTGGAATCCTGGTATCGTTTTCTTGAAATCAAAATGTGTAATGACTGAGAGAATCAAAAAGTTAATTGCTTCTAAATTCAAAGGAATTACAGGAGCCGAGTTTCCTATTTCTCTTTAACATTTAAATATTTTGTTTGCATATCATTATTTCTCAAACACTTTTCATAAACTTTCCATTTTAGCTGCACAGAATTTATTTGTTAAAAAAGGTGGGTTCTTCATTAGAAATAAAAAAGTTGAATTGTAAAATCATGACTTCAAAAATTATAGCATATATTTTCTTCTTTTTTATATGCTCTCTTGTGAGTAATAATAAAGTATTTCTTGTAATTTTAATTCTTGATAGTTATTATTTTTCTTACTAATTATAAAGAAATACCATTTATTGTGAAGGATAATGCTCTAAAGTAATATGAGAAAACAGAGCATGATTAATATTTCTATTATAAAAATCATAATTATTTCAAGAATTATAAATCTGTTGAAAGAGAAAAAGGAAAATATCCTATTCCATTAAGCAGTACGTTCAAACAATTTCATACTAAAATAAGCTTGTATTTTTATGCACGGAAACTATTACGTAATAAAGTAGAGAAAAAAGATAATTAAAAAGTGTGCAGAAAGTTATCACTTGTGTGTGTGTGTGTGTGTGTGTGTGTGTGTGTGTGTGTGTGTGTGTGTGTGTGTGTGTGTGTGTGTGTGTGTGTGTGTGTGTGTATGACTATCTACTATATTTTCTCAAAGCAAAATCAAGACATGAATGTTTTTTTTTCCAACGGTGGGCACAAGAGGGTTGAACCCTATTCCACAACAAGGCCAGAAACTGCTACTCATTCACCGTTACCCAGCGTTCCTGTGAACCAAGACATGGAGGGGAGTAGCGTTGCCCATGACATACCACAACAGAGTCGTTTATAGGGTAGGCCACATTCATACATCATCACAGAAGAAAAGACAAAGAAACACAGAGAGAACAGAGAAAGAAAGTAACATCCATGCCCGAACCGGGATTAAAATCCGGGACCCACAGCTCAGGAGTCAGGAGCGGTAAACACGCAGCCATCGGTCGGCTGAGTGGTTAGCGTTAAGCAAATTAAAGGTTTAATAATTTATTATAAAATCTTGCCGCTTCCATTTTAATGAATATATATTATGTCACATATAACAGGGTTACTTGTTCTTAAAACATATATGTAATGTTAGTTTATCGATTAGAGAAAGTCTTATAGAATATTAGATTATCTGTAGTAACCTAAAATTCGATTGTAGTAATTATCTTATACATATTGTATATATATTTGCATGTTGAATATCCAATCTGTTATACAAATCAGTTATTCAAACCGATATGAATTCTGTTTTCTCGTATTTAAATTGAAATTATTTCATAAATATTATTTATTTTTTATTATTAAAAATCTTAAGTAATTTTCAATTGTGGTTCTCTAATGAGTCTTAATTTTTTATGCAAAATATATGATTAACAAGCATTAACAGCGTGTGTGCATTAAAAATATTGAATAAATTAAGTTAAAATTATAATAGTCTAATAATAATCTGTTTTATCCTCATCGGATTAATAATCCTTCATTCCTTTTTTCAAAATATGAATTAATTTTAAGATACACGTGTAAAAAAATATTTTGCAAGTGAATATTTGATCGATTTTGTATAGGATATCTCCTAAAGGGAATTTAAATTATATAAACTATTATATAATAACAAATATACAAAATTACTTTATATTGTTTCTTTAAAAATTCCATATTAACATTAATAATGAAAATTTTGTTCTACACAAGTAATATAAAATAAATGAAAGGAAAACATTTTGTAGATAAAAATGTTGTAATATTTTTAACTATAAAATTCAAAATAAAATTTTCACTAGACATTGGTTTTTTATATTATAAATTACATTTGTTTTTATAAACACAAGAAAAAATTTATAAAAGCTATTTAATATACCGAAAACGACTTGTTTTAGATACAATTGAAACTTTTGTTAAAAAAATTATATATAGAATATGTAAAGTTTAATTTAACAATGAAGGCTAATATTAACTTTGAGGCCACTGAAATTCTGCAGAATTATTCTGGAGAAAATTTATTATACTCCGTAATTATTTCCAAAATTATTTGATTTTAACCATATTTGAGCACAATGACATTGGCTTTCAAGATGAATAACAATGGGATAATTTACCATTTAATTTTTATATTGTAATCAAGAAAGTATGTTTGTAAAAGTTTAAAATTTAAATTTTTATCTATGCAGCATGATTTGATGTAATTAATAAAAAAATCATAATAAAATCAACCATGTTTTTGTTCAAATTTAACGCTTAATGCTTTAATTCCATTATAACTTAAAAAATATTTGAAGCTTTTCCTTTCAATAATAAAAACATGGAAGCTACATTTTTATTTCCACGCAATCATTTAACATTTAAGACACAGACTACTTTTAACCCTAGAAGTTTCTTCTGCAAACAAAAGAAATCTAAAGAAGAAAGAAGGCATAAAAACGGAATCTATTGTTCATCGCTGTTTGATAGAGACATTCAATTTACTTGAGGATGCATTATTGTGTCACTTATTTCCCAGGAGAGTTCGGATTCTCCTTACAGCTAAAGAAAAGAGGCAAAAGAGAAATGGTGGTGGTAATGCTATATAAAAGTGTGCAAATCATTGTATTTGCTTTCTTGTGCGTCAAAAAATTGATCGCATGATGATGAGATAAAAGGGATATTGTAATAATGCAATTTTAAAATATGTATTACACTAAATTTGGAATTAAATAAAAATGTACATTCTGTTAATATTTTCTTCACAAAATTAAATAGTTTTAACTAGCTAATAACCTTGATAGAAAAAAGTATGAAAAGTTCAATCATAAATCCGTAAAATAACGGGATAAATTGTTAAAAAAAATAAAATGGGACATAATTTTCAAGTGTATATCTTAGGAGAGCGTATAAGTAAAAAAATTTTTTTCATAAATCCAATTTTCTTAATTAAGTGCAATTAACAATTAAATTAAATAACATTTATTTTTTATTTTCAATTTTAACTTTTTAATTTTGCGTCACAAAGAATTTTAAAATTATATTTTATTCAGCAATTTGTTGACAATTCAATACATTAAAAATGTTTTTATGGCAATTAAACATATGAAATGTATCAAAATGCTTACAACTTTTATCTAAGCAATAAACATAGCACACAATAAGTAAGTTAAATTAAAATATTTATATTAAGAGACTCAATCCAAATCAAACAATTAACGAACTGAGGAGAGTTCCAATAATACATAAGCTATTGTTAAAAGTTTTACTCGAAAAAAGTATAATATGTACACATATAAATAAATATATAAGATGCAAATATATTATTTTTGCATCATATTTATTTCATTTATTTATTTATCTCTCTCTCATATGTATATATATATATATATATATATATATATATATATATATATATATATATATATATATATATATATATATATATATATATATATATATATATATATATATATATATATATATATATATATATATATATATATATATATATATATATATATATATATATATATATATATATATATATACACACGAAAAATTTAAGCTTGATTTTTCTAAGAACTGAGGAGTACAAGCCAAATTATTTATATTGTACAATACATTTGAAAGCAGAATTTAGAACTGATCTTTTCATGTCTTAAGCTAACTAAACAAATAAAGTAATAATTGTGTGTAAAAATTATCGATATACATGATTTTGTTTTACATTCCAAGTTTATTCATTTCGATTAAACTGCCGACATGTATGTTAGATCCTGCTTACATTTCTATTACATTTTAAAAAACGTATTAAGGTATTTTATTACAAAATGTCATGCAAAAGCTAAGTACATTTCTACTTTTGTGTATTTGGAGGACTTAATTCATAGCTATACCCAGCAAACACAAAGATGCCGGGCATCCATCGGGCCGCTGCTGTTAGCCGTCTTAGCCAGCAGCGGCCCGCCGCTATTTGGCCTCGTCGGCTCCGTCAATAAAGTGGTTGTCGTCATTGCTGCTGGGCCGGCAGTACGGTCCGTTGTTGGCCCAACGACAGGTGGCCATCAATGCCGTATTGGCCGCATGTGGCCCATGTAATTGCCCATATACGGTTATCCATCAGCCCTTTGCCGTTTGGCCGACGATAGCCGCTTTCATCGACGTAGGGCTGGTTATGATTATTTATTTCTATAAATATTGAATTCATTATTTATGTTAATATTGTATAAGTTAATATGGAAATCCATCAAATTAATACTGAATATATTTTTGTGATTCTAAAAGACAATTGTTATCCATGTAATTGTCAAATATCATTAAGTGCTTTTTTAGTTCTTAATTATATAAAGATTAAAAAAATATGAATTACTAACTCATATTTTAAATCATTTTTTTGAAAATTCTATCTAAATTTTTTTTAAATAACTTTTATATTCAGTTTTTAAAATTTTTGTTATTACAGAATTTCATTATTTATAATTTTTTTTTAAAAAGTTCTTGTGTAAGCAAGTGTCAATTTATTGCTAAAACTGCACTTGAATGTATAAAAGAACTCCAGTTTTATGATAATTTTATAGAATTATTTTCCAAATCAATTAACTCCATGCAACAAGATGTTGAGAAAAATGATAAGTATAAAGATTAACACTTTTTATTACTTATAAAAATTAAGAAAACAAAGCCATAAATAAGTGAAATGTCTCCATGAACAAGATGTTGAGAAAAATGATACAAAAGGATACAGATTAATATTTTTTATTACTTATAGAAATTAACACAACAAAAGCCATATATAAGTGAAATGTCTAAACATTAATATCGAATTAACATTTTTTATTTATGATAATATTGAAAATAAAAAAAATCTTTTATTTAGATTTGAAAATAATTTTTGCAAAATTTTTTTTTAACATTTTTAATTTACAAGTTTTTTCTTTTATTTTTGTGGTCCACCTTCCGAATCAGTACTCTGGAACAAATTTCTTCTTTTGTAAAGATTTTCACTTTATTGTAATACTCTGAAAATAAAAGAAAACAGAATTATTAAACTCATTTCAATTTAATTACAAAAATAGAAACAGCAGGATGTTAATAACAGCCCAGGTAAAAAACAGAAAAAAATTGAGCTGTTTACATAAATTAGGAGAAACTTCATGCATAACACTTATTTTCTAGTATTTAGGTATTATTTCACAGTATTTATTATTTGAATAAGGAGAATCCAACACAATTATTTTTAAACTTACAATATTTTACAATTAAATTTACAGTCAAAGCAAAACAAGCCAAGCACTTGAATAGGTTGTGAATGCCTATAATAATGTCAATTTTCATTCAGAATTAATAACTCATAAAAAAATTACTAATACAATTCTTTTATGATGGAATCTTTTACTTAATTTTAGTTTTATCTCTTTAAAAAAGGGGGAATGGTTTTTAGTAACATTAGGTCCACAATGAGCTTGCTTGGGAACTAAACACTGGGTGTTTTGCATTATGCTGAGCACCTAATCGGGACATGTGCTTCGCAGCCCAGGGGCTCTTGGTCAGGAAAATAGGCACTGTAGGCCTTGGCCCATGTGGTCTGTCCTGCCAGAGTTTAGTTTTATAGTTTATATTCATATTGATATTTCAATATACATACACATTATAATAAATAACAATAAGAAACAAATGAAAAATCAACATTCATCAATTCTGACAATTCTGTGATTAAAAATAGAGACAAATAATTGGGTTATATGAAAACAATTTCAGTTGAATGACTTAATAGAAATTCTAAACATCTGACTTCAAAAATTCAATATAATGTTTTAAGCAGAATTTTACATTTTCAAGGTTATAATAGAATGTAATTAATTTATAACATTTATTTCATGCTTTTAAAAAATCATTTTGAACTAATAAAAAGTGGTTAATAAAATATTCATCAATGATTACCAAATTATTTTTTACACACAACTACAATTACAGATAAGTAAGGTTTATAAAATCATAGTAATTAAAATAAATATTGATGAATTTTAAAACATATTGATAATTTCAAATTATTTATGCAATATTCTATGCAAAATCTTATTAACATGGAGTTTTTTTATAGACACCTGTGATTACAGATTAATGAAAAAAATTACGTCAATTAATGCAAATGATTTTCAGATTTTGGATACATGCATTCCAGTTATTGCCCAGTAAATTTACATCACAAGTTCTTATCATAACCATGAATTATTTAGAAGTAAAAATGTTTTACATAACTTTAAAATTTTTATTTTACACAAAGTATTAAAATTATATTTAATCCAATATTATTAGAAAATAAGTTATTGATTCTGGACTATAGTTTAAATAGGTACACTTTACATTGGAGTGGGGAGATGTTAGAAACACAATCTTCAAAGCTAATGTATAAAATGAAATATTAGCAAAATAGGCATCAATAATAAATATTAGCAATAATTTGTTACTTTACTTAAAAATATTGTTGTTGTTGTTGTTGCATGCCCCAAAGGCCAGCAGCGCTAGACCAGGTCCATGACGTTGTACACTCTACAATAATCCAAAACCAGAAGAGGGTCGTCAACCAAGTACTGCCTGACAAAAAAAATATTACCTATATTTACTTGCTAATAGTATTTATAATTACAATTATTTGTTAATATTATTTACCATTATAATTATTTGCAAGAATTATATTATTTAATTATTTGTTAATACAAATAATTAAAAAAATTGTAACACAAGGAAATAAATTATCTGGCTTGTAATTACTAATGATATTGAAAAATATTAAGGAAACATTTGTATTTATGGTTAGATGTGGTCATTGATCGAGACTACATATAACCATAAAATACCTATAAGGTCACTTTCCAGTATAATATATTTATACCAAATGTTACTGATAAAAAAATTTCTATAACAAATTAAAGTTTTGTAAGCAACCAGAAAAAGGATAAAACGTATAAATAAAGAAGACCTAACTATTTCCTTTATGTAATTGGGCAATACTATTTTCTTTTCTAAGTTTTGATCTCATAATCATTTGCAATCCGTAAACAGCTGATCCATCATGTAGAACAGTTGTAAAACACATCCAACATGTTAATGAATGATATATTAATTTTAAAATATTAAATGCTTAACTGATAAATAAGATTAAACTTAAATTATATTCTTTCTCTAATAAAATGATTAAATTATTCTCAAGATGGATATCACAAAACTTTACCTCTTTAACCCTTTCACGGGCGCAAAGCTAAAATACTCTTTTCAGTGTTAAAGTACATTATAAACATAATGTTCTCAACCCTCTAAAACATTATTTAGCCATAAATAATTTTTCGGATCAAGGATCTTTTGTCTACGGGGTGGCTAGTGGTTATAGCCACTGCCCACTTAAAACATTTAGCTTAATTGTTAGGACAAAATTAAATTACTTTATTATGGCAATTTTTTATGAGAAATTAATATTTATGGAAATAACAACTTTAATGATAAGTAAATACAAAATGTTTTAGAATTAAAAAGTAATAATAGTAATGTAATAATAATAAAGTAATAATAGTAAAGTAATAATTGTAAAATAATATTACAATATTATTGCAGGACTTATTGTAAGATTTTAAGTATAGAGCAACAAATATAGCATGTGGTTTATCTATTTGGTATGGAATTTCTTAAAACAAGTTGGACCACTTGATTGGAGGCACAGTGGTACATTACAAGACTTGCACAGCCAACGAGAACGGTGAACTTGTACTACAAAGAGCACATCTCCTGTATAATCCACCTTCTGTTTTTACAGGAATATGTTTTGCATCTTCTGTGCGCTCATCTGGGGGAACGTATGGTTTGTGCTTTTTGACGGGAACCGATTTTGAACTTAGACTCCGTTTCTTAGGAGTTTTTTTTTGCACCCATCAATATCAGTCCACGGATCACTTCTCTGCGGAAATCTTTCATACTTTTAAATTCTCTGCTTTTATCTGGATGCATGTTGTAAATTATAAATGCATTTACAACCGAGACATCTAAAAAGTGAAAAAGTAGTCTGTGCCACCATTTATAACTTTTCCTGTCTATCTCGTACAGGCATTTCAGGTGGTCAAACCTGTCAACTATGCCCATATTTTTACTGTCCCTACAGCTGCACGTGATTCTCTCATGAGAAAGTGTGGCATTTTCAAGGTCAGTGTTATGCTCTAAGAAGGCAGTGGATAGACCCTTTAGCCACGTCTTAAAAATTTCCCAAAACCTGATAAAAATGACTTTTTTTGCTTGTGAATAATTTTAATTTATTTAAGGAATAGAAATATATACATTAAACCTGTAAAAATATTTTGAATAAATCAGAAATATTATTTAAAATAATAAAATTTCAATTTGCCGTACTTATGCAGTAAATGGGCAACTTTGGCACTCTATCAGGGACCATAATTCGATAAAAATATGTAATGCTGCCATCTATAGTGATTTCTGTACATTTCAGCTGCAATCAGTGCAAGTGGCTACTGATTCTTGCCACTGCCCACTTAGAGAAAAATTTATTTTTAGGTGGCTAGACTTTGTAGCCACTGCACGCGAAAGGGTTAATAACAAGTGGTGTTTTGAATAATTTCGACCTATATCTGGGCTTTAAGTTTAATCATTTTATGTTATAAATTACAAAAAGAAAAACAACAAACCAAATAATATCAACTATCAAAAATGACTTTAACCATTTTCTGTAAAATACTAAGAAAAATCACCAAAAAAAAGATAGCGGGAAATTAAAAACAGTTAATAAATTTAGAAATTATATATATATATATATATATATATATATATATATATATATATATATATATATATATATATATATATATATATATATATATATATGTAAATGTTTGGAAGATTAACCTAATTATGCTTGCTATATTAAAACAATAAAATAAACATGGAGTTTACAAATGCAATATTTTAATTATTTGTTATTATTTTGAAATTGTATAGTGAATTTCAAAATTAGAAGTATTTCTGAAATCAAAACAGATAAAATTTTCTTAAACTATTTCTCATATCATACTCATTTTACTTGTATACTTTAATAATTTATATTATATAAAATTATATTTAAGTTCTTTATTTAACTTTAATTCTTTAAAGAGAAAAATCAAAAGTAAATAAAAATAATTCTGACAATATTGTCATCATTATCAGACTTTGTAAATTGGTAAAGGTGTGTTTATGTGAGTATATTTATAAGATATATCATTTACCCTTTATCCGGTCAACTATTTACTATAACATTAAAACCATATACATTACTATAAAAGAATCAAGTGATCAAAATGTCAAAAGTATCATCAAATGCTTGCAATGTTAATCACTTTCTCCCATATGGAAAGGGACAAATATTCTAGTTAACTTATTTTCATTAAAACAAATTGTTTGAATTTATTGTTAATTCATACTTCAACTTTTCAGTCATAAATTAATCTTTTATGATTAATGATATGATTTATGAAATATGATTTTAAATATAATAAAGTATGTAAACACAAGAGTAGCTACTAAGCTGTTACATCTGACAGCATTCTTTACATGGAAATAGTTAACATGCTACACAACTAGTTTAAATAATAACAGTTGTTCCATATGAACATTTTTTCATAAGCGTTAATCAACTATTTTCAGTACTGTATTTTCAAGTTTTAGATGCAAAAATATTTCTCTAAGAAATCCACAATGATTTTAATGGTTGACATGGTTATACATAAAAACCATGTTATACATGCAATAAAATATTTTGTAATGTTTATGCATTGAAAAATTTTTCATTCCTTAAAACAGATCTTTGAAGAGTATACAATATTTAAAACCACGAATCCTTATAAGACAAAATATTTCGGTCAGTAAATATTGACTAAAAAATAATAGTAAATAAGAAAGCCTTTTAAAAATAATATAATTAAAGTTTATAAAGAATTCACACACAATTTATTGATCATAAATGCTACAAGATCCAATATTAATTTATTGAAAATAAACATCTAAGGGCTTTCAAGTAGAATATTTTTAGAGTGTCATTTATTTCATAAACTTGCTTCGTAAAAAACAAAAAATGTAATAAATACGTTTAAGCCTTGTAGCAATCGAGTTTGATTTTAAAAAAAATTGAGCATTGAAAAATTTATTTTACTAATTGATTAAATATAACTAATATATAGAATGAAAAAATGCTTCTGTCCATGATACATTTTTCTATTACTCACACGGTAATGAAATTATTCTAAAACATACAATGACAAACATTTCCCAGTGTCTTTCTCTTGTTGTCATGTTATCAACAGTTTATGAAGTTTTCTTAACAAGTTATTAAATAATATTTCAACATAAAAATATATTATTCTTGCATCATTCATAACAATTCTAACCTGATATAAACAATAATAATAAATGCGTACCCACCTTATATTTCTCTTAGCTCACAGACACAACATCGAATATTCCGCCATTTCACATTAATGGCTAACGCTGACTCAAGCATTTCGCAGTATCTGACGTCTTACTGTCACGCGGTATACAGAATAAATGTGAAAATTAGATTTCTTTCTGAAAAATTGTTTTTAAGGGGTTTAAAAAGTAAGAAGTTAAAGGAAAATTAGTTAACATCACAAAAAATACAGTTATTTGGAAAAAATAGTCTTTGACGATAAAATACAAAATAGCGTTACAACTAATTGTCTTAATTTTGCTGGCCAACAGCTTCAGGGCCAACAATGGCCAGAATCTGTTGGCCCACTACTTATCATCCAGCACCGGCCCGGTTTATTTTGGCCAGCACTCATCCGTGGCCGTAATGGCCGGAGCTGGGCCATCAAACAACCATCAGCGGCTTGCCGTGGCCAACAGGAAACCGGCTTGGCCAGCAGCGGCCCGGATTTTTGCCGGCTGTTTGTGTTTGCTGGGTACAAATTGAATTTTATATTCTCTTACCAATATTCCTGTGTAGAAGAGAATGCAGCGTGTAAGTAAATATCTTAAGCTCTGAAAATTTATTTTCACTTTTATAAAATTTATCGCAGATGATATTCGGATTTGGGGATCTTTAACAAATGACTTGGCTATTTGCTCATTACTAATTTAAATGCTAATAATGTAAGCTAAATAATCTAAGCTAATATATTTGAGCAATTAAGTTTCTTTTAAATTGGATATATTTGTACAGAAGGAATTAATGAAAAAACTCTGTTAAAATTTTTATTTAATCATGTGAACATATGGCGAGTTCCAAAAATTTTAAATTAGGAAAATTTTGAAATGATAAAAACACTATGTCCATATTCTTATTAGAATTTTTCTTCTTTGGGAAAACTGAGATTTATCTGTAATATAATGTTTTGTACAGCAAATATTAATTTTTTTGCTTACGAAATTCAAAAGATTTTAAGCAGCCGGTAAAAAAAACATTATACATTACGGATTCTCAAAACGCCTTAAATGTTGATTGAAGTTATTTTATCGGCATAAAATCAAAAGTACAATATTTAGCGGAATATTTAGCAATTTTCAATATTTATCTTTCAAGGATGTTACCAAAATGAAGTATGCAAAGTCTACAGATAAAAATTTACTAATGCTATGTTTTGAAGAATAAAAATATTATTTATCATGTAATATTTATAAATTCTTTTATTTAAATTTTTTTATTTGGTTCTGTTCAAGATAACATATTCATCAATAAATTTCTCTTACTCATGAATTATTTAAAACTCTTGAAATAAGCAAAAATTTGTATTTGTACATCTCTCTCAATTTTACCCTTCATCATCAGCATAATTTGACGTGTCATATATGAAAGCACGTTAGTTATTATATAGTCCGCAATTATATCTCTAAATTAAGTTAAGGAATAATTTAATATAATATAACAAAGTCTAATCTGAACAGAATTTTATGTTTGTTACTAATCTCTGTAATAAACATTTAATATTGATAAAAAAAGAGTGTCAAAAATGTTTGACGTGCAAAAGGCAGAATATCACATCAGACGCATTATTTGCAGGCATAATATTAATTATGCTGAACACAATTTCTTACTATTTAACTTCATAGCATTTAAGAAAGCAAAATATTTCTGCAACATATATAAACATGAAATTATTCACTGCAAGAATCTGGAATAACACTGTAGTGATTGAATGTTAAAAACGCCTTGATAACTTGTTTTTTAAAAATCTTCAATACAATTTAGAAAAACATTTTTTGTAACAACAGCTCATGGAACATAAGTTCTTTGACTAGTGGATGAAACACACAGATCACAATAAGCATAGAAAGAAAACAAAAACAACCTGAACATCGGAATACAGAAAAGAGTACATGAAAAGAGCCATAACACGTCAAACAGATGGTTGTGTTCCTGAATTCTGCTTACTAGCATCGTTCAAATAAATGTCCAGGCATTTCAAGGCACTCATTGAGTTTAAGTGCATCCATAATGGTGTCACTTTTGCATAGTACATAGTTAAGTGACTTCGTTAACAAAACATTGCCGGATATTATTTTCACTTAAATATAGGCAAATTATAAAATAAAACCATAAATAATCTTTCTATGTAAATAAAAAACAAAGTAAATGCTAAAATATGTTTTATAAATAATAGTTATGACTCTTCAAGAGAAATCAACACGTTTATTAGCTAAATGAAAGCAAGTAGGAAAAGGCAAGGCTTATATATTATTTTTTCTTATGTATTCTTTGTTGTTTTACGCTTAGTCATCTTTTTTCAAAATTTCTCGTAAAAAATTATTAATGGTGATGCTAATTTTTCTTATAATTTTCTTCGTGTGCTATCTACTCAGTTACTTCTTTGTTTACAATAATCTCATTCCAGCAATTGTCATGTTGTGCTTGGGAAGTCCAATTACAAGTCTCATTAGATGATAACTGTTGGTGCATGATTATTATTAGCAGTTATGACTTAATGAGGCAAGTAATATAGTCTTCATTAGTTATTACAGTCTTCATTTGTTAGATATAATCTGGTAAATGCAATCCACATTAAGTGATAATTGCTGACTCCATTTACACCTATTGAAGAATGCGGATAGTGGTAAAAAGCATAATTTATATTGCTTATCGAGGAATAGTGAATTGATTGGAATTGTATACTTTCTGCTAGTATGTGTTGTTTGAAAACATTAAAAGATATTTTTATACAATGATAATTATTCTTCAGAAATTAATAACATGAGAAATATAGGAGCCATCTATAATTACAAAGCTGCATCTGGTAACTGAAAATCTTCAATAGCTGAATAATCAATACTTTCTATCAATTTTTCAAAATTAAATTTCTTATGGAAATGAGATCTTGTTCAATTTTGTTTGCATAAAATTGTAATTTTGATTTGTATACTCAAAGTATGCCCTCATCTACTTTTAAGACATTTCCAATACTGATATTGTTTAAGCAATCCAGCATTTTTATCAGGAGCATTCCAGCTTTCTACATTAATATTTTAAGCTTTATTAATGAGAATGGTATTTTGAAAAATATCGAAACAAAATGGTTATTTTGTTATTGATTTAAAATATAAATAAATAAAAGAAGCAATTTTCTCACATTGGAAGTATCGTAAATGTGGACATTGGATTTGTACATTTGTCAGTTTTCAGAATTACCATATTGAAATGAATAATGTAATTGCATATAGTATAATATATTAGTAATGAACGAACTTTTATAAATTGACAATAATGACCTATATTAATAAATGAAGAACTCATATGTCATATTTTTAAAATTTGATTCCTCAATTTTGATAAAATTATTATAACTTTATTTTCTGAAGCAAAATCTGATAAACTGAGACGCCTGATGCTTCAGCATCCGACATTTCCTTATCTTTTACATTAAACTTTTCCTACAATGAATTTTCTCAAGAAGGAAACAACAAAATTTGATATAAGAATATCTTGCAATATCCAGTTCTCTTGCATATTTTACTTCAAAATCAATGCATGTTTGAATAAATGATGACTTTCCACCGGTATTGACAATCATATCCCTCTAGGAATGGCACCTCGTCGAACGCATCCTTCATTTGGAATTTCTTTGTGACTTTAGTTCTCCAGTGAGCGGCTTCATATATCAAAGTTCCACTTTTTTACATAAAATAATCATAGAGAAAAAGTTGAAACGTGTCTCGTAAACGGAAAAGTAAGATCAAAAACGTCAGCTACAGTTCAAGATTCAATTGAAGATAAAAATGAAACGGGAAATGTAAACAAGAAAAAAACATGCATACGTATATCTAAATAATAATATATTTACATACGAAGACTGTAGAAAGTCTTGTTTAAGCAAAACTAAATTACTATTCTTATCAAAAATTTAAATTTTATAGTGTTTCACAATCAGTTTATTTTTTGATATTTTGGAGTTAAAAGTATAAAGGTTTTGAATAAATATCAGAACATTTGAAAAACTATTGATAGGATATAACGGAAATCCAATTTATTAAAATATAATTATCAGTATACACATGATAACAGTATGGACCTTTCATGTTTGTATAACTTTTTTAAAATATAATTATTGATCAGTATACATGAAAACAACGTGGAGTTTTTATGTTAGTATAAATTTTAAAAATATATTTATCGATTTTGTTAAATTATAGTTATCAATATATCTGATGACAATATGGAGTTTTTATATTAGTATATATTTTTAAAATATAATTATCAGTATGAAAACAGTATGGAGCTTTTATGTTTGTATAGATTTCTATACATTTAGTTCTAGATTATTCTAAATAAATTACGATTTGAAGTTCAAGATCTTAAAAGATAAATAGTTCAATTTTAACTCCATGTGAGATTTATTACAATAAACTATAAATTACGGCTTCATTTTCATCACTAAACTAAAATGCTTGTGAATAAATTTTTATACTAATTTGTTCCTGCAAAGTTAAGTCCATTTTAAGTTAAAATATATGTTTATTATTAGAAATATCTTTGCTTTACAATTTGAATTTTTAAAATAAATATATCTGCATTAAGCAAAGTATAAGGTTCCTAACTTATATCTTTATTTCAAAAATAAAAATTCCTTCAGTTTGAATCAGTAAATAATGTTAATGTTATGTAACAAGTTTTTGAGAAAATAAAAAAAATTTACTCTATCACACACATCATATATTTTTTTTCAAAAATCTGCTAAATATTCAAAATTTCACTGAATTTAAAAGATTTAACACCATATGAATAAACGACAGTGTCACCCCATCGAACAATAAAAACTAAAAAATACAGAGTTCACCATATGAAAATATTTATTTTTAAATTTACTAACACCTTTTTTGATATTTACAACACTTTGGAGCCCAGAACACTCTTAATGACATATTTTATTTAATAAGTAAATATATTTATTTATAAAATACAAAGTAAATATTTAATTTGCATGGTTTACAAAATTTTTATTGCTAAAGAGAAGTGTTATTTCAGTCACATTTTTAACAGGTAATTCATTTCAATTTATTGACTACTAATTAAATTTTTATTAAAAAATATATATGTTAAGTGTCTATCATAAGCATAAATACCTCATTAATTCAAAAAAAATAACATTATACATAAAAATCACGTTATTTCTCTTACAGATAAATATTATAAATTTTATCCTTCCTACAAGAAATCTGCTCATTAGACCAAATACGTAATATTTTACGTAGTAAAAGTAAAAACAAATGCGTTCTCAATTAAGAAAAATACAAATCTCTTTAATTGCCTTCAATCAAAAAAGATTAGAGCGTTTTAGTTTTGTAAAACAATATAATTTAAGCGAAAAATCCTCATCAAATCTCATGAGGCATTTCATGAAAAAAGAAATTATATTAATGCCAAAATTTAGAAACATTTTGGAAAAGTTAGTAAATTTTTGTCAAATTAATGCTGAAAATTGTAAAAAGAAAATATAAAATAAAAAATATTAATTTTGAAAGAACATTTCAGTTTTATAATTATGACAAAACTAATTTAATTGATATGATATTTTTATGTTATCTTTGCTATCTTTCTATGCTTACATTATGCATATGAATCACTTAATATATAATAAAGGATAAGATATGTGCTTCAGTAACGAATAATTTACAAATATTACATACAAAAATTTCGATTCATAATTATAGACAAAACTAAAAATTACATGTTTAGTTGTGTGTATTTCTTAAGCATTTTTTAAATTATTTTTTAACTATACAATTATACGAACAAAATCTTTATAACTTTTTCTAAGCTTGGTTGATGTTGTCAACAACATCTTACAATAAATACAACAAAAAGTGTGATTGAAATTTTCAGTTTTCAATACACCTAACTTAAAACAATGTGTCATGTACCTTTTTTAAAGAAATAATAGTTCGAATTTTTTTGAAATCTATGAACTTATTAGAGCTTCTGTCACTAATAAAATAAAACTTTCTCTGAAGAAAGCAAAAATATATGTTAAAATTATCGTAAATAATTCTATACATATAAAAATTAACACCTAATAATGTATCAAAAAAGCTCTATTTATAGTTATGTTTTAATTAATAATCCGTTCAGAATACTTCAACATTAATTTCACTTTATGAACTGCGTGCATACTATTGACCCTGAGATGAAATCTATGCTAGAAAAATACTTTAAAAAAATACTCAGAAGTTGGAGCTAAGTGTTCAGTAATAACAAGAATGATCTATAAAAATCGAAATTTTTCATAATTGTAAAATATCAATTTATAAAAAATGTTTCCTGTGTTATAAATAATGTTAAGACGTCCTGAATAAAGAGAATGCTATAGATTCTCTTTATTCAGGACTCTATAAGATATTCTAGATTTTGAATAAAAATATAGTAATGCATTTGAGTTGATCTTTTAGACAAATTTTGACAATAATGTTGAGAATTGCACTTATTCAAATGATTATTTTAATCTACAGAGAATTTCTATATTATATTTACGAAACTCAAATCGAATTAATCTTTCACAGATTTTCAAATTATTTGTAAAATATATTATAGCTCCTCTCTCTCTCTCCCCCTTTCAAGTCTCTTAATGCATCAAATCCTATAGTACTTAAAAAAAAACATAACATCAAACTATTCTGAGAATATTAGACTCGTAAACATGATTCTTCAATCTCAATACACATGGCTTTTTCCTCTTTTAACTTCTTTAGACTTCAGTATTTCTATTCGTAGAATCCATCTGTGTTCTCTAAGTGTATTGACAGAACATCTGTTTCAGCCATCCTTTTCAAAATATATTTTATTCCTTTACAAATATATTTTTATTTACTAAGATTCTATTTCTCCTATATATATCCTTTTCAGTATATGATAAAATTGACAACTTTTTAAAATGACATCATGTGAACTTTTTTGATACATTTGATAATACTCCTTCAATTTATTTTTACGTTTTATATATTATATTAAAACAGTTGAATAGTCAGTAAACTATTAATTATTATTCCATAAAAACAAATTATCTAAAAATTGATTTCGGAGCTTTAGGTATATTAACATGAGAGTACATATATTTTATAAGTGTGTATATATGTGTTCGTGTTTACATTAAATTTAATTTCTTTTATATTTAAAATATCATATTCTTTCGAAAAAATTTCCTGCTTTGTTTGAAAAAAGTAAATCCCTATATTTCTTGTTGCAGATGTTTTGAATAAATTTTTATGCAAAACATTACCTGAATAAATTATTATTTTAGTAAAAATGTATTTGACTTCCTATGGTATGTGAATGTAATTGCTATAAAATATAAATAAAGTTTTATTATTTCTTAATAAATATTCTGCATAACGAAATTATTTCAAATAAGAGCAACAATAGAATTAAGTCTAAAAAATAAAGAAGACTTAGAAATTATGTATATCATATTTATTGCGCCAAATAAATTAAAAATGTGTGCATAACAATAATAAATAATCATATATTTTCCTTTGGAAAAGTGGATATCTACTCCTTTTTAAAACTATTTAACAAGTTTAAAAATTTAGTTAATTTTATTCGTCTAGCTTTTTAAAATGACTTTCGGCTAAATAATGTTTTAATTAATATTTGCAGAGAAATCTTATAATTTTTACTCAGATTTGTTCTTATTTGTTCTTATTTGAACAAATATTGATTTTATAATAATATGGTATTATTCGGGATGTCCAAGAATTTAGCATACAAACATGGAGGAAAGGCATATAATACTATTGTAATGAGTTGGCAACTAAGTTCTCACCGTTTTTAATAATGTTTGTTAGCTTTGTTAAGGCTATTTTTCATTAAGCATGTCGAAGTAATTAATCAACAAAGTATTGTCCTTAGTTACAAAGTTCCCAACGATTAACGAATTTTTCAATATTTCTTTGGTAGAAATCACTTCTTTGAGACTCGAAAATGTCATCCAACAAAGCTCTCATTTCTGCATCAGTATTAAAAGAAAATCCTCGTATAGCATTCTAAAGAGATTGAAAGAGGTAAAAATCCGTTGATGCCAAATCTGGATAGTATGATACGTGTAGCAGCACTTCCCAATTGTCAGTTTGAACGATATTTTGGTCATATTGGTGAAATGACAATACTAGTGGGTGGCACCCATGCTTCACACTTCTGAACTTAGCCCATCGAGTGAAGATGATTCTCTACAGTAGTGTGGGAGCAACTCATTGTCTCTATCAATTTCTTTGTTGTCCACTGAACTCAATTAGACGGCCAGAGTGACGTGTATCTTTGAAGTCAAAATTTTCTTATTTGAACTTTGCACACTGCTCACATATGGTTCTTTCAGCTATAGAACCCACTACATACATAGAAAAAATATTACAAGCAGCTTCTCTTGTCTTAGAGCCTGATTAAAGACGAAAAAAAAGAATGCGTCGAAAATGCTGATTTTTCCCACCTTGGCTTCCATGTTAATGATTTGTAAGTAACAAGAAAATGTATCTTAGTAACAACAAAACATATATTTAGGAACAACAATATGTTCTGTTTAGAATAATGTACAACTTTGTGCCAAAAGTATTTAATGAGATCCAGATTTTTCCAATTTAAAAATATGTTGGGTACTTAGTTGCCAACCTAATATATCATTGAGCTATACGTATAAAATAGGAAATAATGGACCAATACATCAACCTACGGGTTAAAGAGCCTGATTAAATACTACAATGAGCTATTTAGTTATAATGTTCAACACAGAACTTCTGCCTACTTCCATTTTTGGAGCAATAACAAGCGCTTAAAGAAACATAGTCATTTTTCCATGGCTTATGATATGGGTTTGTTTTCTTTTGAAGTGGAATCTCATTCCTTGAGGCCTTTCCCCTGTTTTCTGTTGGAATCTGATCAAATTCATTTTCATTATGAACTTTTGACTAGTGTGAGTAAAGGGTCTAATATACCATTAGGCAGATGGCTCTAGAGATAATTAATAGCATCACTTATTCAGCATTAAAAAATTATACTGATGGAAGCAAGGGCGACGGAGGTATTTCTGGGAGCAGTGTGCATATTGAGTCATCTGATAATACAATTGACATAAGAGTTAGAAATACTAACTATTGTTCGATTCTTAGATCAGAATATATAGTTATTTATGAGAGATTGAATTATGTAGATACGACCTCTGAACTTGTTTTCAGAGACATCTGGATACTAATGGACAGTCGTGTCTCTATACAGCACCTGTCTCATTGGACGACCATTGGGGATAAGAGAAGTTTGAATATTTTAGATCTTGTGACTACTAACTAAAATACTAAATTTCTACTAAACACTCTATACATTTTTAATGGGTTCCTTCCCGTGATAGATTGAGTGGTATTGAAATTGCAGATAGCTTGGCTAAGTCTGCCACTGCTGACACCTTGCAGGGCAATCCTATTCTAACGTTTCTGGAAATCTCCACTATTAGAAAAATTGGAATTAAACGCAATTTTAGAAATCTGCTCACCCACTCTTGGTACTTTGGGAAAAAACCTCGTTGGGGGCACCAGCTCAGTATCCCTAGGATACAGAAGACTGCTCTTTCCCGTTTTTTTGAGTGACCACATTAGGTTCCTTTCTTTTCAATAAGGCTAAAAAGTATTTCTGGAGTGTCACTGGTGCAAGGCTAATCAGGCCTCCCCGAGACACATTCTTGATTGTCTGAATTTTACTGTGAACAAGATTTTGAAGAATCCTATTTTATTTTTAGACTTTTTAATGAGTTTTGGTTTTATGAAGATGATTTAGCTTAGCTACTCCATCTGGGATTTGAAACAAGAACAACAACGGGTAAGAACAACAACAAGAAATATAAAGACACAATAATACGACAACATAGTATGCAGCGTAAAACAATTCATTACGTGACAAAAGAGTACAATGAATGACATATAAACATTGCCAAAACAAGCTTTAAATCATGATCATTGACTGCATGCATGTCAATTATGTGATAAATATACAAAGAGTTTGACTAGAATTTCACAGATCTCGATAACAACGATGAGGAATCCATCACCAGATTCGTTTCAGTATCCATCCGAGTAGGTAATCCATTTTTCTACAAGGCGCATGAGTGAACAAAGTCCAGTAGAAGGAATAAGATGTATGTCGCAGCATCTACTCAGCCGAAACATTCTATTACGTAGTTGTGGTTGGATTCCGTATTGGTTGTCAGTGACTAACATGAGTATGCTAAAAGCAATGGGCACTCTTTCATATTAAAAAGTTGCTTCGTCTCTGAAAACAAAAGATAAAAAAATAATGT
Source organism: Latrodectus hesperus (assembly GCA_037975125.1). Taxonomy (NCBI): domain Eukaryota; kingdom Metazoa; phylum Arthropoda; class Arachnida; order Araneae; family Theridiidae; genus Latrodectus; species Latrodectus hesperus. The sequence goes on along the minus strand of JAJQOW010000017.1, from coordinate 731,387 downwards.
GTTCTATGCATTTTAGAGTCGACCACTTTGCGAACATGACAGTCGTAGCTGATCAACAAGCCGTAGAAAGTGAATTATCAGAAAATGAAATTTAAATAAAGCTTTATCTTGAAGTGCGTAGTAAATATTTGATCCAGATTACTGTTGGTAGCAATAAGTGCTTGCATACTATAGCCAGAATTTTGGTCCAAATCATCCAATAAAGTCTTTTCGAATATGGTTATTAGCTGTATTTATGGTCACCCAGTATTCTAATTAAAAAATTCCTATTTAGCAAGATTTCAATTTACCTCAGCTAAAATTTCAAGATTTGATATAAGCCTACTTTTATGTTTCGGTACTTTTCAGGATATAACCGAAAGAAATGTTTCCATTTATATCAAATAGGCCATAAATGAATTAATGAAGTTGACATATGTTAACATTGTTTTTATGAAGAGACTCATATTTATTAAACGCAGTCAGTGTTTACAATAAGGATGCCTCACTAGCAGCTATGACAGCTCACATGCACACACATACACGCACACAAATATGCATGCATGCATATATATATATATATATATATATATATATATATATATATATATATATATATATATATATATATATATATATATATATATATATATATATATATATATATATATATATATATACTATGGTTCCTATATGATATTTCATATCTATATATCTTTATATCATAGCTATCTATATGAAATATATAGAGCACATCATATCATATATGCGTATATACCTATTAAATATATATTATAGATATATATCAGTATGCTGATATGATATATATATATATATATATATATATAAATACCTAACACTAATAATGCAGTCAATTTAAAAATTAGGTCATTCCATAAAGATAGGGAAATAAAAAAATGACTAAAACAGATTCTATTCCACTTGCGTAAATTGTTTTAGACTATACACATCAGATTTAATTTTTATTTCTCACATTTTTCAAGTTATTAAAAATCTTTTAGTAACACTGACATAAAGTATATGAATTGTAATAAGTGATTGCCGACAATTTAAGAAATTATTTTGCAGATTGAAAAGCTTTTTCCCTTTACTATAATACTGAATATGCCTTAATCATCTTAGACATTAATCTCTCTCAAGACTTGCTAGCGGTCATATTAAGTGCCTCACTTTCAACGAGGGCAGGAAAACTTTCGTCACCTGCACCAAGTGCCAAAATCATCAGGCTTCTCCTGAGCATCTTTTGGATTGCATGGGTCTCTCTAGGGAGGATCTCTTTAGCAATCCTCTTTTAGTCTTCGACTTCCTTACAGTCAACGAACTCGTGGATCTAGTCTGACTCCGTCAGACATGGAGGATAAGCAACAACAACAACAACAGACATTAATCTATTTATAATATTTCTTAGAAGTCTAGCCATTTTTTACTGTGTAATAAATATATAGTAAGACCACAATAAGTATATGAAATTCATTTTTCAATTTTTGAAATGAAGAGCCTATATGCCTACGCATAATTTGAAACAACACAATTGAAACTTTAATCTCATTGAATTTGCTTTAATATAAATAGTAATACACCCGGAAAACTTTAAAACCTTTCAGTTAAAGAAGCTATGCATATTTTTAAACATTTTAATTTATTTGACGGTATATTTAATAAAAATATGTAATTATAAATTTAAATTACAAAGATATTGATAATACTTGATATTTTCAGAACTAAGAAATTTGTTAAAATATCATATTAAATTTTAAAATCATTGTTGTAATTTTTTCAATTTAAAATTAATTTGTTTTCGGAGTTTTGTACAATCTAACAATGATTTAATAGAATCATATATATTAAGTTAAACTCTATTTAAATTTCTTACATATATTTTTCGATGCATAAACATCAGCTGTCACCTTATTATTGTTGTTAAAGAAGTGAGAAGATTTATTAAAAATATAAGTTAAAAAAGCAACTAGAACAATTTTTAAATGTAAATTCATCAACAATGTCTTTAAATTTATTTATTTCAAGTTGACATGGGATTGCAATCATCCTCTTATAATAAAAAAATATTTAATTTTTCTTTGTATGCTTTTATCTCAAAATCCAGCTAAATTATTTGGTTTGCAATATAACTCTAATTATCTATTAAAATATTGTTAGAGATACGCTATAAATAATTTGTCTAATGACACATTACTTCAGAAAGAAGCAGACCACAGTTATTTTATTCGCAGTTATTTTATCACAGTTAATTTTTTGCTTTGAATATTTTATCTATTTTAATGTGATTTATTAAACATATAAATACAATTAAAATTAAATATAGAAATACAATAACAAAATAAATATGAACAGTTATCTATGTATAAAAAAATAAAAATTCTTCAAAGAAACATCCTTTAGAACCCTTATATTAGCTAGATAAAAATCAAACAAAACATTGATTATTGCTAAGATTGTTCTAATCCTAGAGGATAGATTATTACAATATGGGTTGTCAAAATTGAGCCTGTGCTGGCCAATACAATTGTGCGAAGATTGACAGTCTAGCTTAATTCAATTTGAATAGCTAAAATTGGCCCAATGCAACAAAATTATACCACCCAAGTTGGTTCCAAAGAAATAATTTTTGTTATTTTAAGCAACATTGATGCTTTCCACATTTCTGTTAAATGTAATATTAAAAATTCAATTTATGGTTTGATGTATGCAAATTAAAATAAAATTCTCAATAACAAATTTTTCGTCACAAAATTCGCGAAAATAATCAGCAAGTTTCTTAGATTTTATGAAATTCCTATTTGGTAATGGGATCATAAAGCATAGACATATAAGTAAATATTTCTAGAATTCACAAAGTTTTCGACCTGGATAAACTTTTTCTTTTCTTTACCGTAAATGATACATGCAATTGCTTAAGAACAGACATTATAACACCTCTCTTAAAAATCAATACATCACTCAAAAATTTTATTCAACCTTGGTAAATTTACCGTTTAAAATTCTGTCTTGAATCTGTAATACGCGTCACATAATTTATTAACGAGCGGGTGATCCATCATTAAATGAACATCCACTTTTATATAAGAACAGAGAAATAAAAAAGATTATTCATAAAAAACGAGCTAAAATATTGCATTATTAAAATACAGCAATATTAAAAAAAAGTGGTAACAAAATTTAAATTCAAATAATGAAAACATTATGACATATATTTAATAGATATTTTCGACGATTTTTGGCGTTTTATTAATTATTGTATGTAAAATACGGATAAAAATACTGAAAACATTTTTAATTCCTTTTTGTCATATTTATCGTGCGAAAAATTTGGAATTAATCTGTATTTTCAAAATTTTTATTACTATTGATAGGGACTGTGGAAATATTTTTAATAATTTAGAAAAATTATATTTAGCATATTTTTATGTTTTATTTTCTTTAATGTCCTAAATTATAATTTTCATGAATAGACAAAATAAAATCAAAAATATTGATTTTGTTCATTTTAATGAATGATTTGATATGAGCATCAAAGTCTATCCATATGCAGAATATGTTTATAATTAGCGGCTAAGAATGGACAAGATTTTGCAATCTATATTAGATAAAACTGGTTTTGCAAACGTTAACCCCATGTAATGATATAAGCTTATTTACATTTTAAGTTAACAGTAGTAAGGAATATATTTAAGTTATTTGGAAATGTGCTAGGTAGTTTTTGCAAAAAAAAGTTACTGTAGAGTATTAAATTAAATTAAAACTCTTTTTTAATCAACGAGATATTCTTTGAAGAATTCTTGCTTTGTGAATTTGTCTTAAAATAATATGTTTTCGTATTCAAAACTGAATTTAAATTTAAGCATTTTTTACTGGTTTTAATTTTAAAATTGCAATGTGAAATGAACATTTTGATTGCAATCTCTTATGCCAGGGAAAAAATCAAGGTCATTCGAAGTGTGTACTGAGGTGTTTTTTAAAATGTAATATGGTTTTAATAATTTTAATATTAGAATTTGACTTATAAACATCTTCATTTTTTTTCTAATAGCAATTAAATTTATAAAACACATCTGCTAAAATTTCTTATTGCAATATTATATTCTTTTTTTACACTTTAACATAAACTTAATGATAGAATTAACGATGAAATTGAGATGCTTCTGAAGGGACTATATAAATTCAAATAAATATGAAAAGATATTATCTATATGTTTGAGTTTGTAATTTTATGGTCAATATATCTATTGTATGTATGAGATGTCATTTATAATGAATCCAAATTTTTTTAGATGTTTCAAGTAGTTAGTACTTACTTATCATTTACTGATACAATTGCGATATGCTTTTCACGATTTATATATATGCTTTACAAACATTTATACTGATTGTTAATTTAAATGATTACATTGTCCTTAGCATTTTAATGAAAACATGTCATATTATTCAAAATGATGTCATATTGTTTTTATTGCTAAATTTTAAATTATAATTAAACGTGTCAGTAAGTTTTTATGAATGTATAAAACTTTCATTTTGTTGCAAAATACGACTATCTAAACTACACATAAACATTGATAGAATAGTCAGAGTTCAGTTAAATCACTCTTGTAAATTATGCCCACCTTTGTTTAGAATAAACTTTAGATGGGACTTGCGAAGATAAACTGCAGCAAGGAAACTGACCACATATATTACTTAATCAATTGTTTCATGCAACTGTGACATTTAAAAATTCTTTGACATGGCCTTTAAATTCATACAAACCGCCATACATAAAAATGCATAGAATTAACTAAAAAATTAATATAATTGAAATGATTTAACTATCCATAACTGTTCAATTGATTCTTGTAACCATCGAAATAAAAATATTTGTCCTGCTAATATTGGACGAAACCGGACGATAATTTTCCTTTTGTCTGAATATCAAAATTTGATTATTAAGAATTTTATCTTCAATTGTTAAAATAACATAAGCTGTTTTTGTTATTTCAAAACATGCATAATTTTTTTCTTTTAACTGAATTATTGATAAGTAAAACAGTTTTCATGATTATGATTTATTATATAGCATTCCATATATGTAAGCTACGAGACAGTCTGCTTATTTTTTAAGCTAAAATTATAATTTGCTAAATATAAAAAATTATATTAATATAACTTGAATTTAATATATAAAAAAGAAGAAATATAAGATAAAAGTAATTGTGTGTTTATGAGTAGTAAATTTCATTATGTATGCTAATATCTTCATAGTCATCAAATTAATTATTTCTTAGCAAATTACATATTTGTTTTGCTAAACTCTCTCTCAATGGAGTTGATATCCAAAATAGTTAATTTTACTGAATAAATTGATAAATACAATATTTTACTCTCTTCTTTATTTGATTAAAATGTGTTCTTTTACTCTTCATGTGAACATTAAATAAATCAAAAATCAAATGTTAATTTATTCCTGCAAGTTAAACATAATTTGATATTAAGCATATATATCATCAAGAGTTACAATAATTACAAAGATTAAATGAATTTATAGAACAACTTTTTCATTATACAACCATTTTATGTCAGAATCCATACTATTATTCAAACCGTGTCTCACAGCCATTTTAATTTCATAATATATTACTTTTTTACACAAGAAAAAATAAATAATGATATAACTTATATACAAATTTTTTTTACGAAAGATGACAGTTTTTGCAATTAAAATGTATAAATGTAAATATCTAACAAAACCTGTAAATTAATAAATGGAAAAGATAGGTGTAATATAATCATATTATAAAATAAAGTATAATCGTTTTGCATGCATAGTCACATTACAGAAGATGACAAAAAGAGATTGCAAAAGATTCATAAAGTAAAATGAAAATCAATAGATTATGAAACATAAATATTTTGTTAATACTATTTGAAAATATTAACATAAATTTTATCTCACAGAGCAACTGTACTTAATAAAAGAATTAATAAAATAATTTATAAACATTAAAATCAACAATATTTAAATCACCATTATATACTAGGGGCAAAAATTAAGCAAAAAACGCTTGTTGAATTAACTCCCACAAATTCTGTCCAAGACATGAAATTCAGAAATGAGAGACAGCATTTTGTGCTTAAGCGAAAACGAAAGCAAGGTTTTGCAAAAAATGAATAGAAATCGAAACTGTATGAGGTCAAAAGAAGTTTTATTGAACTCATAATACATTACACATGATTGTACCAGATGAAAAACAACAAGCGGATAATCCTTACAGTGGGTACTATGGTATACACTCTTCCATATAGCAATAATTACTTCACATCGCCAGCCTGACGAGAAAAGAACTGGTAAACGTTGGAGTGTCTTGAATCATTTTATTGAAAAATATACATATTTAATTCCTTTTCCCTTGGCTTTTTGATGTTGATACTGGTGATATATTTCCTGAATAAATATAATCTTTAACTAAGCATTCAATTAAGTATTTTAACAATTTGATGTATACCCACACACAACTTCAAACTAAAACTCTTATTTAGAGTCTAAAGCTTTTATTAGAACTCTTATTGAAATCAATGCAACGTCAAATCACTAGTTATTAGTTTATTACAGTTCGTTCTAAACACACATAAAATTAGATAACAATAATAAAATAATAAAGATGATACAGTTGTAAAGGATCCACCTTAAATGCATATGTGCACATAAAAATCTTATCTGTAATAGAATTAAAACATACAGATCATGGAATTACATTCAATGGTCAGTTCAGTTCCAAAAATATTACACAAAAATGATAGTTATGATTGTAAATACAATATTTATGTTCAAGAATTTGAAAATATAATACTGCTTAATCATACATTTGAATTCATTAAAAAAACTTAAAATTAGTAAAATTACAGAAATTGATTCTTTAAATTTAAAAGTTTTTATAGAAAATTACATTTTAATTTAGAATATTTTCCGCTAGATTAAGCCACTTGCTCATCTCAAACACAATAATCAATCAATTAAAGGAGAGAGCTGAAGCAGTAGTATGTCTATCACAGGAGTAATAAAATGAAACTAAAGTGTGTTCAAGCATAAACTAGTGTTGGAATCAATTTATCTTAAATGCAATTTAATATTTAAAAATATATTGCTTAATATAGCCATTAAACAAACAAATAGATTGAGTTTTTCACCACTATATTCATACATATTCACATTTTAAATTAAGACTATTTATGTTGTTTATCAATGCTACTACAATTTTTTAACATATTATTAGGGCGGTGTCTTGTTTACAGGAATTATTCACTTATAAATTTGATGTCAAGTCAACGAAGTCAACTTACTTTTCTTGAGTTATACTCCCGGGAAAAATCAAAAATCTCGGAGGAGTGGAAAACACCCCCCACCCATAATTGGTACAAGGGATCAAAACCGGGTTTGTCCCTTGACCTCCCGTGTGACAGACGTACCCGGACTGTTCTCTCAAGACTTGCTAGCGGTCATATTAAGTGCCTCACTTTCAACGAGGGCAGGAAAACTTTCGTCTCCTGCACCAAGTGCCAAAATCATCAGGCTTTTCCTGAGCATCTTTTGGATTGCATGGGTCTCTCTAGGGAGGATCTCTTTAGCAATCCTCTTTTAGTCTTCGACTTCCTTACAGTCAACGAACTCGTGGATCTAGTCTGACTCCGTTAGACATGGAGGATAAGCAACAACAACAGACATTAATCTATTTATAATATTTCTTAGAAGTCTAGCCATTTTTTACTGTGTATTAAATATATAGTAAGTCCACAATAAGTATATGAAATTCATTTTTCAATTTTTGAAATGAAGAGCCTATATGCCTACGCATAATTTGAAACAACACAATTGAAACTTTAATCTCATTGAATTTGCTTTAATATAAATAGTAATACACCCGGAAAACTTTAAAACCTTTCAGTTAAAGAAGCTATGCATATTTTTAAACATTTTAATTTATTTGACGGTATATTTAATAAAAATATGTAACTATAAATTTAAATTACAAAGATATTGATAATACTTGATATTTTCAGAATTAAGAAATTTGTTAAAATATCATATTAAATTTTAAAATCATTGTTGTAATTTTTTCAATTTAAAATTAATTTGTTTTCGGAGTTTTGTACAATCTAACAATGATTTAATAGAATCATATATATTAAGTTAAACTCTATTTAAATTTCTTACCTATATTTTTCGATGCATAAACATCAGCTGTCACCTTATTATTGTTGTTAAAGAAGTGAAAAGATTTATTAAAAATATAAGTTAAAAAAGCAACTAAACAATTTATAAATGTAAATTCATCAACAATGTCTTTAAATTTATTTTTTTCAAGTTGACATGGGATTGCAATCATCCTTTATAATACAAAAATATTTAATTTTTCTTTGTATGCTTTTATCTCAAAATCCAGCTAAATTATTTGGTTTGCAATATAACTCTAATTATCTATTAAAATATTGTTAGAGATATGCTCTAAATAATTTGTCTAATGACACATTACTTCAGAAAGAAACAGACCACAGTTATTTTATTCGCAGTTATTTTATCACAGTTAATTTTTTGCTTTGAATATTTTATCTATTTTAATGGGATGTATTAAACATACAAATACAATTAAAATTAAATATAGAAATACAATAACAAAATAAATATGAACAGTTATCTATGTATAAAAAAATACGCGAGTTTTGTGAAACTAATTCAGAACATTTTAAATGTTGTCCTTTTATTTTGGTACAAAGTTTTCTTAAACAAAAATTGTCAATTTATCCTGCGTATATTTTATTAAAACATTATTTCTAACAAGAGACAGACATGTATAAACTTTTTGTTTCGTTTGATTGTTTTTAAATTCCTTTTTTGCATCAATTAACTGTTTATAGAAACGTGTAATTATTTTTCTTGAATCCGAATAACTCTTTACATTTTATATTTGCCTACAGATGAATTTAAAGTCGTTCTGAAGTCACTTGAGACAAATCGATTTGCCTTCCTTCTGAATTTAATGACACTTGTGATGAGAAAGAGATAATCAATGCTTTAAATCCGATTTCCGAAACCACAGTCAACTCTTCACGCCACTTGGAAGCGAAGAAAAGATAAATTTTGAGAGTCAAGAATTCGATCCCAGATTGGAATGCGGCCTTCTCGAAAGACATGAGTGAAATATACTCAAGGCGGATTAACGAGGAGACTACTTACTAGTTTGATGAGACTGCCTGAGAGTTATGCTTTGAATTAAATTTCTCTTCAAAGAAAATTTGGAGCAGAATTACATAAATTCGTAAGTATATAGTATCTTAATTAAATTAATGTGTGATTTCGAGTGTAATGTTAATTTACTTTCTTAGAATGGTATTAAAGTATGGATTCTGAATAAAGCTAACTTAAAAACAATTACTAATACTTTATTGATTGGTATAATTATTAATTATTATATTATTTATTTTAATAATTAGTTATTTTATTTATTGATGATAGTATGGCGTCGCGTTATTTTACTTATGTTTTTAACGTTGCGATTTAAAAGTTCTGTTTTCATCATTTTAATAGGTATTCATTATTATTATTTTGAAACGTATAGTGAATAACGTTAAGGACTATATTTTAAATGTGTATAAGCTATTAATAATGTCTGATATTAGACAAAAATAAAAAATGCACGGCTCAAGAAGAACTCCGTTAAATGAATGCAAATTATATGAAAGTTTTTTTTAGAAACACTATCATAAGCCAACTATTTTGAATTTAATGTTTAAAATGAATATTCGAAGCAATGTTTAATAATATATCAGAAATATTTCCTACGATTAAATTTATATATTGGACGAAGTTAAAACATTAATTTAGCCAAAGGACTGTAATGCAGTTTGCTCTTAAATTAGTAGTAAGGAATCACTGTAGTTTAGTAATAATTTGTAATCATTTTAGTATTACTATAATTATTTTTGAATTCAGTTAAAGGCTATATAAAAGTAAAATAAGGGCTTTCTTGTTCATGTAATTATTTGTAGGCATTATATTTAGATAATTTTTGAAAGAACTTTCTGAAAAACGTTTTGTTAAAATATTTTCTAATTTTCAATTTGTTTCTAAGCCGTTTTTAAACAGTTCAGTCTTATTAATTTGACTAACTTTGTACTTTAAACCTTAATATTCAGTTACAGAAAACAATGGCAACACAGTGCATTTGAATATTGATAAAGTTTATGGGAGGGCTTCATAAATTATTGTAATCTTTGGCTTAATGTAAAAACAGAGCGATTTATTCGATATCCATATGGGCTTGATCGTTTTCTTTCGGGCAAGGATGGAAGCATTTCTAAAATGGCTAAATTTGTGGAATGTTCGCGTAAAGGCAAGGTAAAGGAATACCGTACTTTGCAAAATGGGACAGTCCAAAATCAGCAAAGTGAATAAATTGGTACACCGCAGGCCATACATGATACAACTGAACGATGCTTGGATGAATAGATGTGCTACCGTTGAGCAAGTGACAGCGCAGCTGAGCCAAGGGGCTAAGAACTGTGTCTTCTTAACTACTGTTCAGCAAACGTTGCAGAGTCAGGGCCTCTGAAGCAGACGCCTGATTCATGTACCTATGCTACTGCTGTTCATCGGTGACGAGACATACAATTTGCCCGCGAGAACCACAATTGAACGTCCATTGTATGGTTATAGGTAAGGTTTACTAATGAATTAAATTTTATGCTCGCGGTAGGGTAGATTAATGTTAGTGTATACGATGTGAAACCTCTGAAAGCAACTAGCTTGAAACCATTGCCAGAATGATAAATGCTGGAGATGGGAGATTATGATTTGCAGAGTGTTTTTTCTGGGATTCTCTGGGATCACTCATCATTGCGGTAAGCATGAGGGATCTATACAAGTACGTATCTGTCTTTCTTGACCCGGTCTACCTTTATATGAGCATTGTTTTTCCTCAAGATGATTACATGTGCTAGCAAGGTGATGCGAATTGTCAGAAAGCTGACAGTGTTCGTGCGTAGTTTGAAAATCATCAGGATAAATTTACCGTTCTGCCCTGGCCAGCAAATTTAACTGACTTAAGCCTAGTGGTGAGTCTATAGCACCATCTCATTCGTGGATTGAACCCTCACCCTCATTATCTAGTGCAGCTAAGCCTGAAACTGCGGTCGATATGGCTATACATCCCAGGGAACAACTTCAATTATATAATTGATTCTCTTTTACAACTCCTTTTCATTCCACTCCACAAAAGATAGTTATTCTGGCTTTTGACCGGTGGTTACAATAATTCGACTGGACTGTTTATATAAAAAAATATAATTCCAAAGATTAAACATGGCTGCAAATCAAAATCACTAATATTGATATAAAGTGAACATTTGAGATTTTTTCTATCAATTTTTGCTCATCTACATTGGTTGATTGATATGAGGGATAATTTTTCTTACAGTTCAAATTCAATGGTAAAGAGATTTTTAAGTAGCAAAATATATATAGTTCAGTTAACACATCAATAGTTTTAATGAAACTGCTAAATATAATAATTGAATTCTCTCTTGAGCAATTAGTTCTTTTAAGCCATTATTTCTCTTAAGGCAATGAACTGACTTTTTAGCTTTTACTTCTCTTAAAACATAGCTGTGTATTATCCCCTAACTATTACGTTTCACTTCGAAAAATCTTCTTTAAAGAGTCTTTATTTCATTGAAAATATTAAAAATGTATAAAATATTACTTGAGGGCAGATATTAACATTTTCTTATTTGTAGTAAGAATTTTGGTATTTACTCTTTTGATAAAATATCTTGTGCATTTTCCAAAATAAAACATAAAAGAACCTTATATGTGTTGAAAATGAATGAACCTAAGGCAATTTATTATTACAGATTGGAGATTTATTATGCATCGGTAAACTTAGTGAATTATTCACTTTTCCTACTATTTAAACAAAATCAAGGATAATTTTAATATTTCATAATCAGAAGTAATATAAAATCACACCATATAGAGAATATTTTGATACTTAAATGTTTTTAAGAAAGTTGAAATTTATTTTAGAAACGATTATCATGCCAAAAGTATTAACCAAAGTACTACACTAAAAAGTAGTTTAGTTCGTTATTTTAGCCAAAAATGTTTAATCCGTGTTAATGTCTTATGTTTCAAGAGTATTACGAAAACGATTATTGCGAAACTGAAATCAAAATTTATAATTCTTTTCCAAAGCATGGAAGTTTTATAACTATTGTTAATTAACACAAGAATTCTTGTATTACCAAATTGAATTTTGTCATTTAAAATTAAAATTTACTAATAATGTAGATAAAACTCTCGCTATGTATGCTATTTATAGCTAATATTGACAAACTATTATGAAGTGGTAACAAAACACTAATCAAAAACAAAACACAATTTTAAAAGTTTTTATATTATGCGTGTAATAATTTCACATTTATTTAACAATTGCTAATTTTTAATTAATAAATGTTTAAAATTTAAATTAAATAATTATCATGTAATTTGCTTTGTTAAAATATTGTTCCAATATATATCCTCTATATTTACTAATCATGACAATCAATATGTAATGTTTAATTAAGAAATAAGTTTACAACTAATTAGTTAAAAAATTATTTTAAGAGATATAATAGAAACTCCAATAATGTTGTCAAGAAAAGCAAAGATTCTGTTTCATAAATCATTTACATACGTTGAGCCAGTACAACTTAGAAATAGAATTAAATTTTAATTCTGTTGAAGTTCTGATTACTTTTAAAAATATTATTTTATATTATTATTTAATACCATTGAAAACAATGTGCTTGCAAATTTTGGTTTTCATCATTGAAAATGAAAACCAAAAATCAAATAAATAAAGTTGCGTTAAGACGAGTACAGAAGTAGTTAATATAAGAAAACAATAATTTTTCTTGTGATAGCAATACAAAATTGAATTTTTAAGGACCTTCCTACGCGGACATCTGTATAATATTCAGTAGTGTCTAGTCTTCATCAATTTACGGAGAAAAAAAAAAGATTTAAGCCCTTCTCTGGTAAATCTGTAATGTAATTGCATAAGCGTAATTACGATTTAATTTTTTTTGTATTGCAAATCACCAAGAAATTTAATATAATCTTGTTCCTATGCCGTATGTCTTATTTCTGATGTCATTCATTTTGTCAACTGCTATCGCAAAAGTAGACGAGTGGTATTATCTAAAGGAGAATCATTCTCTTAGCGTTTCAATTGGACATCGAAGTGTTAGCACTATATATTTATGAAGTGTACTCACAACATCACAATAAATTCAGCTGATTTATTATTGTTAGGATAATGGTATTCAGAGGGAGATGCCTGGGTTTAGTCCTAACCACAATTAAACAAAGGAATATAAAGTGCTATGCTCTTGATTTCGCCTATAAGTCTTAGGGAAAGGATTTTTGAGAGATTTCTGAGGTTTTACCTTTTAATACATGAAGAAGATCACTTGTCTACAAAAAGACTTCTTTGAAAATAATTTATGCGGTGATTATTAAAATGTCTTAAGTATATTTTGGCCATTGGGCGGTCTATCTATTATGCGGTGTCAGAAATAAACATGCATTGTATCTCATCGTAGAACAATGATAGGTTTAAGCTTTTAAGATTGAAAGTCCCAGGTTTTACTAGAAGCGCCGTTTGTATAGATTGACATGAAAATCGAATATTATTATTCTGCTCATGCATTTCTTTCGGAATGGCTATTGATGATTTTTTTTCAAATATTTGTACTATACTACCTAATACACATTTATAACATACAAAAATGGGAAGCATATATGTAATTTGCTACCTAATAATAGTTATCTTGTATGATACTTATCACACGTGTTACTTTAAGCATAATTCGGCTTTTAGAGTATTCTTATGATGTTGCTTAAAGAGTTCTTATAACATTTCACGGTTATAGATATTTGGCACGCAGTGAGCCTTTATTAGCTTCCACATGAAATGTTAGTATGACGAAAAGCCATACAGTAGTGAAGTCTAAAACGCGACTCAATAATGATTTCAATTTTGTCTGAGACATAAGAACGGGTTAAGGATTAGTCTTGAATTTTCACGATCAATGCTAGACATGATTTCGTACCAAACAGATCGCATTCTAAGAAAATTCAAGCATACAGGTTTATTTCACATTATTTATCATTATGTTGATAATTTTACATAAGGCCTCTCTTAAAAAGTACAACGAAATTTTTCCAACACATTACTGCTGTTTATGATTTTATTATGACTATGAATTTACTATTATAACGGGTTTTGAAGAAAAATACACTTTTTGTAATTTTCCAAAATATCACTATAAATTAAATATTTAAATATTAATTACTGAATTAATTTTTTGCAAATCAAGACATAAATATAATTTATTCACACAGTTGTTATATTTTATGCATAAAAAAGAGGAGTTTATTTGAGATTTTTATTTCTAATATTCATCTTGCAGCATTTTTATAATTGTATGAACTTTCTGTATCAACACTAATACTGAACAAATATTGAACGCATTTTTGTTTTTCAGATTAATTTGGCAGTTGCTTCGATATTCTAAAATTTATTTTTTTACTCATAAGTTAGTTTCACTGTAACCTTGCTTGTATATGTATCTCTCACGTTACTTATAAGTAATGGGTTTTATACTTGACTTAAACGAAAGATGTCACGTTGAAAAAAAATCTATGAAGATCAATTTTTCTTTTAACATAACATGAAATTCTTACAACCTTAATATGTTATCATTTGGATTTGTTTCATCATTATGGTTTGATTGGAAATGCTTAAGCTATTCTTAACATGAATTGGTAATTTAAAATGCATCATTATATTTTTGCAAATAACTATTACACCTATCTTAATAATCAACAGTTCCTCACTTAAATAGTTTATCTGTATTATTATAAAAAAAAATTAAATTTTATGTCATGAATTTGGTCATTTGTTCAAGCATTTACAAATAAGTAACAAAATTAAAAATTATCATAACAGGCTATATTAATTTTATTCCTTATTTAAAGTAAAGCCGTTATATGCTTGTTTTAAAATAAAGTCTTACTTTTAAATTTAATTAGAAAACTATTTATGTTTTCCATAAATGTGAGTGTAACTTCGTGTAATTTTAACTTACGTAAAGCAGTGGCAAAATTTAATCGATATTTGAATGGATTAAATTTAAGTTATTCTGTTAACAGAATACCTCAATAAGCTGCACCCTCATTTGAAACGTAATGTTCAACATTTACTTGTTAACTTTACACAATACATTGACACTGATTCTGATGACACCAAATTAAGGTAGTATTGTATGAAAGCGAATTAAATGTTATGTCACGCATTAAAGGTCTTCAAATATACGTTTGACACTATTTTAATTTATTCAATAAATACTTGTTCCTAGCTCAATTTAAGATAATAAATTTATAACTATATTCAAACTCGTTCATTAATTAAACATAGTACGCTTTGAATTGTGACGCAAATGTGCGTAGTTGGTGAACCAATTATAATACTTAATAGAACATACATGTATTCTGCATAATAATTTACATCTACAAAATATAGTTACACTGAATATGTTAATTTACTCTAGATGTATCAAGATAAGTTTGATTATCTATGCAAATGGTAAATTAAATTACCTCATATGAATTTTGAATCCATCATATTTTATATTGAATCTAAGGTGATTTCATACATTTATATACGATTTAAATTTGTAAGAAAATATTGCACGTTTTAACTAAAATTATACAAATTAAATACATTATTTCATGTTAATTTTAATAAAAGGTATTTTCGTGTGTGTTAACTATGATCATTTTATTTATTTATGCTTCATTTAATTAAGCGTTTAACAAAATAAATCGGCACACACAAATTTTAAATTCAATTATAAACGTTTACTTTAAAATGCTATCCCGCATGTGGTTTTTGATTTATTTTTTTAGATTCTCCTAGAAGCTTTTCTAAATGGAAGTGAATTTGTTCAAATTGAAAGTTTAGAAATGAAGATTACGTAACCAAAAATGAATTTTAACTAATTTATATATTTAGCCTTTAAGTTATTCAAATAGAGTAAATGATTATTTATAGTACTTGTATTTAGATGCGTATTTAATAAATATAAATTATTTAAAGAATTTGAAAGAGGTTCATATAAAATTGCAAATTACATATTAACGTTATACAATCTTTTACAAACTTACTGAAGATTATCTGAGAGAAACACAAAGACTGTGATTCTTCCTAGGATCGCCGAAGTAAAGACTACTAAGAAAGCTTTTTTCTTAAAAAAATCGTTTTTAGTTGCACTATCAAACAGCCTTTTTAGCACCTTTTGAAAGCAACGAGCCGAAAGCCATTAATGCTGGGATAGATGTTATAATTCTAAAAAGCATTTTCAGTTCTTGGAGGTGTGGAGGTGGTAGTTTCTCTTATTCCTTCGTTTAGAATATCCCAAACTTTTTATTATGATCTGTGTCGAAAACGCATTCTGTCTTTTCCATTTGTATGATTCATTTCACCGAAAGGAAATCATCCTCCCATTTCAACCTGTCTGGCTTCTGTGTTTTCGTCCTAACGTGAAGTCATCTACAATTGCTGATGTGTAAGTGACTATAATAGGTCTGAGGATTTCATCTCTATATAGACAACTGGTTAGAGCTCCATTTTGAATGATATATAGATCGATCGCCCATCAATGGCGATGACCTAGCTTTCCCACTGCCAAATCTGACACGTATGTGCACGAACACTAAGATTGTTTCTAGTGCTACGCTTTATCCTGATGAAAATACGGCCGAGCTGGCAGCCGAATGGTTAGCGTTCTTGCCTTCGGTTCAACTGTTCGTGGGTTCGAATCCCACGTTGGGCATGAATGTTTGTAGTGGTTCGGAATCCACTTTAAACCGTAAGTCCCGGCCTTCGTGTGCAAAAAATGAACGTTGAGCGACAAAGAAACCAAGCCAAACCAAACCAAACCAAACCGGATGAAAATACGAATTTTATCAAGATGAAGGAAGAGGCGAAGTGAGCTAGAGAAAAGAATATCGCATTATTCATTTATCCTCCAGTTTACATGTTCTATTTCGCGCTTTATGTGAATGATTTGCTGTTAAGGCAATACTCACCATTGGTAGGTGAGCATAAGACTCTATAGAGTGAAATAGATTTTTAGAATTTGAATCGAAACTGTTGGTACTGGTAAGGTACCAGTAGCACTGTTGGAAACTGTTGGTAAGGTACTAGTAGCCGTGCAAAAGTGTTGTTGATGGATAGAGATATTAATATTTCGATAAGTACGTGTACCTTTAGCGTTAAATAATGATCTTCAATGGTCGTTGTTGCACGTTTATAATGTCTCTCTGATCTTTGTCTTGCATTTTCAATTTCAAAAAGACAATTCTAGATTCCGTAAATCCCATTTTTAGAAACTCCAATATCTTCGGCTACTTCATATTATGTTTAGCCCTCCTATAATTGGTCAATAACTCTATAAGCTTCTTTTTTGTCGCGTGTCCCCATCTGATGTACGTGAGAAAGGACAGCAACAAGAAGAAGTAGAGAACATTTATTGACTGCAGAAAAGAAAAAGATGGGTGTACTGCTTTCATTTGAAGCATGGATCATTACATTAGAAAGTCCGACTTACTTCCCCAGTTTTACAGCCAAGCTTTATTTGGGGTTCATACTGGCTGGGTTGGTCCTACAAGCTTCTGATTCAATTAAATGACTTCGTAAAGACGACGCATTCGTCTAAATAACGCGCTTACTGAATGTTACTCATTCCTTTCTGCTTTATCGTGCATTAAGTTGAAATATAAATCTCATTCACTGTTTCTAAGGCATCGTCTTTGATATCAAACTCAAACTTTTCCTACTGCGAAGTTTGAAAACGAGAAAACGTTTCATTTGCGACTCTCTTTCTCCATTTTATAGGAAACAATTATTATTAAAAGATATACTATTAAAAGATATATACTATTGAAAGACTTACAATATCCTCTAATTATTTTGAGCAGTGTAGTTGCGAATAGAAATTCTTCATTATTTTGCTTTCTAATTTTAAAACAAGAATATGTAATCAGTTCAAATACATTTTCTACTACTTTTAATAATTTACTGAGTAAAATTTACTCTATACATGTGAAAACATTTTATCAATGCAAATATCTCAAATTAAAAGAAATATAATATGATTAAAGATTCTTATGGTACATTTCAATGTAATTGCACTCTTTCTTAAAAACAACTAACATGGAAAAAAATAATTGTATAAAATTAACCCATAAGATAATATTTTTTTATGTTGATGTTAATTTTTCTGTTAAATTATACTTCTATATTTTAAATAATCCAATTTAGTTTACTTATATATTTCCCGGAATATTTAAAACATTTTTGAATATTTTTTTTACAAGACATTCACTTTTTGTTTTAATACTATGTTAAATAATAGGTTTATTACTTAAGAAATAACATGAAACTTGTTGAAAATTCTGAAAAAGTAACATACTGGTTTTTACCAATTAAGTTTGTTTTCCTCAATGCTACAATCCTTTTTATTCTTAAGCAAACATCAAAATTTAATCACTTGAAATTCTTACAATATATTTATAATAATCTTTTTATGGTATTTATTTTATATTGATAGAAATGCTAATTAAATAGAGCTCAGTTTTTGTAGCTTAGTAAATTCGAAATTGGCTATTTTTAAATGTTATGTTTAACAAAAAATAAAACAATTTGAAAATTATGCAATAAATCACATGTTTTTCATGGCTAACCACTGAAATTATTTTACACTTGGATCAACAAATTTATATTTGACTAATCTTTTTCACGACAATTATTTAACTTCCATTTTCATGGGAAAAAATGCTTAGATTTTGAGGTTTTGAAATTTAATGAGAGATGAAAGACAAATATTAAATTATTGCAATGAAAACAGAACCAGTGCTTCCATAGCTAATTTTTGTACGCAGAATATTGAAATACACAAAACTGAAAACTATTTCTGAAAGAAATTTCAATGTAGAGATAAAATAAGAAGTTTTCTAATTTAATGGTTAAAAGTGTGTACACATTACAAAATTATTTCATCAACTGTCCCTCAAAGCAGTATTTTGTATCACGAAATGATGTCTCACCTATTGATCAACTAAAAGTAATTTGTATGATGTATCGAATGACGAAAGATTATCTTTGTTCATCTGTAGGAACTACAGCAGTCAGAAAATATAGCAACTCTATATTAGTCAAAATTTTCTTCAGAAGCATTCAAATATGAAAATAATAAATTTCAAAAATTGAAAAAGAAACAAATATTTGTTATTTTTAGAAAATATTGGGAATAGAAAAATGAAGGGAAATAGTGAAAATTAATACGTTTTCTATAGACACAGTGGTAATGCATAGATGACAACTTAAAAAAAAATGAAAATCATAATATTTAAAAAGTCCCAGATCTGTATGTTATATCGTTTACCTTGATTATAGAAAGACTTAATAAAATTACAAAATGTTGGCGTTAATTATATTTTAAGATAAATACAGACATTGTGTTATCAAACTTTGAAAGGAAATATTGTTTTAAATTACATTGCTGGCCACCGTAAATGCAACACCTTGAAGGAAGAACGAATGCAAATAACATGCAATTTACAACATGACTTAATAAAAGTGAGATGTGCGAATAATTAAAATTTTAGTGCAGGTGCACATCACGCGCACCTGGGGCGGCACTTCAAAGTGCTATTTAAGGCTTGGAGATTTCAATTATTTTAAATTCGGCAATTTTGTTTTCCTTGTTTTTTTTTTTTTTTTTTAAAAAAAATAAAAAAAGATCAATTATGCCTTGTAGAAAACAGCTATCATTTTTTGATTAAGTATCTAAGTTCGACAGAGGGAGGATAGTGGCCTACCTTAATTGTGGATTATCTTACAGGGAAATCGGTATTCGTGTTGTGTGAAATCAGACTACTGTATTGCGGATATGTGAACTTTGGATGGTGCAGGGTATGACGGACCGACGCGTGTTCGATCGCATCCACTTCAATGCAGCGCTTCAAGTGATGATAGGCAAATTATGGGCATGGCAATGACGGATCACTCAGCCACATTACGAAATTGATCACACAGTACATTAAGTCTGTAACGCATCATCCAGAGTCTGCGCGTACCATTCGACGCCATTTACAACAGAGTGGTCTACCCTCAAGATGTCCATTTCTTCGTCTACCCTTGACGCAGACCCTTAGTCGTCTCCGCCACCAATGAGCTCATGAAAAAGGATGTAGAATGAAATTGTCATTAAGCCAGAATGGAATGAAATTGTCGTTATTGACTAGTCACGCTTCTGTCTGCAACAATACGATAGTCGCATTTGAGTATTGAGAAACCATGAAGAGAGCATGCAGAACAGCTGCGTTATGCAGCGCCACACTGTTCCTGCATTTAAATTTATGGTAAGGGGTGGTATTGGATAATACTCTCGCACTCCTCTAGTATGCATTGCCGGTACTTTAAATAGCAAACGCTACATCTCCGAAGTGTTGGAGCCAGTCATCCTTGTTTACCTACAGAGATTGCCCACAGCCATATTTCTACAGGATAATGTACGGCCTCACCAGGCACATATTGTCCCAAGATTTTTCGTCAGGAGCCAGATTGAATTGCTCCCTAGCCAGCTCACTCTCCAGATCTTTAGCCAATAGGAAACATGTGGTTCATGGTTACTCAATGATAGACCCAGATTACATACCCAGCTGCCACACAGATCAAATTTGGCAACGTGTGGAAGATGGTTAGTCTGCTGTATCCCAAGAATACATCCAAAGTCTCTTTGAATCAATACCAAGGCGTGTGGCAGAAGTGATCTCCAACAATGGTGTCTGCTCTGGCTACTGATTTTGGCAAGATCCACACTTCACAGAAGTCTTTAAATTTAACCACTTGATACTAGGTCAACATATTATCTACAAAATAAATTTTGTAGTGAAATCTGTTGTCTTTCTTGACGTTGCAATTTTGGTGGCCAACAGTGTAGTTAGTCACAAATTTCGTTATCCTGATATGAATTTTACTCCACACCAAGTAGCCGTTCTTATTTGAACACAAATGTACACATACAGAAACACTTACACTCATATGTGTGTTATGATATCAAATATTAACCCTTAAAGTGGTTAATTCCAAAAATATTTAAATTTAATATTTTTTCAGTAGTACTTTAAAAGATATAACTATATACATTTTTTACCATTTTTGTTTTTTAGTTGTTCCAATTCATTATTTCAAACTTTTGTTTACCCTTAAACTATTTTTAGAAAATTATTTCTCACCAAAATATTTCACTAATGCTGATTTTTTGCTAAACTAAGTCTCTATAAGTTACTTTTTCTCTGGAATAGTGGAATTGATAGTTTACTCTTAAAAAAATCAAAATCTCAAAGGAAATCAGTTAAAATACTTCTTAAAGTTAGACAAATAATTTATCATTCCAGTAAAAAAAGAGTTAAATTTTCGTGAAAACATTATTTTTTCCCTGAAACGGAAATTAAAATTGTAAAATATAAATAGATAAATGAAATACAATATTACATGAACTGTGAAATATTTTTAAATTTCATATTCCACTGAAGAAATTTTTTTAAAGTTTAAATAGTCCTTTACAATATTTCTTCTATATAAATAACAAATAACTGAAGTGGTTATTTTCCCAAAATAATTTAAAGAATTACTTAAGAAAAGTTGTTTAGCAGTAAAGAACTTATTTTTTATAAAATCTGAAGCAAAAATAATTATGTGTGTGTGGATACTTAAATAAAATATTACATTAAATTTTTAAAAAAGAAATATTTCATATTACTTAACTTGTCGTATATTCAGAATAAATGTGAATATTGTTTACATAGGGGTTTTGTTCTTTTTAATATATTTGTTGAACCAAGCAATTTTACATACGTAATTTCAGATTTCATTGGAAGTAATAAAAAGAAATTAAATTTAAAGGTGTTTGAAATTAATTTTTGAGTGTATCAAATAGGTGAGAATTATTGCAGTTTCTTTTGCATAATTTGTATTAGTAATTTCAGTCATACATCTTGACAAAAAGAAACATATTATGGTAGTCAATGTAATGGAAGTACCTGAGAGAATAAATGTGACTTGTGTTTCGTATTTAAAATGTAAAAAGAGTACCAGGTTTTTTTATAAACATAAATGAATATTTTCCGACATCTTTATTGAAATTCTATAAGTCTTATGATTTTCAAAGGTATTGAGGAATGGATCTATAGTATTTTCAAAGAGATCGAATTTTAAAATCTGTCCTTCTGGAGTTTTAGGTACCTCTAGAGGTATGGTGACTAAGACCATGACAGAATATACAGAGTACAGTACGACAAGCTCTCCGCAAAGCAAAATCGAACGAAAAGGAATTAATGAAAAATACCATTACGTTGGAAATGAACAAACATATCCATAAATTAAGGTAAACCAGAAGTACATGGAAGTTTAAAGTGAAAAGGAAAATGCTACCTTTAGAAATAGCACATTCATGGCTAAGCATTATATGTAAATTACAAGACGTCATCCAATGAAGCAAGAGTAAGCCACAATGATGAAAGAATAATTGAGAGATGTGTAAAGACATGTGGCAAAGAAAGAGACTTGTTTATAACGACCTTATACATACCTTATATCACAACCTTATGCATTCGTCCTAAATGATTTATGCGGATGATATTTTACTTGGTAGAACTATCGGCCACTTAGAACGTTGGCATTATCAGAAAACAGCAGCTTAGAAACTCGAAATCTCCAAAGTGTCATATCTACTCTGAAGCAAAGATTCAAAGATGATAAAACTATCAGTAGACATTGCAGTAAAAATCGCCCTGAGTGACAACGCAGATTGAGAACCAGTATGCGACATTAACCTCCAAAAGAAAAGGGCGGAGAGAAGAAGCGGAACTGTCGCTTCAGATATCATTAGCCATAGGTACCGCAGTTTTAATTCAAACCGTATACATATGTTTGGTACATAATGCTCTATATGCTCGCAGGCCTTTCAGATGTGCTCATCTTATGTCAACTCAATGTCACCTGAGGCTAGCATGAAGTAGAGAACATCCAACGTGACCACTGTCACAGTGGACTTGTGTTATATTATCCGACACGTCGAGGTTTAGTTTGCAGTTCGATTTATGTCGGTTGTTGATATGGCAAACGTCAGTTACCCAATATTACCAAGACATCTTTCAAAATCTAAAATTACAACAGTGCATGAGAACTCGATTGGAAGCCATAATACCAAGTTCCCTAACAAATATGGTAGTTCAAATTGGAATCATGACAGGACACCATTTTTGAACAACATGATCTTTTTTAGGATGCCATTAGTGCTGAATATGCGTTTATGGATGACAACGCCGTTTACAACGTATGAACATGGTCAATGACTGCCTTCAATCGGATATTATTAATCGCCGGGAATGGCCAGTTTTCTCACCGGGATCTATAATCATGTTCTGTGTATGCCTGGTATCACACATACGCCTTCGCTTTTGTTTTCTCTCATTTGCTTAATACGTGGACTTTATTAATGTATCGTGTTTGTTAAGTATATGCACCTTTAGTTGCCTGTTTTGGCATTTTCAGAATTTATTGACATGTTCGTCATTTGTAATTTGTAAAAAGGGAACAAATGCAGAAAAAATAACTCCAGAACATAAACAAAACTTGTATTCTCCGTTACTGGTCAAAAGAAAACTTCATATATACAGAACATTTTCGTCAAAGTAGAAAATCTCTATCCTAATTTTGTATACATTAATGCCAAATGTCGTGTATATTGATGTCACACTCACAAAACATGGTCGATTGATGAGTGGCCAAAAGTAATATATGATCTGACTATTCATAATTCAGATTTTACATTAAAATATGACAGATGAAAGTTTAGGTAATACAAAGTTTAGGTAATACAAGTACAAAAGTATGATCCGGATTGCCTGCATCTAATCGTCAAGTACAGAGATAGATCTTTTAAGATATGTGTAGTCCTGCCTTAATTTTTGATGACCTAATCTTAACTCTGGAAGAAAGGATCTTTGGGTAGATGTGTGTGTAAAAACTTTTAGTTGATAAAATCTGCCCAATGAGATACAAATTAAAAAAAAAGAGAGACTGAATTTTACCATTTACCTTGATGCGCGCAGTCACTCTACCGCAACATAAATGATATTTTATAGTCTATTTAAGAGCGTCCAATAAGGAATCGATTTCTCCTACTAGCATTTCTTTCAGAACTTTCTCAATATATTTATGAAGAATAGTACGCCATTCCTCTAAATATTATTCAGCACTTGTATGAGTCGATTGCTCATGAATCCAAATTTTATTGTATGCCAAAGGTAGCCTTACACTGACTAAGAAAATTTTTTTATTAATGTGTGGTGTTTTCATTATTTGAATAACCACTTACATGAGACATATATATGAGCATTAAAAAACGCACACACACACACACACACACACACACACACACACACACACACACACACACACACACACACACACACACACACACACACACACACACACACACACACACACACACACACACACACACACACACACACACACACATATATATATATATATATATATATATATATATATATATGTTACATGTCATGCGTCTATGATTATACATATGTACAATAAGATTAATAGATATTTACACCATTTGAGAATGATATCCATAAATCATAAATATATTGTTTAAATTTATGCATTTTTAAAATATAAATTAAACTACTTAATGCTATTTAATAAGGATATATTGAATATTTAGTGAGATATACATACGAGTATAAAGATCTTTATTTAATGGCAGCAATATTGTATTATATCGTATACTATATTAAATAATATCAGGGTGAATATTGTAACATGCAATTCTTAAACATGATGTTATATTATTGTCTCCACAAAAACTCATATACACTTATGCAGGTGTAACGAGCTCAAATGCGAAGATCAGAATAGAACAGGTGCTCTAAAATCTGCCGCCTTCTTTCTCTTCTTCCTTTCCATTATGCTGTTGCTATTTAGTTTTTGATATGAGATAGTTTTCTCAGAAAGGCATCACACTGGAGGTTTGCTTGTGGTGGCTAAGTTGAAAGTTGCATATAATGTATAAAAATTTATTCTCTTCGATAAAATGAATTAATTTAAATTTATATTGTCATCAATTACACTGCCTCCTTGCTACGCTACACAGGTTAGTGTAACTTTCAAACGAAAATGTGAACTTGACAATATGTTTGTACATCGCATTGCATTATGTTCAATGGTATTCTGTAGCAAATTAGAATACATATTCCTCATTTGACTCGTAAATGATTATATCTGAGTTTCTGTAGGAATTACATCTAATTTATAAGCACAGGCTCACGTACTTTCCTCAAATCCCTTTATTTATGCACATTTGAATCGAAATGATAGCCGATTACATTTTTTTATAATTTAGGAGCAGTATCTCTTTCTGATTGTTAACGTATTTTCTTTCCACACAAGATTTGTAGGGCCTTCTTATTGTTTGCTATGATGACATACATAAACATGCTCAAATATTACTAATGAACTTCTCTCAGTTTAAGCACAATATATAAATCTTCCCAAAGGATAGATACATTGTGGTCAACTGGGAATAAACCACTGATAGAGGGACACCATGTAAGTTCTTAAATAAAGTAAGATTATACGAAATGTAAATATAATCGAGCAATATATAGTAATTGATTTTAAGGGTTAACTGCTTTGACGGTAAAACTTCGCTTTAAATTCTTCACATTTCAGGAATAAAATCAGAAACACGTTTCAAATTATATCAAAGATTTAAGCATCTTTATGTCAGTCTTGCGCATTAATCGTATGATATTTTATAATTATTTGTTATTGCTTTTCATTATTGCATATAATTTATTGTATTTATGCAACGTATAAAAGCTCTATTAAATGAGATTGACCTTTGAAATGTGTGGATGGAAGGAATAAATTTATTATTTTTGATAGCTGTTTAACAGTAAATATGTTACACAATAAAGATAATAATAGCAATACTATCTATTCTGAGTTATAAAAATTCTTATATTAAAATGAATAACCAACCATTGAGATATGTGATATTGCAGAATAAGAATATTCATTCCAATCTCTTGAACTTTTATGCTTATTGTTATATTTACGATTTGATATTCAATTCTACTACTCAACATATGAAGCAAATTGTCACGCAATGTGTCGTTCTCTTTACATCAATTCGTGATATTGACAAGAGCTAAATGCTCAAGTTTTAACAAAATAATTTGTTGTATTTCATATTTGGTTATATTTCATTCATTTCACACGTTAAAGATATTTATGAAATTGGCTTGTTAAGTAACAAAAACTGCAAATGCTGACCTATTAACAACTTTATTTAATTTTACTGAGGTAAAATTAAATAAAGATAATAATAGCAATACTATTTTTGGACTTCAAATTGTTCATTTGTCACATATGAAACGTGATGATTAACATTATGTTTCTAAAATTCATGTATTTTTTCGAATCATGTATTTTTGATATTTTTGCATAACGTTTTGCTAATTTAATTTAATGATGAATGTTTGTTGTTATTTATGTGCCATTTGGACAAACCAAGCTCACTATCTGACGGCTATGCGAAATTGATTCAGAAGGGTTCACCCTTCGTATTAACCTGGACACCATGAGTATGAAAGTACGACTTTGCTCTTCAAAGCCTTCGATAGATGGCATCACCCGAGGTTCCACTAACTCAGTTTTGACTTTGATCTGAAGGGGAAGGAAATTTTCTCTAGACAATTACACCCATGGTAACTGTTTAACGACTGACCATAGGACTTTGGATTCTTTAGATTTAATGAGCACGTATATATCATGTACGCGGTGAGTCTTTGGCGGCTTGGGAATCGAACCCAGCCTTTTTTAGTTGGAAACCCGATGCCCTAACCACTAGGCTACCACGATCCTTGATGAATATTTATCAATTGTCTTGAATGATTCATATTTTAGAGTTTTGATTGCAGATAAGCTAACATGGAAAAAAAGTTGACAAGAAATATTTGCTTTGGTTTTAAATTTTCTATATTTGTTGCACTATGTTTTGTTTACTGTACTATATTGTTCTTTCATTTATTACATTTTTAGAAATATATTTCCTTGTTCTTAGTAATCCATTACTTACTTTTTCCACCATTTCTCTATACTAAAAAAAGAATACAGTAGCTAAAACAATAAATAATTTTCTTAAAACTTAAAGATACAATAATTGTATTCATATTTATTCGAAATTTTAAAATCAACCGTCAATTCTGTTTCAAATTATTGTAGTATAATGAACCATTGCCGATAAGTAAACTAATAACATCATTGTTCGATATAAATAACGGATTTTGTTCATTTATCAAAAATGTCTTATGCTGACAATTTTATTTTATTGTCATGTATAATATCAGAACATCTGTCATGGTTAATTCTGTCCTGGTGTCATGGAACATCTGTCATGGGCAGTATTAACCGATTAAGTATCACGTCGAAATCATTTTTATTTTTATATTAAGTTATTTTTATTTTATATATAACCATTTTTCTTTTTATATTTATATTAAGGAAATGTACTGTGAAATATACTGTATATTTTCATTCTTGCATTGATGTCTTATAAAACGAATTTTAGGTTTTGTAAATTAGTCATTTAAATTTTAATAAATTGGCATTTTGACAGCAAAGTAAAGCAAAACTGGCTTTAATTATGGCCGGAGGATGGCTGAGTGGTTAGCATTCCTTACCCTTAGACTGTCGGTCCCGGGTTCGAATTCTGGTTCAGGTGTTTTCTCTCTCTCTCTCTGTTTCCTTCTTCTTTTTTCTGAGAGAAAGAATAAATGTGGCCCATCCGATAAACGAGTTTTAGGTGAAATGACGTAATAAAGCTACTAGCACGCATGACTCGGTTAACATGTGCTGATGATAAATGAGTAGCTGTTTTCGTGGCGAGAAGTGTTTGTTACCAAGTGCTCACCGTTGTTAAAAAAAGTTTTAACTACAATAAGTACTTTTTATAGTTAATCATAATAGTGATCATTCTCAATATTTAAACATTATTGATTTAAAATATGATTAGAATATAATATAGTACATTAATAGATTCAACTATATAAAATTAGTTTTTTCATCTAAAATTAGCATTGTTATTAATAAAAAAATTAATATTTTTATAAAAAGGAAATGTGTGTTTCATTGTCTTAAAATAGTCTCTAATGAATTGAGAAGTAGACAATAAATTAATTACATTGTTTTTATAACCTTAACTTGTCCGTTTCTATCAATTTTTTAAAAAGAATTATTTTTAGTGTTTAACATTTTAGTTCTATTCAAATACATGACTTACTAAATTTAACTGCATAGACAAAATCTGAGAATCAGTGCAAACTAGGAATTTCTTATGGTTAAGAGAAAAATTATTTTCAAATGAAAGTAACAAGTATTGTACAGAAATATTTTGTATTATTTATTTCTTTAGATATGTAATCCAAAATCAATAAAGGTTTGAAAAAATTATTATTTTCTGCTACAGCATTGATATAAACATAACTCACATGAAACACAGCATTGAACAACAAATTCTTTATTGGGAATTTCGTTATTGACTTTCTTTCCTTTCTTGGAAGAAGTTTTTGAACATAAATTTCTGGTTTTACATAAAATAATCATAACCAGAAGTTTTATTATGGGAAAAATTTGAATTATGAAACAGGCACATGCAATTCAATATTACATATGAAATAAAAAAATGTGTTACATTTGGAATGTAAATGAAAGTTTTGCAACAATTTATTTTTTTATGTAAATTTTTTATTTTTTTACTCCTTCTGTATAGGTGATGTAATACATAACTGTAAAAACATTTTGTTTTTAAATTTTTGATTTTGAGAGAAAGAAAGCATTTAGCAGAAAGACAAATAAAAACTATTTTTTCATAATTAAAAGACTTAAATTTTAATTTTAGTTAACTACATAATATAATCTTAAATATTAATATATATATATATATATATATATATATATATATATATATATACATATATATATATATATATATATATATATATATATATATATATATATATATATATATATATATATATATATATATATATATATATATATATATATATATATGTATATATATATATATATATATAAATATATATATATATATATATATATATTATCATAAATACCTTCGTTTTGCATTTCATTATCTACCTCTGCAACAAATGCTTGCATTCAAAATTATAATTTAATAGATTAAGAAATTAATAATACATTTTTTAAAACAGGATTAGTTTTTTAACAAATTTTATTCAAAATAATACTTGTCATTAATCTTTTTCCATATAAATAAAAAAATTAAAATGATAACACATACATAAATTCTTATTCTTATAATGTTTCAATAATCATATTTTATTCAGGAAATTTTCCAAAAGATATGTTGTGTTAATAAAATTATAGATAAAAAGGAAAGATAAGTTGAACAATATATGTGTTATATTGGACAAAGTTATTTGTTATATTTGAAATCCCTGAAATCGTTACTTAGTTTTCGTTTTTTTTTTTTTTTTTTTTTTAGTTTTTTTTCCAGTTGTAACTATTAGAACACTTAATTTATTCAAAGAAGGATTGAAAAATTTCCTTAATGGAATACAACATGGAAAAGTAATTTTTTTTAATTTTTAAAAAAGATTTCTCTAATTATTTATTAATAATTTTTAATTTTTTTTCTTATTTTCTAATTTTTAAGTTTTTAAAAATGTGTATTTTTGCTTTTGTTTTTACTTCCACAAAACAAATAAGTAATTTTTATTTGTTACACCTGTCTCGAGCAATTTTGGTGCCTATTTAAAGAAAACTTTTAGTTAATGAATTTACATATTTAAAAATCAGACATGTGTGACATGAAAAATATATGTATAACATAATTAGTGTATAACATGTAAATATAAATATATGTATGTGGCATGAAATATATATATATATGTATAACATTATATAAATATGTATTAGGCAGCAGATGATAGCTAAAAGAATGATAAGAGAGAGTAAAACTTCAGTAGCTCCTATTGTAAAACTAAAATCTCCTTTTATATTTTAATATCTTTAATGACAAGAAATTATTTTATAATAATTTCTCACCGCTTTGAAATTTGAAAACCTTTCCTATAAGTGATTAATTTATTTTTCAATAAATATATATATATATATATATATATATATATATATATATATATATATATATATATATATATATATATATATATATATATATATATATATATATATATATATATATATATATATATATATATATATATATATATATATATATATATATATATATATATATATATATATATATATATATATATATATATATATATATATATATATATAAAGTTTTGGTTTACTATATCGTTATATGCAAATATGTTTTAGTACATTTTAATCTCAATTTGGGCGAATGTTTGACGTCAAATACTTTGGTTCTCAAATTTATCCCTTGAATCTCACATGCATTCTTTTAGAGACAAAATAAGTAATAATATAATACAAGAATGTATTTGGATAAAAGATTTAAATTTTTAGCTTTTGACATCATAACGTTTTTCTCAACAGCATTTTTTGACACAATAATAGATGTGTTAAAATAGTAATATACATTTTTAAATTTCTCAAACTTTCTTAATTTTATGGCTAAATTATGAGCGTTTTATTCGTTTGAAAATGAAGAATTTATTTGTGACTGTTTTTATGTATTATCGTTAGATATTATGACATAAAAGTGAGTTTAACTATTATTTACTTTTACTATTATAAAAGTGTTTGTTATGATTATTTAAAAAACAATCATTTTATAATTGTAAATTAATAATCTGAAAAATGTGATTTAGATTGGTTGTTCAATTCGTGGATAGAATTATGATACGTAAATATATTTGCGTAAATTTAAAAATAATTTTGTTTCATTTAAGTTGAAAATTTTTCTTGGCTATTCGTGATTACCTTTATTTTGCATATAAAATATACTATATAAAGTATAAAATTAATAGAACTTTGAAAATTATATTACAGGTATTTTGTTTTTAACGAAACAGAGATTAATGACATCACAAATCATAAAGCAAAGTTTGTTGAACTGAGGATTTATAATATAATAAATTTAAATTAATACTCTGTTTTTAAATGTAAGTATTCATAATTACGGTAAATATACGTATTTTATTTGTTAATAAAAATGGTAGCCAGAACTTTTAGTATCATTATATTAAGTATTTCAGCTTGATAAGAAATTTATACCATACAGATCCACGTAAATATTGAAAGAAGCACTTCTCAAAATGTTAGGCAACAAGAAAATATCTGTATCTATTGAATGATAAGGTACATATTTAGAGATCAATGCATCTTCATCATGCACTTACTTCACTCGTAAGAATATTTTGAAGCTTATACTAGAGCTTTCTTTAGTCCTATTTTCAAGTAAAAATAGCATTCCGA
This sequence comes from Latrodectus hesperus, assembly GCA_037975125.1. Lineage (NCBI taxonomy): Eukaryota > Metazoa > Arthropoda > Arachnida > Araneae > Theridiidae > Latrodectus > Latrodectus hesperus. The sequence goes on along the minus strand of JAJQOW010000017.1, from coordinate 699,684 downwards.
AAGAAAAATAGAAAACCGGATCTACATATCACATTTCTATTTTCCCTATGGGAATTGTTTCTCATTCTATCAAGGTAGAACAGGAAAAATTTTGTATGTTTCTGGATTTGTTGAAATAAGATTCTATTTTTATGTGTTCTTTTTGCTAAAAAAATTTTTGTAATACGATACACAATGTACTAAAGTAAAAATGGTTAACGCGTATAAGTAAGAACTAATTCTTTGGAAATAAAAAGACATAAAACCATTAAGCTTAACTTTTTGCATTTAAATTACTCATAATGGTTCCAACTCAACTGTAACTAAAAATACTTCGAGGTTAAATATTATTAGTTTTTTTTCTCATCACAAAAGGAAATAAATTCAACATATTACCATACTATATTTAATCCTTAATTAAATTACAGCAAAATAAGCAGCTTTATTAAAATAAAAAAATTAAAAAAACAATAAAAAATAAAAATAGTGATATTGTTTAAAGATGTAAATAGATGAGTAAGTCTTATTTTAAAAGACAATTTTTATTACATTAAAATTATAATAAATCTATTTAAATAACCAGAAACATATCATCCACAACGCTAAGCATTGGGTTTTGAATGTAAATCGTGATTATGAAGCAAATGTTTTGGTTACAAAGCAAGTATTTTAGAGGGTAAATTATAATGATAATTATCAAATTAACTTATAAACAATAATAAATTTACTACAGTTGAAAGATTTTATTGTAATACATTTTAAAAAAATGGTGCATTTTATTTATTATAAAATGTAGAGGCATTCCATTGAATGAAACTAAATTGTACTGTAGTGTTATCGCCATGTTTCATACAATAGGATTTTACTATCAAAATCTTAATAAAACTAGTTTATGGAAATTAAACTGTTTGTGCTACACATAATTGTATTGCTTTCATGCATTGCAAATACGTCTTTTAGTAGTTATTTTTATTGTTTTATTTTCCCATTCATTTATATAGTAGTAACGGTACTTTAATTTAGTAACATTATTTACTTTAAATTGTTACATTACTTATTTACTTTAAATTGTTTAATATATTACATTTCTGAACTATAAAATTCTTAAATCTCATGAAGCAAAGAATAATTAACGTATTTAAATTTTGTTATTTCAGTTAATACATTTAAATACCTCTTAAACTTAATTATGTATTAATATAAATAATGTGTTTGAATATTTTTTTCGACTATTACGATTCCATAACACAATTTTGAAGTCTTCAATCGGTTAATAACGCTAATTATCTTATACTCAATGGTAAAGTTCAATTGTTACGATATTTTTCTTTTTACATGATGACAATCAAATGTAAATATTTGAATATTCCCTTAATTTTGATCGTAATTAAATAACAATATGTTTACTATAAAAAAAGCAACGTATTCGCACATTCTATATTAGCAGAGACTAAACACAAGTGTAAAATTTGTCTAAAAGAAATTTATCAGCCAATTTTAAAAGTCTATATAAAATAACATGCAAATACTTTTATATAAATTTAGATATTGTATATGTAATCATTTATTTTTATTAAGATTTATATGTATTTAATAGACATCCTTAGGCCTGAGAGTATAATAGTCATCATAATGCTATGGTATTCTTAGGTGTATATCTTTACGAAAATCATTTCTCAATTGTAAAAATTTTAATATACTAATTATTTAAAAATAAAACAATACACTCACATTAATTACTTACATTTAAATTTAGACATATAATTGTTTACATTATTGTAGGAATTTATGATAATGTTCCACCAATAAATATGTTTAACAAGTGAAGTAATAGCATAAATTAACGGGAAATTATTATCTTCAAAATAGTCATGCATATTATTGTCCAACTACAGTAACATCAGGTTAATGCAACTGTAATTCCATTAAATCATTCGAATTGAAGCCAGATGTTTCAGCAATTCATTGAAAATTTATGATCAATTTGAATGGGAGGCAACTACAGTATTTCATGCAAGTGGTAAAATTAATGGAATTTAAAGTAATTTCAGCATTAAAAATAAACGACATTATTTATTTTCACACAGTATTTGTTAAAATAATTAGGGTAGCTGCATGCAAAACTTGAGCTATTCAGCTACTAAAATTATTACTAATATAATGTTCACTATTTTTATGGAATATTATTGACTTTAATTCGTTAGAATTTAACAAATCTTGCATTATTAATACTTTTAAATTGCCTTTATTTTAAATATTGTTAAAATAAAGGCAATTTTATGCTCATTTTTGAAGTTATTTTGTATAACGTGGTTCACTGAAGAATTTATACTTCATTGAAATAACGTATATTCTATAATGATTAAATGCTTTATTTAGCAAAGTAATCTTGTTTATTAAAAGATAATAAGTGTTAGATAGTACTTAAGTTCACTGTAAAGATACGTTAATATTTCGGTTAGATCTATTTAAAACTTTGGATGCATTTACTTTTGAATAATTATTAAATTGGTGTGAATCATTAATGGTTTACTCTATGTTATTGAAATTCATCTATCATCATATTCATCTATATATATATATATATATATATATATATATATATATATATATATATATATATATATATATATATATATATATATATATATATATATATATATATATATATGCACAATTTTGTAAGAACTCATTTTTTTAAAATCTAGAACTTGCTCTATTTAAGACTTTTGTTTCGTTTCTGGGTGGACGCTTGAATGTCTTTTTTTATTTTTAACATAAAGACATTTTTTAGAAAAAAAGTGGAACATATTTTTAGTATAGAAATAAGTGACCATGAAGCTTTTGTAGTTAACTTAGGTTTATTCTTATATAAACATAAAATATAAGATTAATTCTTTGATTTTGAATATTCAATGCTTGTTTAATTTTCGTTTGAGTGTTCTACTTTTTTTCACATTTTGATTTATTATCAAAAGCGATAAAGGCTTCTGTTTGGATATTTCTTCATTGAAATTTTCATATTTATTCCATAATATAAAAATAAATATATTAGTTCTTCCTTTACACTATTTGCAACAATATAATATAGTTTTAATGAATATAATTATTTTTAAGTTCCTATTAAATTAATTTTTTTGAAACTTGTTAACATTACTGAAACCATTTTTGGAAACATTACACTAATGCATGCACTAAGTTGCATTTTTATTTTAGAGACATTTATGTGACAGAGAAATGATTTAGGTCTGGGTTAAGATTTCGATCTTGAGCATCACAGCAGGCAATATTGTGATTATTTGAAGCACAGCATTGGGAAATTTTTTATGTTAATGTTCTTATCTTGGGTCAGGTAGACTTTTAATATTCGGGGCGCTGCTGCACTTGTCCAACTGAACTATAATTTGGTGAGAAGTCTGAATTTCTCAGTAAACACATGCCAAAGGTTTTCGTTTATAGGGTAGGCAAGTAAAGGACAAAATGAAGAGAGAGAGAGAGAGAAATTACACCCATGCCTGAACCGGGATTCGAATCCAGGGTCTCCCTATCTACACTCAGGAATGCTGACCAATAGATGATGGGTGGAACCAGTTTTGGCTGATTAATTGAATGAATCAGGACATTTATATTTTAATTACTAAAATTTCTTACCGTTAGTGAAACATCACGTTTAGTAACCATATTTTCTGTCTCCACAATATTTAAATTAATTCAACTGAATTTTATTTTCATGTTTTTAAAATTTTCTTTATTTAAAAATGTAAGCATATGTACAACGATACCTTCGATGAGAATTATTTTCAATTAAACGTAAAGATGTGGTTACAGTTATGATTTCAGAATGAACTTTTAAAAACACTGGTTCTTTAACGTTAAACTATAAACAAAAAAATGGCAATAACTCGAAAAGCAAGTAAGACCGGCTAGGTAAAATCTAGGTAAAAGACATACGTTAATATTTTACTTTGTCCTTTGCAATGGAATATTAATACCTTAAAGAACATAACAAAATATACAGAATATTAATATTTTGTGATAATGCAAGAAACAAAGCATAACGATGTGAAAGAGCTCCGGATTCTCTCTAAGAGTTAAACGGCTTTTTCACTATTAGCTGACTTGATTTAAGAAAAATATTTCATCAATAATAGGGTATGAAAGCATGTAACTTATTAGCAGCCAAATTTACTGCACATCCAATTATTTCATAGGATCTAAATTCTACACACAGTTCAATTACATATACACCATTAAATTGAAATAAAGTAAGTTAACAAATGGAAAATAAATATTTTCAGACACACAAATGAAAATAAAACTTAAATTTAAATGGTAGATATGATCCCATCAAAAAGCTATTTAAACCCCAAAATATTCTTAACCTTTGTTATAACATTGCAAAAGAGAGAGTAGTTTTAGGAATAATACTTTTATCAATAGAGTTCTAAGTAACTAAAAGCCTTCTGGAGAAGGTTCAAAGCTTTAATACACCTTATGATAACTTCAACCACTTGATATAACGGTTGAGACTGCCCACTAACAATATGATTTAGATTATGTCTTCTTTTTTGAATAATAAAATCGAGGTTTGGTTTGTTTCCGTCTTTGCATTTCTGTATTTTACAGACAAGGTATTGAATCAGGAACAATAGTTTAAAATAAATGAATTTTATAAACATGTAAGTCTTAAAAAGTAAAAAATGAATCACCGAAAATTTCAATTGAAAGTCAAAACGCAAAGCATTCAGCTAAGGACGACAGGAGCAATGTAAGTGGTGAATCATCAGCTTATGAAATAAAGGAATTACCAACTGTAACATTATTACTTGGTCATTACTTTATTCTGAATACTGGGAAATCATTGTGACACCATTTGTTCTCGTGTTTTATCACCAAAAGCAGCTTCTTTTAATACAAGAATATATTTTTTCTTTGTCTGTGAAATGTGTGTGAGATAGATGTTATCAAGAGCATGTAGAAGATCAACTAAATAATTTCTTTAAAAATTAAATTCAAACAAATGGTTTATATGGATCATAATAATTAATTTTTGTAAATTCTATTATTATTAAATCCAATCAAAATTGTTATATCTAATGCAATGAAACTAAAAAATAATTTTGATACCTATTTTTAATTCCTTAATATGGTTTCTTAATAAAAAGAACTAATTGTTAAATTTCACATTTCAGGATCTGCATTTCTGTACCCTTTACTTTAATGTAAGTGGAGAATCATAATATAGAAAATGAAATTATTATTACTTACTTTGCATTTTAGTTAACCTGAAATTAAATAATCATTTTTAAAAATGTAACATATAAAAGATTTTCATTAAGGCATTTGTTGATGAAACTGGATTCAATATTTTTGATATAATTTTTAGTTGTATGTCTTTAAAAATAATACTATGTATGAAATGAAATTTTCTTACCTATGGATATTAAATTTTTTTTATTTAAAAATACCTAATATTAGTTTCATTTAAGCACATTATTAATGTATCAGGTTCTTAGAAAACCCTTTAGAAAAGATTTGAAAGGTAATGTTTAAAATTATTTTTATTCCTCCTGACAAACATAGTTATCTATTCTTTTCTGTAACTTAGTAAAAAAAATTCAATCTTTATTAAACTTTACGAATATAAATAGGAAATTCTCTCTTTTCAAGTTAAAAGATTCATTCTCTATGATCTCATTCAAATCTACGAAATATTTAATAGAAGAGTATAAATTTAAGAATAAATGATATTGCCCAAACAATATTATTTATAATATTTTAGATTTTAGTTTTTTTTTCATTTAACTGTCAATAAATTTCAATACATTATATTTTAATAAATTTTGAAAAGAAATAATAAATTTTGAGAATAATCAATAAATTTTGATAAGAGACTGGAATAAAAACAATGGTAATTTTTCACATGAAATATATTTTTAATTAAATATAGGTGTGAAAGAAAAAAATTTCATGTTTAAAAGAAGAGTTCGTGCAACTAATTAAGATTATGCTTACCCGTTTTTAATTTTATTCACATTTCTTCAATATCAATGAGATAATTTCAAACTAAGTTTATTAATTAACGATGAAAATTATCACCAAAAATAAAATTTTTTGACAATATTAAGAAATGTTTCTAAGCTCTATAAGTTAAAGTAACTTATAGAACTCTATATATATTAACCTAAGCGTCTGTACACTATTTGCCTTGAAGCTGTCGTATCAATAGCTGAAGAGAGCTGATGAGACAGATCTCATGTGCTCCGTCTGTTTTTTTTTTTTTTTGGCAGTGACTGCTAAATACCGGTCCTCATTCAGAGTTGTAACTCTGGGGTGACCTGTGCTGTAACGTCTACACAAATTACCATCTTCTTGGAACCGTTGTCAGAACCTGGCGAAGACACTCTGGGTGATTCCAAGATACTTCCAGCTGGGTACGTCCACATTCCAGACGGCCTATAATTCTACCACGTAAAACAACATCCAAATGCTTCCTTTGTGCCATGACTATACGGTTTTCGCACTGAAAGTCTATTAAGGCGCTTGTGAACTATTTTACTTCTTTGCAACCATTCTTTATATACCCCTCTCTTACACTCTCGTCATTGTGACGTATTATCGGCGCCATCTGGTGGTTTCTTGTAATTTGTATATTATTCTTCAAGATGTGTGTGGTAATTGTACATTTAAAGTTTTTATTTTTGAGTTCAATTTCTGTGTGATTCTGAATTATCCTTAATTTATGAACATTAGTGTATATAAATAAAAGTAAACAAATCCACAGTAGAAAAAACAACATATATAATATCAACACCAGTAAATCAAAATGAATTTATATATTAGAATAAAGGTAAAGGTGCTAAAAGTAAATTTGAAGTTAGAATAAAGAAAAATAGGCCAAGAAAAACTAAATTAAATGTTAAAGTAGTTTAGAAATATGCAGTAAATTTAAAATTGAAATTTAAGGAGATTTAATGTTAAATTCTGTGTAAAGTGAAAGAAAGTGAATGTAGATGTTTTCGGGATTCTTGTAAGAACTTCAGTGCTTGAGTGGCCCTTCTGTAGTTGTAAAAACTACGCATTACTTTAATCTTACAAGCAAATCCCTACTCATTACGATTAAATAAATCTTGAAATAAATTTTAAATAAATATTTATTTTGTATAAAATTAATGATTAAGTATATTAATGATTTATTATTATATAAAAATTAATATTCTCGAACAACTTTCAAATATTTCTTAAAATCTACTCCTAATATTGTAGGTGGGCCAATACAAAAGTTCGAAAGTTAGTTATGACTTTTCTTTCAGTGTTTTTGAAAAGTGAATTCCCTATTGAAAGAAGCAAACATGACATCTCGATCTCGAGTAATGTCCCATTCTTTTGCATATTTCAATTCAGAATCAATATTTACATGAATAAACAATGTCTTTATTCACAGTTATTGATACTCAAAGCTCACGGGAAGGGTGAGATTGCAGCTTCTTTCATAAAAAAAATCTTTCTTTTTTTGTGACTTTAGTACATTTTATCAAGAAAAGGAGGCATATTTTTATATTATTTTGCATAAAGTAATCACATAAATAATGCAGAAGGTTGTTTCTGAGGAAAAAAATAGGAAAAGTCTGCAAGTCATATACGATTCAAAATTTATATTTTAATAAAAGAAACACAAGGAAATAATAGAGTTTGAGATAAAAATAAGGTATGTTCTCATAAAATTTAAAAAATAAGTAGATTTTCGTATTTTTGTTTCAATAAAATGACATTATTTTTTTCTAGTAAATTTAAATTTATTTATATTTTTGGAATTAAATTCGCCTCATAGATTTGCTTGAATAATGTAAAATCAAAATTTTGGATTTTTTAGTTATTAAATATTAAAAATTTCAAAATTGTTAGAAACATCCAGGTGTTAATAATATCCAAAAAAAATAAATAAATAAATAAAAAATAAGAGACATTAAAGTACATAATTTCATATGTAAATAACGTTAAGGATTGCACTATAATCATTATCAGATTTTAAAAGCTGTAAAAGTATATTTATTTTCTATACAGTTTGTATGTGTGAAATATTTTAATATCAAATGTCTAGTAGGCATTACAATCGATCATGACAATTTTTCTTGAGAATTTTCGGAAATATCACAATTATTCAATTATATTTAACATAACGCACAAGTTTGTTTCTTTCACTAAAATGTAACAAAGACAGCATGGCAAAAAGAATCTAAAATAAAGGTAAATAAACATTTAAGCAAATTTAAGTAGCAAAACAAATCTGATGTTTGTTAATATTACTTACTAAAATGAACTAAAATGCTCGTGTAGATGGGAAAATTCATCAGGTTAGGAAATAAAATTACTCTTATACGCAAATGGATTGAATAATCGCAACATATTTATGCTTGTTACAATAATTGGATTTAACTTTCTTAAAAAATTGAAATTATCCATGTTTTCTCGTATATTAATTATTAAATTCCAATTTATGTAGATAATATGCGCACTTAAAAATAAAATATTCCAATACAGTTATTAATTTTCAAATATAGTAAAAAAATTTTCAAATCAGTAGACACTCTTTTTTACCAACCTCTAATTTACTAACACTGCGATTTTTTTTGCCGTATGTTCCTGTCTGGTATACATGAGAAAGAACAATGAGAAGCAGAAATAGGAAACATTTATTGACGAGGATGTTAAATCCATACAGGAAAAAGATGGATGCGCTACTTTTTTTAAACTTAACCCATTACAAGCAAGAAGCCTGGCTTCTTCCGCACTTTACATCCAAGAATTATTCGGGATTCGAACCTGATCACACTCGATGAGAGCGGAGGGTCATAACCACCATATTGGCATGGTGGCAACAAACACAAAGTTATGAAGTTATCACTGGCTCCAAACATGGTCCTACAGAATATGGTAATTTTAATTGGTGTTTAAATTCTAAAATTTTGTAGAAAACGTATTTTGAGAATTCATAATCATTCATTTTCCCTATTTTAATTTTTATCAGATTTATATTTTTATTTTACTATTACGAAACTTGGATTGACGCTTTTAATGGAAAATCCCAAATGCTTCATATTATGAATAAATACTTCTGATTTTCAAGTCCAAGATTTGTTAAAACAGGTCGTGTGGTCTCTGTACTAATCTATGTCCTTTCTCTTACATCCCAGTCATCAAAGCATAATCAGTAACTTCAAGTACAAATATTGTAAAATAATTTTGTAAAGAATGATCATGGTTTACAATTACCTTATGCGATAGACGTTCAAGGCAAAGTCATTCATGAATAGTTGTTTTAACATGAGAATTTATTAAAAAAACCGTTATTGAAGTCAGTCAAGGACGTTAACTTAACAACTTGGATTCAGATGACTTGAACTTTGACAGAGAAATCCACTGCAGGTGGAAATTTCATTTCAGATGTTTTTATATGTGGTCTCTGGCGTAATTTGTATGTAAAAAATAACTGATGATTAAATAACAGAAAACACAATGAATATGTAAATATGATTTGAAAAAATAAATTTTTGATACTTAATTGGCCAGTTTTTAAATTAATAAACTGAAAGTAAGAACTATTTTAAATAGGAATTTTATTTTGCATGTTTCTAATACAGTGAATTCTGACTCGTTTTATTCTAATGCTTCTGCATACTTTTAGAAAGAGAAAGCACAAAAATGTGTCTTAACTTTTATTTTTTTTTACGAACTTTTGATTTTGAGAACTATTTTACCAATTCCATAGAGTTTACAAAAGTAACCATCTATTTTAAAATGATAAGAGAGCTTTGTTATTCCGCGGATAACAAATATTTGCATCTAACTAGAAATCTATCTTAAAATATATAATTAAAAAAAAATTATTTTTATCGTTTCAAAATTCTTTATAAATTAAACTATTAATTTTTTGAAAATGGATAAATAGTTAAATTATTTTGATATTTATTTTAATTGTATATACTATTCATTCGACAGAAATATTTTCTATATGCTGTCAACATACATAATCTTTTTTGATTCCTAATTATTTCTGATTCCCTTTATGTATTTTCGAAAATGTATCTATTAATTTTTAAAAAATGGAAATTTTCCATTATGTATGCATCTATCGAAGATATAGTATTTATACAAAATTATATTAAATATATTCGAAGAGGAATGAATGCATGGAAATAAGGCTAATTTTGTTTCATTCTATGTAAACGTATTTTCTTGTATGCATAATTAAATTATTTAAAAGCCTTATTTTTTAACATTTAATAAACATGATATATATAGTTTTTTCTATAATTAAAATCATTTTTATTAACATTCCGTAACATATAGACTGACACTAGTTGCTAAACTGAAATATGAAAAATAAGAAGTTAAATAAAATTATAAGTAGCTTCCTTGCCAAATTCATGTTTGATATGCAAATTTATTTTTAGCCTATGTATAAATTTTGTGTGGATGAAACATTTAAATTTCACTTAAAAAACAAATTTACCAGCATTCACAAAGAATCAAGTAAAATTTATGCAGTTTTTCAAGAATCGTGTATGTGTGTGTTTTATTTTCAATATATAATTTATTTTCCGCAGCAGATTTGTTTTCCTACATAGTATTTACATCAAGAACTAGTGAACATCTCAAAAATAAACCAAATTATAAAATATTCATACGACACTCAAATTCTTTACAGAATAAGATTTATAAAACTGGATTCAACTGTTGTTAATATAAAATAATCTTGAATACATTGGTCCTGCATGAATTTTTCCAAGTTAGTTTGAAATAAAATTTCATATTACATTCTGTGTATTTATGTTCATATAAATATTAAGTTTAAGATCTCTTTTTTTTACTTTTATTGATTAAAGTTTGATTTTGGAAAAAATCAGTTAAAAATAAGTGATTTACATAAAAGTGATGCAAAATTTGTCTTTTTCATACAGATTGTAATTAATCAGATACATATTTGTGATGAGACCTTTCTAATTAGATATTTTAAGTATTTGAAACTATCTTGAATTTTATTGACTTGCTCATAACTTCAATGATTTATATTATTTCTCATAGATCATTTGATGTTTCAAACTATAAATCAATTAAGTATCTTTGACCTCAGGCATGTAATTAACAAAAGTAATATTAGTAAGAGTTACCATTTATTTACACCAATTATTTTATATCTGGATATTTTTTTTTTGGCGTTGAGCAAAGTTTTGAATTTGGATCAATATCCTACAAGAAACCTTTTCTTTCAATATTCTACGATATTATACTTTTGTTTCTTTGTACTTTATACTTTTTGTATGATGACTTCTGTGAGAATGTGATAAAAATCCACTTTTTATTCCCCTTTAAATAATAGAAGCAAATATAATTGTATTTCATATTAATCTTAAATTTGTTAAAATATTATGTTAAGAATTAGCATGCAAAAACAATTTTCTTAGAAGTACGTCTCAGAACAATATACATGTGTTTCTCTTATAGGGCAAACATATTCTGAAAAAATTAATAAGTTAAATAATAAGGTTTAATTACAATGAGAATTTCTATTTCAAATAGAAATCATTTTTAAAATTGTTTATACTTGCTATTTCATATTTTTTAAACAATTTTGCAAAATAGTAATTTTATTTTACAATATGTATCGAATTTAAACTATAAAATTGATTCATAAAAATTAATACTGAATTATTCATAGTACATTAATTACAAAATATTCTCACTTCAATTTTATTTTTCCTTTTTTTACTGGTTTCCTTAAATATTTGTTAAATTAATTAATCTTTTCTGAGTTTTCTCTTGATAAAACTGTAAAATATAGTCTACAGATGGTATTTTGCATTTATGTTATCGGAAAAAAATAAATAAACATTTGTGAAATATCATATTTCCTTCTTTGGAATGGGTAAAATATGTGGTTCTGGCGTCGAGGGCATTGAAGTGATTGAAGTGGGAAAATTCTCATAATTCACGATTTTTTATATACACTACTGGCCATTAAAATTGCTACACCAAGAAGGAATGCAAATAACAGAACGATATTTATTGGACACATACATTATAGTGAAAAGGACATGTGATTAGATTTACAGGAAATTAGGATGCATAGATCTTGAGAAATCAGTACCCAGAGCAGCGACCTCTGGCTGTAATAACAGCATTTATCCGCCTAGGCATGGAGTCAAACAGAGATTGTATGGCATGTACGGGGATCTCAGTCCATGCAGCTTCAACACTATGCCACAGTTCATCAACAGTAGTGGAGGGTGAGTGACGGCGAGCCAATCGCTCGGCAACCATTGACCAAACGTTCTCAATTGGTGACAGATCAGGAGAACGTGCTGGCCAGGGTAACAGTCGAACCTGTTCTGTATCAAGGAAGTTCAGAACAGTATGGGAAACATGCGGTCGTGCATTATCCTGTTAAAACAAAGATTTAGGGAGGCCTCGAAGATAGGGCAGAGCCACGGGCCTTAACCCATCGGAAATGTAACGGTTGCTGTTCAAACTGCTGGTATTGCGAACAAGAAGTGATCGAGACGTGTATCCAATGGCACCCCATACCATCACTCCAGCAGATGGGTCAGTATGGCAATGTCCAATGCAAGCTGGGAATGCGCGTTCTCCACGATGCCTCCAAACACGGATGCGACAATCGTGGTCCTGTATACAGAACCGAGATTCATCTGTAAAGATGACGTGATGCCATTCCCGCGTCCAGGTTCGTAGCTGATCATACCATTGAAAGCGCTCCTGTCTGTGCCACAGCGTCAATGGTAGCCGAAGCCATGGTCGCCGTGCAGACAACCCCTGCTGCCGCAAACGTCGTCAAACTGTTCGAGCAGAAACTTGTTGCCTTGCAAATGACTCTATTTCTCGACTCAAGGTTCGTGACGTGGCTGTACGATCCCTTGTGACCATGCGGATAAGATGTCTGTCTTCTCTGCTGTTAGTGATGGGGGGTCGCTGAGATCCTGCATGACGTTCCGTATGTTTGTCCTGAACCCATCGATTCCATACTCTGCCAACAGTCATGGGGTCTCGACCGACGCGAGCAGCAATATTGCGGTACGATAAACCGCAATCCGGTGTGTAAGAAAAGGGATAGGCATTTCTTCTTCTTACACGAAGCATTACAACAACTTTATTTGCCGAAAACAACGTTGAAACTGAAATTGAGTCTGAGAAAACTGCTATCAAATCTCTGGTTTTATACACATTGTAGATGTCGCTACTGTCGCCTACTTTGTATGAATGCGCTGAAAATCTAATCATTTGCATATTACAGCAAAAGTTTACCTGTCATGCAAATTTAACGTGTGTGGTGGGCCGCTTTCCTGGTATAGCAATTTTAATGGCCAGTAGTGTATTAATTTCGTGTCTGTGCACTTGAATTCCATTTGGTTTTCTCTTCAATTAGCCATTTTTTTGATTATATTCATATAATGAAGTTTGTTCTTTGTATCGGAATTTTGCTATAATGGTATTTTTACTTTAACTTTTTAAGTGAATTAAGTATTAAAATCATGTAGTTTGAAAGTTGTAAAATAATAAACTATATAAAATGCATTATTTTATTGAACATCAAAGTTCAATGTTTATGCCTCTTAATCGTTTTCAAATTTACTTGCGCTTAAGAAAAGTTTTTTCAAAAAATTTCAAAATTTAAATTTTTGTTACAAAAATTAACTTTTTATTGTGTTTACTTATATTATTAAAATTCTTATGTAAAAAATTCATTCTTTTATTTTAGTAAAAATATTGTGATTATTTTTTAATTTATTGGTAAAAATTAATTTTTATCTGAATATGTAAATCTTCTCATATGAATAAGGATTTACTTATTGCTTTAACCAATGATGCAAGAAGTTACTTAAAAAATTGCAAAATTAGTTATTTAAATAAAAATAAACTTTTAACTGTTGATGATCAAAACAGAATATTAAAAACAATTGAAAATAAGAATTGTTTTGTAATCATTTCATCCTGAATGCTGATATCATTCTTTTTTCTTGTTTCATTGAATTACTAATTTTTACCTTTTAAAATATTAAAAAAAATATAATTTTAGCACAATTTATTTTATTTCTACCTTACATTCTTTTAGTAATTTGAATTTGAAGATATATATATATATATGTGTATATATGTGTATATATATATATATATATATATATATATATATATATATATATATATATATATATGTATGTGTGTGTGTGTGTGTGTGTGTGTGTGTGTGTGTGTGTGTGTGTGTGTGTGTGTGTGTGTGTGTGTGTGTGTGTGTGTGTGTGTGTGTGTGTGTGTGTATTTAATAAATAATAGTAATCATACATATTTTTGCTTAGGAGATGAAATTTATGTAGAATAAAAAATTAAGAGGGGATTGGTATTACATGTTACAAAATTGCATCTTAGTTCATAAAAATGAAGTATATAATTTGTAAAAAAAAGGTAATTTCTTATCAAATATTTATATGACATTTTACTGTTGTTAGTTTGTCTCCTATTTTAGTTTCTGGAGAAACTCTATAATACTTTATTTAATTTTTTTTGTATTTAATGAAACATTGTTGAGACTTTCCTTAGTTGGTCAAACAAAGTTTTGAACTTCATCCTTTAAAATTGTTATGAATTATAGCTTTAAATATGAGTAACAGGCAATTGTTATGGAAAAGTAACAGAAGATGTAGTCTTCAGCTGCTTTCTTAGAAATAGTTTCGGACTATCATATCATCAGTACACCGCTATTTATTATTTTGAAAGAAAAAACGTAACCAAATTATTGCAAAAGAAGATAATTTTTTTAATCAAATCGGAAAACCAACTTAAAGCTCAAATTTGCGTTTAAATATTAGGCTTAAATAAAATTTGGAAAGAAATATAAAATATCACTAAGTGATTTCCCCATGAAATTTTGTTTGGCATGAATTTAATAAAATTCTTCTTTTTATGTCTTAAATTTGCATTAAATTAATTTTTTACCTCTTATGCAAAACTGACAATAGGGTTAGATCACTTAAAATCTTCGTCATCAGTTATGCATATACTTAAAATTAACTCCAAAGATATTTTTATATAAAATCCAAAGAGCATTGTCCTATTATATTTATTGCATTTGTGATACTGTTTAGAGGAGTCAGTTGCCAAAAAAAGACAGCTGGAAACACATTGCAATAGATATCCGAGTGATAGGTCTTCATCACATTTAATAGAATTTTTTTAAGATTTTAAATTAAAAATTCAGTTTCATCATTGATGGTTAAGAACTTTCTTCTTGTAAATCCTTGAGGA
The DNA here is from genome assembly GCA_037975125.1 of Latrodectus hesperus. Taxonomy (NCBI): domain Eukaryota; kingdom Metazoa; phylum Arthropoda; class Arachnida; order Araneae; family Theridiidae; genus Latrodectus; species Latrodectus hesperus. The sequence continues at coordinate 684,390 of JAJQOW010000017.1, read as the reverse complement.
AACTGCTCTTTTTGATTAAATACATCTGCAAAACTGTCGTAGAGTAACAATTAAAATAATGCAATCGTTGTCTAACAGATAATATCAGATTGTCACGATAAATTTTACATATGACATTAAAATTTCATCGGAAATGTGAGATTAAATTATTGTAATCTTACAATTTAAATATCCCAAACTCTTCTCATGATTCTTCAAGTCACGATTATAGTTGTGAAGCGATATGATATTCTAAATGAAGAATGCATTAGTGTCATAAAGAAGCAAATTTAATTATTCTGGGAAATACTATGAACATTTTTGACTTGGAGGTATTAAAAAAAAATTCATTGAATATTATTTATAAGCACCTACTCTAATATAATAAGCATCTACTCTAATATAATAAGCATCTACTCTTATGAAAGTATTTTTAAAAAAGGTTATAGTCATCCTGATAAAAATAACATTAATATGATTTTCTTATTTTCAACGTTAGTAACAAATACTGCATTTATCTCTTAAGTCAGCCGCCCAACTTGTCTAGTGGTCAGTGCCTAACTGCGAATAGGGAAGTCCGAGGTTCGAATCCCGGTTCGGGCATGGATGTACTTTCTCTCTCTATCTATCATATCCTTATCATTTTCCTTGTATTAATGGGTTGTGAATGGTACCCTATAAACGGGTACTTATGGCATGTGTGTATTGAGGATATCGGACACCACACCAAATATGGTTCAGTTGGGAAAGTGGAGCAGTGAACCCCATAACGGCAGCTTTCATACGACAACAACAACAATCTCAGACGTCAAGATTTAGTTAAATCAATAATTTTTAGCATAATTAATTATGAAAAAAATAAAAATATTGCTTCAATATTCAAATAATGGCATAGACACCATTTAAGATATTTACATTTGTAGAAATGTGCTTAATATGTTTGAACTAATCTTCATACTGGCAGATATATTCGGTTATTACAAATATTTTTAATGATCTTCGTTCTTTTAAACTATGACCAAATTTTATGCTTTATAGTTCTTTGAAGTTTAACGTTATAATCGTATGTGATATCCTTAGAGATTTAAATCACGTTTAGTATAATTGGAAATACAATACAAAGAACATCAGGAAATAATATGATAAATTTATAGCGTATTCCATGATAAACACTAGCAATATCTTCTTGTATATAAACATAGAGGGGCTTTATAAGTTATAACTATTTCAGTGTCAAATGACTAAAAAATAAGGCAAAAATTTAAAGAAATAATGTGTTTAAAATTTTATTTAATCTACTATTTAGAAAACTATTTTGTGAATAACTTACATACATATCACACACAGTGGATATATTTCATTAATTTTTCCCTTTTTATACAATTATTTAATAAATTTGTAAATGGCATAGTTTAAACTTTGATCATATTGTAATCTTAATAACTGGCAAAAGGATAATTGTTATGAATGATTTGCATCATTAGAAATGAAGGAAAAATATAATGCTCCTTAACTTTTGTGAAAGAGTACACAACTATATTTTAGTTCTACTAAAGTTCATAATAAGATTAAAGGTATAGTTTTAAAAGATGACGAAAATAAATATCAAAGTAAGCAAAATAAAATTTAAACGTTAAAAAGAATAATAATTTATTGGAAGAAGATAACAAATTAACGCGCTAAACTTTCAAGATATATTGTGAAAAAAATCAAAAGGATAGGAATGTAGAGACTAAGTTAATACTTACTTGTTCGAAATTGCCAAAATTTATAAAAAAAAGGTCATTCTGCATCTCTATTGAAAACATTACTAATTAAAGTATTTGTTTAAGGTATGAACAACGTAATCCTTAAAATATGTGCTCAGGTTTCCATTTACTACATTTAAGAAAAAAAATCTAGCTTAAAATGCTTGTCAGAAAAGAATTCTTATTCTAAAAATGGCAATCTTAATAAGCTTCAATGTATTAACTCCAATTCATTTTCTAAGCCAAATATTGAAAAGACTTTTGATAGCTAATTCTATATACGTAAAAAGCTCTTAAAATGATTCCCTGAACTGATTAAAATTAAATGCATTTTAAATAAAATCCCCATGAAGCTTACTTTTCAGGTATGACTTTTATACATTTCCAAAGAAAGAGTTTTATATCCGCCATGCATATCTTGAACTTCCTTTTATATGTAAATCGGCTTTTACGAATAAAAAGACTATTTTTTATAAGAACCTTTTAAAAAATAAGCAAATTACTCCTTTTTCAATTGAAGCTGAGATAATAGATTGCATTTTCTAAATTTTATTTCAATTCAATCACTCAAAAGATAAGAATCTTTACCGATATAAATGAGAGGGGGAAAAAATTTGAAATAAGTGACAAAGGGTTTCCGATCTGCTACAATTTCTTGGTTCGAATTTGCAAATTCATCCTTTTTTTACAGTTTTATTAAATGTCGCTGCATCTTGACTCAAAGAAAGAAAAAATGTCTTTAAAGGAATTGAAAGAATTTGTATTTTAAGGGGTATTTTTTTACACCAACTTTCGAAGCATGCTTGTTGTCAGTTGCCTCATTTTTAGAATCTTTGATGAATACATAATTGAAAGAAATATTATTATTTAAATCACACAATTAAAATTCAAATATAATATAAAAATATTTAAGCGAATTTTTTTTATTCTTTTTACGAATTTCTTAGGAAACTAGATATCGGGAATATAAATGTTTCATGCATGTTAATAGCTTTTGACAATTAATAACTTGTTTCTGAGAATGAAAATTCAGAAAGTTTTATTTATTTTTCATTCATGTATACAAAATAATTGCTAGGAAATATACATACTGCTTCAAATAATGTTAAAAATATTTTTAGACATATTTTTCTAAAACTAAATGTACAACTAAGTCATTAAAAAGAAGGTAAGTAATATTTTAAATTAAGCTTTTATAGTATAAGAAAGAATTGATTTATAAATCTTGAATTTTTAATATTAGGAATAAATTCTTGGAAAATATAAATACGAATTTTTATAAAACTTATTGTATCGTCATAAAAATATTCATGAGAAACATATATTTTAACTTAACAAAGAAAAGTATATAAAAGTTAGATTTTCATTAAACAAAATGGATATGCCAATTCTTAGAATTCAAATGCACAATGCAATTATTATATGAAAAATAGCTAAAAAAACTCATTTGTATTTAATCACAAATGATGAAATAATTTTTTTAACTCGTTTTGAGCATAATTTAGATTTTCTTTCCATTAAATAAAAATGTATTAAACAGAGACAAACTAATTAATAAAACTATAAATATGTTATGAATTTTTAATGTTTTTTTCAAATTAAGGACTACAGTTTAAAATGCTTACAAAATGAATTACCAGTGAGTTTCATTATTGAAACATCTTTTTTAAATACATAATTAACTTTCATAATCCAATAAAATATATGTGAGTGTGAAAAAATCATTCATTAAATTGCTATACACTTTTTAATGTAAATAAGTATGCTTACTGAATTTTCCATTTATTTTGAAATGGATTTTATTGGTATGATGTGCATTTTAATCTTTTAAAATATATCTGTCTTTTGGATTTCTTAATATTTAGGAAATCATCTAGTATATTAAAATATTATTACTGTAAATTAAACTGTGGAGAATAATTTAAGCGTTTTATATTTAAATAATGATAAATTTTTTTCGAAGAAAATATGTTTCTTTCACTTTCAAGATTTTCGGTTTCAAGTAATTAAACAATATAAAATATGAGGTAGAGAGAGTTAACATTTTATGTGAACGTCTCTTATTATTAAACAGCAGCTTCTAGTGTCTCAGTAGCTTCACGTCATTTTCCATTATACTCACCAAAGTGAAGCATCATTTGCTGTGGACAGTGATTGGTAGGTTGACCGCATTCTACTTCATAGGACTGTATTGTTGGGGATGAGACCACGTTTTTCTGACGGCCAATGTCCTTCAATTGATGTGGCGTGGATGTGAAGAGGAAGATGTCACCTCAGGTGTGACTTCGTCACCTGAAAAAATTTATAAATAGTCACACATATTATATATTGCTTTACAGCAGAGTTTTTAAAAAATAAAATACAGGAGTGTATTTTATTTTTGAAAGTTTTTTGAAAGTATTTTTACTTTTAAAATAGTCTTCAGTGGATTACATTTCTAGATCACGACTCATGATTAAAGGAAGTGGTGGACAGTTTCCAAATTTCAGAAGTCCCGGTGTCAGAAGACTGACTTATTCCCTGAGCCTGCAGATTTTTGCTAAATATAATGGAGTGTCCTTCCTGCCTTGGTTGGACCTACTAAGAGAATACACTCCAGGCGTACTTCACCCACTCAGCTCAGACATATCCCCTCGCAAAAGATAATATTTCTGTCCATCAATATAAGCAAAGCTCTCCATACATCCAATCAGCAGGCTCATGAGTGGGCATTTAGGGATCTTTACTTATAGTGATGGGCAGATCTTATCTTGAGTGCACCAAAGGCACTTCTGCACAGGCCTACCCTAAACATCTAAATTGTATAGGATTTTTGCATGAGGATCATATTACATCACCTCTTATTATTTATGATTTTTTGTGGTTTTACGACCTCTTGTTCTAGCTTTCAGACAGATCTTGAGGAATAAGCCATAACAACAGAATTCCCAGATTATAAGAGAAATACTCAGCTAGCGCAGACAAATACACCTTTCGAATGATCCAGCGGAAATACATATTTTTCTAATTTTCAACTGCGGCTACAATCAAAAAAGATCTAGGACCTTGGAAGCAAATATGGATCTTAACTTCTGAGGTAGAGGTCATTGAGAGCCAAAATATGTTATGAATGAATTCATTCAGTTTTCGGCATTTCTTAAAGAAGGCAAGTTCAGATGATATTCATTTTATGTTTCTCTTTTTAATATTACTTTTTTATTTCAGGAAATGTATTACTTTTACATATACTGTCTGTTATATTATTACGTATTTATGGATCTGTTATTCTGTGATGGATTCTAAATAGAAGAGTGATCTTAGTAAGCAAATATTTTACTTTAGATGGTGAATTTATATTTGTTAATATCTAATTGTGAGGAATTTATTTCTTTTACTGCTTGTATTACTTTTACATATACTGTACGTTATATTATTGTGCATATGTTTATGAAATAATTATTTTGTGACGGTATCTATCTAAAAGAATGGCCTTTAATCAGCAATTTAACTTTAAATATTAAATTTATATTTGGCAAATAATTTTACTAATATCTATTTTTCAAATCACTTGATTTTAAACTTCTTTGTAAAATAACGATTAATATACTTTCAATCACGAATTGGTTTAAATTTCTGCTTAAGGTTTTATGGTTTTTTCAAAAGTTAACATAGGAGAATATATGGGTTAATTAAAAATTAATCAGCCTACATATCATGTCTATTATCCCATACATTGATTTGATTTCTTATATATTGATTGATTTTTTGTAATGTTTACTATGTAAATGGTTTCAAATATCGAAACATTTTATGAAATTTATTGAATGGAAAAAATACATATTTTTGTAACAACTAGTTGATATGAAATGTTAATTTTTGTTAATTTTTTTTAAATATTTATCACAGTTTCTTGACATGATGTAGTGGAGCTACAAAAAAGCCCTTCAATAACTTACTAACATAATTTATAAAAAATCATTCTTTTAAGAAGTGAGATAAAGTAGAATGTTGAAATATTATTAAATGAGTTTTAATCTAAGTTTAAGAAATATTTTACGTTATTTAAATAACCCTTTGGAATGACATAATAAAATATATAATCATGAAAAAATGCAATTTGTTTTTCATACTCTTTTGTACTTCATCGTTTTTGAATTAATTACCTAGCTGTCTGTTTACCTAGCTGAGACCACATTTTTATCCCTTTTCATTTTTAAATAATAATATGTGAATATTTCCTGGTGAACAACAGAATTATTCACATCAAATGAAATATTCTTGGGGTATTTAGAAAACGATTTGCAAAATTTTAACTGACTTAAGAAAATCATTAGGTTTTTTCTTGATTTTTATCTATTCCAATTAACAATGTGACTTAAAAAGCTACTGGAAATTTATTGATTTAAAAAGGTACCAAATCCCCAGACATTTACATTGAAAGATTTCAAAATTCCTTACTTCTGGAAAGTTTTATTTCTGATTCATTTAAAAAACAATGCATAAAAGTATCGGAGCGTAAGAATTAGTTCGAATATTTTCTAAATATTATTTTTTATTATGATATTAAATAAAGTAAAATTAAGAAATAAACTGAGTTATAAACACTCGTGGTATTTCATGCCTGTCAACACTCACATCAGTTACATTTTAGTCTAGTATGCTAAGCACTGTATATGAAATTTCAACTGAATCTTCACACTCTTGTGTATTTAACTATATTATGTTTTCCGACTGTATTACGTTTATCCAGAAAGGCTTTGAATCTGAGTTTTGCATGAATGTGCGAGTTTTTGATTGTAAACAATGCATTAAAAAAATTCTTAAACTGTCTAGAATTTCCAGAATTCGTATTTATAATATGAGTCTCCATGTTCTAGATATTGTAGGTTGCAAAGAATAACATTTCCAGTGAAATAGTAATCTCACTCAAAGGATATTTATGATGTCTATTTAATTTTTGAGAGAAATCATTTTCCATCCATTGCTATATTTATTTGACAAAAATATATTTTGCAGACATTTGTTAATCATTTTTACAAATAAATTTCATTTTATTGAAATGTAGTCTTTCAATAAGTATTCTAGACATCTCTCTAATTTTTAAATGAATATTATTTTATAATAGTTCTTATGCTGCCAACAGAAAAAATAATACATTTATTAATTACTAAATTTATTCTTAAAACTGATTCCATATAATTAATTTTTGAATAATTGTTTCATTAATCATATAGCATTCACAAATTAATTTTTAAAATCAAAACTTACATGTTTTTAATAAAATTAATAAATATACGATAACAACTTGGAAAAAAATCTTTAGAACTCATTTTACTAAAGTAAATAAAACTATTTCATGATATATATTTAAAAGTATGTGGAAAGAATACTTCACTGACTTCAATAAAAAAATATATACATTATTAAAATGCAGACTCGATTTATATTTCTGCTATTAAGGTTATATTATAGACTATTGGTAAAAAATATATTTTCTTAACGAATTTAAATAAAATTGATATTCCAATCAAATACGCGTATCAAATGAATTTAAATAAAATCTTATTCATACAAAATTATTTTGGAAAGTATCTATAATTTTTCATGAGTATTCTATTTGTTCGCGCTGCATATTCTCAAATTATTCTATGTAAGGGGAATTAAAGCGTCGTAAATATAGGTACTTTTTATTTTATATTCGTCAATTCTAATATTAAATTACTTCTCTTATAGACATTAATTCTAAAGTAGAATTATTGAATTATTTAAAAGAATTCTATGCTATTTAGAATGCAATATTTTGTGGATGTAATGAATTTTAACGATACATGACCAATAATTTTATAACATTAACTGAATTTTTTATTTCAACATATTCTTCAAAAATGCACATTCCACAATATATAAATATTATTTAATATTTATTGTTAAGTTTAAATTAAATACATTAGAAAAGAGAACCTATTCATTTTACAATGTAAATCCACGATAAGTACTGTGTTTTCTTATTTAATTTTCTGGAAAGTCACTTAACAATATTGGTGGGAATTTCCTTGATCAATACAATCACATTTCAAAACACAAAAGAGAGGAAGAACATAAGCAATATGAGAATATATGATTATCACTTATTTGTGTAGAGAAATTTAAGAAGGAAAAAATCATTGCTATCAAATGATGTATTTAAATATAAAAAGAATCATTTTTACGTTTATGCTTCAAATCTACAGTGCGTGACAGATTTAACGGTGTCGAGAATATTACACATTTTCCGAATTTTATCAGAAATTGCCACGATTCTTTCAAGATGTTATCCAACATTTTTAAATTTGGTTTCTTACACTTGTGTACCGACATTCTTTAGTAGAAATTGCAAATAAAGTGAGATTTGGAGACCAAATGGGCCATCTTGCGTAAATCGTTTCCCCCCTAAAAACACAAAAGACGGAGCACTGAGTGACTATCCCTTTGTAAAAACAAGACCTGAAAGTGCTACTAATTAATCGTTATTCGGTAGATACCTGCGAATCAAGACCCCTAGGTGAATAGCATTACCCACGTCATTCCACAACGAACCATTAGGGTGGGCCATATTCATTTATCATCACAGAAAAAAGAACAAGGAAACACATATTCCAAGAGAGAGGAACATTTATGCTTAAAACGGGATTCGAAATCAGGACCAACCACCCAGGAGTGACGAATGATATCTCCTTAGTCATTGGCAAGCCAAAATCAATTATTGATTTTGATCAATTGTTGGTTGTAGTTTATTATATATAATGACTTTCCATTCATTAATTTGATCAGCGCTTAAGCTGCATGAGTTATCTGTGAAAGTGAGTTCCCCTCTAACCGTATATATGATTCAGAAAATATCACTAAATTTCTTATTAATTATTTGAAAATTTGTTTGAAGAATCAAGCGTTGTTTTTCTTTATTAAAATTGTGTGAAATTTCTATCAATTACTTTAAATTATAATACGTTATAACAAAAACATAAGACATAATAACTGTTCATAGAAAACTATTACACTTAGATAAATTTTTTTAACACCTGCATAGTGTCAAATATAGATTACTTTTAAAAATTTGACACTTTGGTAAAATCTTTTTAATAATAAAATTTCTTTTAGGTTATGAAAAAATTCTGAAGTCAAAGGAAGTCAAATGAATATGTATTTTGTTTTCTGCTTAACTATTGTTGATTGTTCCCAAGATAAGTATGTTTTGTGTATTTTTTAGATTTAATATATATTAATTATATTACTACAAAATAACTATTCTTAATTATTTTATAAACAAGAAATTTGTGCATTTTTTTGATGACTAACAAATAATAAGTTTATCCTCATTTTCTTCAGTATTACAGCTTCCATTCTGTAGTATCGGTCTTAAAGAAGAAACATATTGTAAATTTAATGTTTTTATCTAAGTGTAGAAAAGTTTGAATGAACCTGAAGAAAATGAAAGTAATTTACACATTAAAGTAAAAATAAACTGTTCGTTTCATTTCTTCAAAATAATACTTTTCTTAAGATTTTAAAGTTAATTTTTAAAGAACATAAAATTTTGTGTTCTTTTAATATTGCATAATTATTTAAAGCAAAACTGAAAACATTTGGTGGTAATTAAAGTACCTTAAAGTATATTATAATATATTATATTATATTATATTATATTATATTATATTATATTATATTATATTATATTATATTATATTATATTATATTATATTATATTATATTATATTATATTATATTATATTATATTATATTATATTATATTATATTATATTATATTATATTATATTATATTATATTATATTATATTATATTATATTATATTATATTAAAGTATAATAATTCATCGTTTATTTCAGTACTTTTAAAACTAAACTACATATTTCCAAAAATAACTGTATAAATTAAATTATTACATTGCATAAACTTATTTTTGATAGATTGGGATAACAATTTTACAGAATAAAACGACAGTGTGAAAATGATTGAAATGACTAATTTGTTTTTGCAATAATACTGAATTTTGCTTTAAAAAATAAAAAAAAAGTTTTATTTAATTGAAATATTTACAACAAATTGGGTTTTTAAAACTGAAGATAATTAAGTAGTAGTTTGCTACCAACACACATTAATACTGACTTAATAATAAATTGTTATCACATTAAAATATGGTAATATATATTATATTTATAACAGTAAAAGTGAATGAAATTTTTGAATTTCATTCACTTGTTCTCCTCTCCCAAAATTTTGATTTAATTTAAAAACTCAATTTTATTTTCAGAAGGTAACATGAGAACATGAATGAAATTCGTAAGCACATATATGCTCTCCTGAATTTAAACTTTAGCTTTAGTCATATTTAACACATTTCTGACTACTAATATAAAAATTCATATGCGATACGCTTGATTGACATAATTCACTTTTTTAACATACATTGATTTGTGATATTTTTAAGTGTAAAAGTACTTTGATTTGAAAATAGAATTTTATGTAGAGATAAATTCATATATAATATTTTTTAGTTATTGCTCCTGATATTAAATTAAATATCTACACTGTAACTGTTTCGAATAAGGCATAAAAACACACCAGTTTGGCAGAGCGATCGCAAGTGTTTCTCAAAAGTAAAAGGAAAAATTCCTTACGGGTGCGATAAATAAACAAATATAAAGTATTACATCATTTGTCCAAATTTTAATTTTAAGCAATGCTGATAATTATTAATAATCTTGTTTATATATAAATCCTGTGATGAATGATACAGTAAATTTACATTTATTAAAACTTTGAAATAATTATATTTAAGAAAAAATTTTATATAATTATATTTTTAATATATTAAACAATAAACTGTTATAAGGAAGATTTTTTATTCAAATGTCTCTTATTTTATTTGTTATAATGATTTTATCTACAATTAATATTAAGTAATTATTAATAATATTTATTATAAATCAATTTACTTACATGTTAGTAATGAAATGTAAGAGAATGAATGCATAAATGCTTTTCTCCAAAAATCTAGGAAAATTTTCAAATTTTCACAGCGAAATTAATTTATTTTTTAACATGTTTGTAACACTGAAAATATTACAGAAACAAAATTAAAATAAAATGATTTGTTAAAAAATAAATGTATTTTTTTTTACTTTTCCTGCACTTAATGTAAAAGAAATTTAATATTTTATTCGTTATTCTTATTTGCATTTGATTTCAAGTTCGTATTCAATAAACTATTTTAAATTGTTATATATTTAATAAAATTCAACTACCTATCTGTCTTAATTAAATTGAATTTGTTGTAAGTTCTTAAATAAAAGATATAATCAAGGTTTCATTTATTAATTTAAAAATACATTCTTTATCGTTTAATATACCAATAAAACGTAAGAAAATATCGGTAATATTTAAAAGAGATAAACATTAAATCATTGAAAGTGAATTTATTTGAAGCCTTCTGTTTATTTCTAAGAGTATATTTAACATATTTATTTTCAAGTAAGTGTTTTATAAATTCAAAGACTTTTTTCTGCTATTTCTTATAAGGCAAATTATTTCTTTTTCATCTCATTCAAAAAAGATTACGCCGATTCAATCATTCAAGTAAAAAGTGTCTATACTCATTTAAATTGAAAAAAAAAAAGATCTCAGTTTGTGATATATTTTTCAGTTTAAATTTTTAAATGCATCTTTGCAATTCTTATACGCTTTAAATAAACTTGTTTGACATGATAAGAAAAAATTCGCTAATACTAAATTTAAACAAAAATTCACTTTTAAATGATATTTTTTATATCTTTTATCCAATAACAGATAAAAAAATATTTAAATTCTCTTACAAATGCTTTAATGAACAAGTATTTATAGAACTGTGTTTAATCTAATAAAAAATGAATACATTTACTGATAAAATGGAAACTTTACGTTTTACATTCTTTTTTGTGTTTATTTTACATTTTTCTATGAAGATCCTGTTTCCTCATTGGATAGATTCACTCAATAGATTAATGAAGGGTATAATGCATCATGATGTTTCAATAATGAATTTAAGAACTTGATATAATATATTTTTTCTGTTAAATTATTAAATGCAAATGTAATTAGGAATTAGAATCAAAAAGGTGACGTAGGAAAGGAAACCTATATGTTTACATTTAATATCAATTTTGATTGATAAATGAGACTTGTCGAATAATTTGTTATTTTTAAAATAAGTCTTAATACTAAATAAATACATATAAATAAAGAGAAAGGAAGATCATTAATGATAAACCAATATCATTTTAAGTTGACTTTTCTTTAAATTTCATTTAAGTATTATGAATAATTTCACATTAAAATATTTATATTACTCTACACTAATAACCATATTTAGTTTTCTTAAAATTACTTGACTAATAAAACACTTTTGTAATTATTATATACGAACTCTAATGCAAGATAAAATAATGCACACATAAAGCTATTATGTAATTACATTAATAGTTGTTGTTGTGTGACAAGTGCAAAGAGAAAAAAAGGAAAAGAAAAAAAAAAGAAAGACAAGTCATATGGGACCAAAGGCATGGAGCCCTGACCAAATCTTCAGCTTTTTCTGTATAGAGGATGTCATGGCAGCAGTTGGGGTCGATGTTGAAGAGGGACGAGGCAACAGAGATGCAGTTGAAGAGATGCCTCGGATCCAGTGGAACTCCTGTGCAGTGTCTGCATTCTGCGTAGGTTCTAGATCCGTCTGGCATAATTTTCCTTCCCCTCATGTGCCCAATCGGCATTCTGCTGATGGTAGAGGTGATATCACGGTCAGGATTAAGCTCCGGTAGGCACGATTTTTTCCTTGGTCCCCCGCAGAGCTGATGCTTTGCAACGGCGTTTGCATGGAAACAAGTGGTAGTCGTGGGAGAAGGATTAATATTTCTAGCCTCATTGGCGAGGAAATTCACCGGTTCATTTCCCTCAATGTTAACATGTACAGGGATTCATTGGATGGTAGCTAGTTATTATAAATAACCAAGCATAAAATCTCACATTTTTGTCATAAATTAAAATTTTAATTAAAATTGTGTTACTTATTGTCATGAACACATTCTAAATAAATGGAAAACATAGAATCTATTATTTTCTTTTACCAATAACTGATATATAAATATTTAGAAAAAAGTTTTTTCATTTTATGCACCCAAGTATTTTATAAAATTTGTAATTAAATTTAACTTATATAAAATGTATTGCTTAAAATACACACGACATTTGAATAGTTTACCACAGAGGTGCATCATATAATGAAAAACTAGTGTATAATTGATATGCCTACATTAAAATTAGTCTGCAAAAACTTTATAAATATCAATCTTTAAAAATGAATTATTTATTGTTTTTTTTAATTTTAATTAATTTTAATACATACTCCCTTTAATTTTATTTACTTTATCTCTCTTTGCTTACAGATGATTGTAATGTTTAATGGTAATCACTTGAAATCCAATTTTTGTTGAGCCATTATAATTCCTTCTACTTTATATAATTATTTTAAATTTTACTACAGCAATTTTTTCAGAAAAGATTTATGAGAAAAATTCATACAATTTGATGAACCATTAAAATTCTTATGATCCTGAATGAAATGCTTGTTTCCTAACGTTAATTGGATGAATTTCAATTTTTATTTCGTATGTGTTACCTTAAATAGTAAGAATGTACATACCCATAAGTACAGTTAATTATAAAATGCCAGTAATAAGTTGCTTTATAATAATAACCAAAATATGAGCCCAACTCTGGACTCTAACGGTTGCTCCCACCTCTTCATCTCATAATATAAGAATTAAAAGTAAGACAATTTTTAAGCAAAATTCGCAAAATCATTGCAGTGATTCACATAATAGTTTGATTCATTCATTATATAAAGGAATTATGATAAAATATTATATGATAATAATATATGAGGAATAATAGCTCAACTAAATAATAAGTAAAATAATTTTACATAATTATATAAATGTACTAAAACTTTGTGTTGAATGATATATCAGAATATAGCTCAGTTTACCTAGGAAAATCGATTATTAATCATTCCATACGTTGAAACTACCAGAACTAAGCACATAGTCAATAAGGGTCATTAATTCATCCACACCTCAAGTATAAAAACTTTTGTACAATAAGGGTAAAATTTAATTTTTCGCAAATAAATGACTTTATCGAACCAACCAATTTTTTTAAAAATTATTCTTTTATTCATGTTATTTATTAAGTACCATTATAATAATTCCTTAATATTATATATATACCGGGTGATCCAAAAGTCAGGACTACATTTAAAAATGAATAATTCGAAAACGAATCACGATACAAAGATACGGTTTGCACCAAACGGATGGAAAAGAAACCGGGTTTTGTGTGGCAATGAAAAAAGAAATAGTTCTGTTGGCGACCAATAGATGGCGCTTTAGTGTTTTATTGCAACAAAAGATGTTTTACAAATGAAACAATAATTAATGAAGTCAGATTAATTACAGTTAATTAGTACTTACTACAGTAAATGTTCAATGTGCTGTCCATCATTCAGAAGTAAAGCTGTGAGATGAGTCACCACACCATTCACAACATTTAGTAGCGTTTCTTGCGTTATGGCAGACACATTTTGGCGGATGGCATCTTTCAGTGGCGCTAGTGATGCCGGTTGGTCGCTGTACACTTTTGACTTAAAGAAGCCCCAGAGCCAAAAGTCACAGGGTGTGATATCGGGAGATCTCGGAGACCATGCGTGATTAAAGTAGCGACTGATAATACGATCCTCCCCAAATGTTGAGCGTAGCAGGGGTTGCATAGGCAGAGCAATATGAGGTGGTGCTCCATCTTGCATAAAGGTGACTGTTTGGAGTGCCTGTCGCGCTTGCAGTTCAGGAATAATGCTGTTCTGTAACAGTGCTAGATATCGCTTACCGGTGACAGAAACTGTTTGGAAACCTGTCTGTGTGACTTCCTCGAAAAAAAATGGACTAATTATGAAATCAGCAGTGAAGCCACACCAAACTGTCACTTTAGGCTGTAGCAAGGGTACCTCAACAAATGCATGTGGATTTTCTGTGGTCCACACTCGACAATTGTGGGTGTTAACAACGCCAGAGAGTGTGAAATGTGCTTCATCTGTCCAAAGCACAGTGTGAAGCCAGTCGTGCTGCTCTTCCATCTTACTGAAGACCAAATGTTGCAAAATGTTGGCGATAGTCGAAGTCAGGAGGTTTCAGTTTTTAGTTATGTTGCAATTTATAGGGATACCGTTGCAAAGTTACTCGCAGCGCTCCCCAGACACTTCCGTACGACACTCCTGTCTGCCTCGAAACTTCTCGAGCACTGCACTCCCCATGTGCAGCAACCGCCGACATGGCTTTCACCGTCTGCTTCTCTGTCGTGGCAACAGCAGCTGCAGTTGAGGAACGTCAACTTCTTTAACGTGATGCTAAAGAACCTGTAGCTTCAAATTTTTTCACAATTTTGTTCAATGCAGAAGACGTTATTGGTCCTTTGCTATCTCGCATACCCTTCATATAGCGATATGCTCGCAATGCCACTTTCCAAATTCTTATAAAACAGTTTAACTAAGAGGGCTTTCTCAACTATGGACAGCATTGCGATGCATACCAGCTTTGACTACCATTACCTGCTGCAGTTGCTTCTTTTACATCGTTTGTTGCTTTGCATAATCATACATCAGAAATCCATCTGTTGAATGGATTTCTGAAAATCCATCAGAACAGCGCCATCTGTTGGTCGCCAACAGAACTATTTTTTTCATTGCCACACAAAACCCGGTTTCTTTTCCATCCGTTTGGTGCAAACCGCATCTTTGTATCGTGATTCGTTTTCGAATTATTAATTTTTAAAGTTCGTCCTGACTTTTGGATCACCCTGTATATATATATATATATATATATATATATATATATATATATATATATATATATATATATATATATATATATATAGTTATATATATATTTGCAAACATAATTAATTAAATAGTAGATTATATTACATACGTTATCTAATGCTTGTTCACAGGATATTATGATGTAGTGTTATTTAATAATAGTAATATTTATATTAAATTAAAGAATTGTTGTTTTTTTCAAGTAAACTTAACGAAAATAATTAATCATTTTAATGCATTAAAACTAAATATTTTTCAGTTTAAGTGTTTAAAAATTATATACTTCCATTATGGGTATTTACGAGTAACTATTATCGTCAGTAATTTATTCAATATACAATTTTTAATGCAGTATTTTTATTTCATGTATCAAATAATATCATAATATATAATATTTAATGAATATCACTTTTATTTATAATTTCAATGCATATAAAAATTTAATTGTAAGGCACTTTAATTTATTTTAAATTTAAGACTTTCCAACTGTTATCAAAATTATTATGTCAATCACTTTAAGTAAGTTTTCTTATATAGAAAAATATTTTGTAGTTTGATTTAATGTTTACAATAATTTATAGATTATAAAGATGAATGCAATTATTTTAGTATTTAATTAATGAAGAGTTCAGTTAAGCATTAAATAGTGCAGATTTAATTGAGATGATCTTAATACAAAATAAGTTTCGCTTTGTTTCAAATGCTTTGAACTTTATTTTAATGTGTTGAATTATTTATTGCATTTCTTAAAAAGTGATTCTGCCAAAGTATTAGATTTGTATTCATTGATTATGAAACTTTATTTTCTGATAAATATTTCATTAAGATTATACAAATGTAATGATTCAAAAAGTATAGCAAGAGCTTCAAATTAAATTAATAAATTTAACTGATTCCATAAAGATACAAATGAAAGGCTCTGGAATTTCTAATTTTTCAGTTAGTTAAATTAATTTGTATTTAACTAATCTGTTTCTAGTTTCTCAGTTACAGAAAAATATATCAGAGAGGGCACTGAATATAAACTACTTTAGTGGGAGAGTTTTAATTAGTTTCTCGCTAAAAGAGACTTATGTACTTGAGAGTAATTCCAAAGAAAAACATGGATATCTTATTTAAATAACTACCTTAATTCTTAAAATGTCACTTTATACAGATAAAAACATTTTCTATGTAAGCTACGTAATGAAGACCCTTCTAATAAGCGAGAAAATTGTCTAAATTGATAGCTTTAGATGTCTGGTAAATAAATCATGAACGCTAGTTATGTCTAGACTTCATTTATTTAAATAAATTTCTTTACTTTTCGGAGAATCATTAATCTAAAATATGAGAACACTGGATAGAATTTTAAATTGCGTCTCTCAAATCAAAAGTATTAAACAGAAGGAAATTTTTTACCCCAATGAATAAGAGTTATTTATAAAATTACTATTAATATTTCCAAGAAATTTTCAAATCTTTCAAACTGGTATTTCTGGCTTAGGTAGTAATATTTCTCCTTTGATGACAACTTATAAATATTTTTGAAGCATCTACTACTAAATTATTTATTCCAATTATTATTCACAAAATTCTTATAATTATTATTTTTTCATTTTTAACACTTCAACTATTTTAGAAATGTAATTTTACCATAGTATCACTTTATAAGAAACTGGAATTATAAGGAAACAACTGATACGCTTAGAACTTATAAATGTGAAACATTTATAAAAATATTTCATGAATCTCATTTTGAAAATAGCATCTTTAATTATAAAAAACTAACTTTGAAACAATCACAAAATATTTCATAATTGCACCATTTAGAATATAAAAAGCAAGACAAAAAGAGTGGTGGAAGTAAGAATTAGATTAAATAGACAAGGAGCATTATGCCATGGAGTATAATTAAAAGGTGAATATCATACATGTGAACCTATTTCTAAAACATGAGAACTTTAAAAAAATTATTTCTCTAATGCTTTTTAAAATGTGTTTTGATTTTCAATATTTATTTAATCGTATAAATGCTAAAACAATGATAATATTGCTTTTAGAGTTTTGCCGATTACAATTCTACTTATTAAATCATGCATTTATAGTAAAGATGTAGAAAGGGGAAATCATAACTTATTTACAGAGATTGATATCTCATTTTACTAATAATTATGACAAAATAAACATTGAATACCGACAATTCAAAAGAAATGTCACAAATTTGTAACAAAATTAGTAACAAAACACACACATATATAATTCTTTTTCTCTAAGGGAAATGGAATTTAATTAATTAATCTCAATAAAAAGAACTGTGAGTCTTATCGATGTATGCGCGTTTTTTCCAATGACTTAATTTTACGTTTGTAGAGCATCTAATTAAATACATAAAAATCGAATAGGTCATATGGATAAAATATGCACTGTACACGTCTAACATTCTTTAACAAACAGAAGAAAATACTTAAAACCTATTTGACTGAGTGTTATTTATAAACAAAACTAATCAACAGTTTTGTTAAAGAGCAAAATATTTCAAAGTTAGAAAACAAAATTTTTATATTTAATATTATATTGCATTTATTCTTAAGCGCACGTGATTTACGTTATTTTCTTCCAATATTTATTAAATTCAAAAATCAGAAGAATATGCTATTTATATGAATATTTTTTCATTAAATGATTTCAAATTGTAAAAAGTGAGTATATTTTTCAAATTTATATTAGTTCCTTAAAGTTGCATTATGAAATATTGTAGCTAAGATATTACTGGATTACATAAACAATAATATTTTTGCGTTTTGAGTATTATCGTTATCAAATAAAAGATTATAGGTAATAATGTAAATTAATAAACATTAATTTCTAAGAGTTATCTTAATTTCATCGTAATCAGTTACACAAATTATTCTTCTGGCATCCTCTATCAAAGAAAATGAAAAGTATAATAATAATTCACATACAATTACTAATTAAATTCAATAAGAAATATTGGAAATGGATGATTAAAAAATCAAAAAATGCTGATTATTGTAATTGTGTGTACTCTAATGTACATAATCATTAAATTATGCATTGAAATATTTCATAAAAATCTCATTTTTTCCTTTTTAAGTTTAGCTATAATTTTATTTAAAATCTACATACATGCATATTATAGTTGGAATTAAAATTCAAATTTTAAGAATGACATATTTAAGTTTTGCATAGTATATTTTGGTTTTAAGATTATTTAAGTGATTTTTCAAAATAGAAAATATTTGTAGAACTCTTTTGTTATCACAAACATATATAAATTATCACAATTATATATAAATTTAAAATTAAAACTAATTAAACACCTTCTCCATACATGTGATAATTTTATAAACCACAGAAATAGAAAAGTGAATTATGTTTAAAATGTTTATAAGTATTTTGTTTTGAATTGAACTTAACATTAACTGCATCTACATGTATTGAAACAAAATCTGTCAAATGTTCAAAACTAATAAATGTAACTTTTGAATTTTAGAATTATATAAAGGGCAGCTGTAAACAGCAAGGAAAAAATATAATATTTAAAAATAAATTAAATGCTTGAATTATAATACTGTTATATGCAGATATGAAATTAGATTGTAATAATTTCCATTAAAAGAGGATAATTTATTTAATTCAAAAATAGGGTTAAAATTACTTGCAAATTTTAATTTGGTTAAAATTTTTCAAAAAATTTTATTGCAATGTATAAGATTTTATAATAGACTGTTGCATTATTTTAAAAGAACATCGAAAAAGCTTGATGCTTTATGTATGTTCTTAATCAAATGGTAATTTAAAAATGTGTCCACTTTTTCGAGTAAATTCCTGAAACATTTCAACAGTTGAAAAAATTAAAAAAAATTTCTTTAAACATCAATGCTTGAAAATTTATGTAATTGTATGCAGATATGAAATTCCAATGCAATACTTTCCATTAAAAGCAGATTGTTTATCCAATTTAAAAAAATAATGATGAAAATGCTAGCATTTGTTTCTTTGAGATTTTGTATTGAAATGTAGACGATTTTATAATGCAAAATTATTTTTTTTAAAAAAACATCGAGCAAAGTTGCTGCTTAACAAATTCTTTTAAAATGGCAATTTAGAAAAAGTGTCCACTATTCCAAGTAAATTGCTGAAACGTTTCAACAGTTGAAAAAAAGGAATTTCTTTGAGAGCCAATGAAGACCCCCAGAGAATCTAAAAGGGATTTTCGTAAGAGCGAGAAGACCGACTTTCAAAATAAGTGGTTCAAATCAAGACATTCTTAGATAATGATGCATTTTTCTGGAAACTTAAAATAACAAGATGCGCTAAGAGAATAAAGAAATTGGATGAAACTGAATCCTCATATGAAGGAAAATTCGTGTAAAAAGTTAAAATTTACGATTTCGTTTTTCTTTTTTTCTAGTTTTACATCGCTATTGAATAAAAAAGTGAATACTGCCTTTCGGAATACAATAAGTAAAATCGAATAATTCATTTCCTCAATGTCAATTCGTACCATGCCAAAAAATGCTTCTAATGATTAAAAATTTAGTGAGAATTAAATGGGTATATTAAATAAATTTTAAAATTATATAGATAAACGAGAATACTTTTTTTCTATTATAAAATAAATAATATCAAGAAATATTTTTTTAGGGTAGCATAAATATTAAAACACATGCATTTGTAGTAATCTTTTCTAAATGCTGTCTGTGCTGTGTACGTATGCGTGGTGACACAGAGAGTGCTGTGTACACATGTGTGGTGACACAGAGAACATTTATGTATGACACAGACTATATTTAGAACAAAAATAATTGGATAAGTGAAAGAGTATTTGCTCCTTCATTGAGAATGAAAATAAAGATTGATATTTTGTTATTTATAAAGCATACTGATTACATAGTTTAATTGTATTTAAATTTAACTGTCGGAAAAATATTTTGGCTTATTTTTTTATACTTTTAGAAGAATGCAGTTTAATTTTTAAAAGCTATTATGAGTAACTGCATTAATATAATAATTTTGGGTAAACAATAAAAAAATAGGTATTAATTTTCTTAGCTAAAAAAACGATTTAAAAACAACATAAAAATATCTTCAAATAAAGATGTATTTGAGACAGATCTTTGATTAATAATTAAAATTACCTAAGATAAATTTAATATTTTATTGTACAAAACATTAGACTTTAAAGCCCTTACTCTCAAAATTGAGGCATTTTAAGTAAATGGCTAAATTACGAAATAATACTTAAAATGTTTGAAAAAAGTTTCATACAAAGTAAAAAGTATACGTATAAAAAAAGTTTCGTATATCTCATCGTAAAATTTAAATATTGATTTTTTTTCAATAAATATCATTTTCCATGAGATTTCGTAAACCCAACCACTTTTTAACCTTTTTGCCAGCAATGTAAGAATTTGCTTTTTAATAAGAAAATAATTTCTAATATTTCACGTTTAAGCTTAAAATATTTGTATATTGTTTATAAAATATTATTATTATATATTGCTTATAAAGCATTTTCCATTAAAGAAATGTACGCTACTCTCAACCTGACTTATTATATTTTAAGCGTTAAAAACCACTTACAAAAATCGAGTAGTTACAATCCAACACTAAGTTATTTGTAAATAGCATGATATTTGTAGTCTGGATTCTAAAGTTAAATTATTCAGTTTTGGTTTTTTTTCCAAAGAATTTTATCACATTAACCAATAAGCATAACAAGTACTTAGAATATTTTTTGTACTTGTTAAAAAATACTTATTTGATAGTAAATGTTACATCAATATGGTTATATAATATAAAAATACATAATGATGTTTAAAAATAATTAAATAAAATGTGTGATCAAGTTATTAGTAATCGTTATTTCTTTAACATTTGCAAAAAAATATAATTCTAAGAAGTCCTTAGTAATCTTAGCACAAAATTAATTATATCTTTTTGTGTAAAAAATATATATAATCGAATAAATATGGGAAATATAATACCTATTAGATTATTTGTGTATGTTGTTTAAATTATATTTTCAATAAAAATGATTAATTAATTTACGTTTTACAATCGTAAGATAAAATTACTGTCTTATATTTTTAGATAAAATTGATGTTATAAACGATATTTCATAATATAAAGGTGAAGAATCTTATAGTAATATTTCAAGTATTTTATGTAAAAGTTCATGAATCATAATCATTAACAAAAATATTTAATAAAAAAGAAAAATTTATTTGAAAACGTTTAAAATTAACTTCAAACTTTGTGCACATAAATTAATATTATATTTAAATACAAAATGATATAAATTACACCTTCATTAATAATTGCAATTTCCAGACTTTCAAGTATTTTTAAGTTTATGGTTTGATTTCTTTTTTAAAAAAGTACGTACACAAATGTTTCTTAATTGTTTGTCCATATTTTATATGCGTACATTATAATCAGAAAACAGGATAGTTTTATATCAGTTGTGAATATAGTGTTACTAAGTATTAATGCTATATATTACTTACACGAGGAGTACTCTGAAATTTTTGAGATACGCGCAGATGAGAATTAACAAAATAAAAAAAATGGTTTAATTTTAAAGTACAAAGTATTTTGACACAGAAGATGATTTTTTACTAACTTACTTCAACTTGTTTGGCGTGGAGTAAATTTTAAACAGAAGAGAAAATGGAGTTGACGTGAGAACATTTTCGCGCTATGATTTTTTACGATTTCAAAGCAGGATTAAATCCAGAAGAATGCGTTCAACGGTTGCAAATAGCATTTGGTGATGAATCTCCAGCTCATGCTACTGTATTCAGATGGCTTAGAGAATTTAGAAGAGGTCACAATTTTCTTCAGGACGAAGAACACACAGGAAGGCCGCCGTCGGCAGTAATCCCGGATAATGTGTTTGCCATACAAAAAATGTTAATGGATGATAATCGCTGTACCTATCAAATGATACAGAAGGAACTTAACATTGGATCCGCAGTCATACACAAAATCATTCATGAAGAATTACATATGAAAAAAGTAGTTTACCAATGGGTTCCCCATAATCTAACTGAGCATCAAAAAGAGGAGCGTGTCAGAATCAGTAAAGAAACTTTAATATGCTGAATGGAAAAAAAAAACACTTTTACGCATAAATTTAATGCACAGAAAAGTGATATAGAAAATGTTATTTAAAATAAATTTATCAAATAATTGTAATACGTCTTTCTGTGTTCTTATATGTATTTTGCATATATTGTATTAAGAGACATTACAAATTATTGAAATATCTTATAAAATTGTGTGTCAATATCCAGATTTTAAAATTCGTTTTTATACCTCTATATTTGAAATATTTTATAATTTAATAAGCAGTGTTTTGCAAATGTCGCATACGTGATTTTTTTCAACTGTTGAATCGTTTTAAAAGGGTGGTTCTTTTAAGCTAATTGAATTGCCCTAGTTTAGTGTTAAATTTTAGTGTAATTTTACGTCTATTTTTGTACTTGAGTTTCAGAGAAATTTATCAGTGTAATATATGTGTCAAATATCTGTAATCCGTTAAACGTATGTCTCTTTGCAACAAGAATATCTTAAAACAAAATGTTAAATAAGCGTGAGTAGCTGGTTCCTTTACGTGGACATTTTCTAAAAAATGTTAATGAAAGAATATATATATATATATATATATATATATATATATATATATATATATATATATATATATATATATATATATATATATATATATATATATATATATATATATATACTTTACACATTTAATTAAAAATAATCAATCATTTAAACAACTGACTTAAGACTATTCTTCCAATATCTATTCACAAAGGAGTCAAATCCGTCGAACATGTTTTAAGATTTGGACCCAAAATAAGGTTTTGTAAATTAATAAGAAATTTTATGAATGATTTTTAATTTTTGAAGTGAAAACTTAAAAGTAATAATTCCCTAGTTTTGGTAATGCAAATTTGATTTTTAGAGTTTTAGAATTATCAAATCCAAACCTAAATTATTTAAAAATTATGCATATTTAGAGATATAAAGAAAACGTATCTAACTGTTTTTTATGTTTATAAAGCAACTTGTTTATATAAAAGTAATACATCATAATTATTATATTCACATTAAGTTAAATCGTAAAACGTTGTCTCAAATTATCTGTAAAAACAGTAATTAAGTGTTAACTACCGGTTATAGCTATGGGAATGTGATAACCGCTATCGTTAAGATTTTATTAAGCCTAAAAGTTAAATTATAATATTAGGAGTAAAAGCACGATCATTTAAAAAACTGTAACACTTTTTAAGCATGTACTTTTTTCCTACTTTTTATTGCTAATGGCATTTTTCGTTGTCAGGAGTGGAAAAATTTAAAAAAGGATGTTTTACATTAAATTTTTTTAAATTGCACTCAGCTAATGAAATAATGTTTAATTTCTATTAAACCAATTTACTAAAATTTTACTAATTTACTTTTTACAAACTATAAGCATACAACCTAATAAAAAAATAAAATAAAAATGGCAACTTATACGAGGGTTACTCTGAAATTTTTGAGATACGCGCAGACGAGAATTTACAAAATAAAAATAACTATTTAATTTTAAAGTACTAATTATTTTTACAAAAAACACAGAAGATGATTTTTTACTGTCTTACTTCAACTTGTTTAGCGTGGAATAAATTTTAAACAGAAGAGAAAATAGAGTTGACGCCAGAACATTTTCGCGCTATGATTTTCTACGATTTCAAAGCAGGATTAAGTCAAGAAGAACGCGTTCAACAGTTGCAATTAGCATTTGGTGATGAATCTCCAGCTCGTGCTACTGTATTCAGATGGTTTAGAGAATTTAGAAAAGGTCGCAGTTTTCTTCAAGATGAAGAACACACAGGAAGACCGCCGTCGGCAGTAATCCCGAATAAAGTGTCTGCCATACGAAAAATGTTAATGGATGATAATCGCTGTACCTATCAAATGATACAGAAGGATCTTAACATTTGATCCGCAGCCATACACAAAATAATTCATGCTGAATGATGGTGGCCACCGCATCATTTATAAAATTTTAACAGGTGATGAAACGTACAAACCTTTTTTTGAAGTTCCAACACGTCAAGAAAGCAAAGCATGGGTCTTTGAAGATGTTCCCACGCCGACAATGGTGAAAAAACAACGCGCACTGAAAAAAGTGATGTATGCCGTTTTCTTCAGAAGTACGGGATTGGTCAAAGCCATCAAGTTGGAAGGACAGAAGACAGTAACAGCAAACTGGTATACCACTAAATGTCTTCCAGAAATTCTACAAGAACTGAATGTTAGGGGACTAATGCTTCACCATGACTATGCATCTTCACATACAGCCGGATTAACAGTTGAGTTTCTTAAACAAAAACAAATTAAAGTGATCGAGCATCTGCCGTATTCACCTGATCTAGCTATGTGCGACTTTAAGTTATTCTTTAATCTAAAGAAGAACTTACGTGGATTTCGTTTTCATTCAGAAGAAGAGATTGATGTGGCTATAAATGCATCTTTTTCTTCTACTTGAAGAAATGAATGGCTTGAGGCATTTAATCTGTGGAAAATTCGTCTACAAAAGTGCATTGATGCTGGAGAACACTACTTTGAACACACCTAAAATTTTGTAAGTATACCTTTAAAAATCTAGTTGTATCTCAAAAATTTCAGAGTGATCCTCATATAAAATCGCTATCAGTAATTAGAAGTAAATAAAAAACTTACAATTTAGAATTAGAAATATGGATATATATTATTCGTATCTCTAACTCTATTTTTTATCAATTGTGTTTCTTTTTCATCCTATTATTTTAAGTAAAAAATTATAACGATAATAAAAAAGAGCATACTTATTTCAATTAATTTAGAATAAGTTCATATAAATTTCATAAAAAAAGTTTGCCATATTTGAACTATTGCCATATTTGAAAGCTTTATAAAAGTAATAGTCAAATAAATTGTAGTGCTCTATCTTATTAAATTATAATGATACTTGGTTTTTAGGTTTTTGCTATTTGGTTTGAAAATACGTGAGAGCAACTTGACGTACAGAAATATATCGAAGTATTTGAAATGAAGCAAAAATAAAGCAAAATGGATTAGTGGCTATAAATGTCAAATTTAGAGATTCCAGTGTTTTCGTTAATTCTTTATTAAATTTGCCAGCTTCTTCAATAATCTATAATTTGAGAAATGTCAATATTAACCTTAATAATTGATATTACTTTCTGTTTTCCTCGTAAGTAACGCTTCCATAAATGCATCGATTTAATCATCCAATCTAAACGTTCATTGAATTAAATATTATTAGATGAAGTAGGAAAATTTGCTCGCGCTCGCGCGCAGGAATTGTATCAAAGTTTCAATAATGTTGGAGTAAAATAATTCAATTGAATTTCTGAAGAATCAACATGCAATGGAATGGAAGGACACCTAAAAACATACTTTTTAGGTGTTAATTAAAAAATGTCGAATGAAGATATTGTTTATTAAATACAAAATCTGTTTCTTTATTTATTTCGATTTTAGAAATAAGTATAAACATAATAGGAAATTATATAAAAAACCAAAATTTGAATAACGCTGTAACACAACGTTAATCTTATTCAAACTAAGCAATTTTAGTGATTAAAACATGTCGTAAAACAAGAAATATTAAAAACAAACTTGGGGATACTAAAAATTACTAGAGTTAATTTTAATTTAAATGACAAATATTTTCTAAATTTGTTCTAATTCTAACAAATCTATCTTCTAGGAATTTACATATGATTTTAGTTGTGTTGCGGTAACTTATAAATTTTATCTAGCAATTTTTGTTCAAAAAATATTTAAAATATAACTCTCCCAAATGCATCATAATAATTTTATGTAAAGTGAAACTTTGATAGCAAATTTTGATAACTCAAACCGGAAAGGATTGCAATAGAAACAGACATTTATTCGTATTAAAAATAAAATCTTTTAGAAATGTCAAACCATTAATTACCTCCGAAATAAATTATGTTGTTTTTAATGTGCTATAAATGATTTATAAAAAATTTTCTTATATGATGGAAAACTGAAAAATTATTTTTTTAATAAATTATGGTTATAACATATTATAATTTACAATAACAGTATATATGTTAATGAGGACAAATTATGAATGCAACATCTGTTAAAATGTAAAAGTTTAGAAGCCGTTATAAGTGGTATCTATAATACTCTTTCTCTTTACTTCAGAAAATGTTTCTATTTTTATATTTATAAAGATTATCACGTGTTCTTTATTTTGAATACATGCAAATATTATACATACATAAATATACTATGCTATGTGCATAAGCTCTTTCTATACTCCTACTCTTCTATCTTTCAAGATATACTTCCAGTTTGAATTTCATTTAAACTCTCAAATATTTTTATACTTTTTAGACATAGAAACATAAATTTATACAAGCGTTAATATGTTATTCTATGTTCATAAGCTGTTTCTATATTCTTTCTCTTCTTTTTTCAGCATAGATTTCCAATTTAAATTTTTTTTGGATTCCACGTGTTATTAAATTTTGTAGATATATAAGTATACATTGTATATGTAATTACACTATTCTTTTCACCATCAAACTACAAGCTACTTTTGAAGATAATGAATGATTTTAAAATTACAAATGCTATTAATTTCATACATACAATTCAGAACAAGAAAATTAATCACTAGTTTAAAAAAGTTTAATTATACTTTTGTTATGATGTGAACTAGATATTTTAATTCTTCAGAAAACAAATTTCATGCGACATTGAACAAATGGAATCCATAGCAGACTTTATAGAGAATTAACTTCTCTTATTTCGTATTAGCAAAAATAACACTTAAACTCGTTGGTGATTTTGTTCATTGAAAAATCACAACCTCAAAACATGATGGCATGATAAACTCAATTAATTTATTTATTTACCTATTAGGTTTTAAAAATATAAATGCTACCAATTTTCATTCAAAGATAGATTATAAATAGCAGGATATCAACAATAATTTTGAAGATTATGAGATTATCTATATATATATATATAATATATATATATATATATATATATATATATATATATATATATATATATATATATACACTACTGGCCATTAAAATTGCTACACCAAGAAGGAATGCAAATAACAGAACGATATTTATTGGACACATACATTATAGTGGAAAGAACAAGTGATTAGATTTACAGGAAATTAAGATGTATAGATCTTGAGAAATCAGTACCCACAGCCACCTCTGGCTGCAATAACAGCATTTATCCGCCTAGGCATGGAGTCAAACAGAGATTGTATGGCATGTACGGGGATCTCAGTCCATGCAGCTTCAATACTATGCCACAGTTCATCGACAGTAGTGGATGGTCAGTGATAGCGTGCCAATCGCTCGACAACCATTGACTACACGTTCTCATTTGGTGACAGATCAGGAGAACGTGCTGGTCAGGGTAACAGTCGAACCTGTTCTGTATCAAGGAATTTCAGAACTGTACGGGCAACATGCGGTCGTGCATTATCCTGTTGAAACAAAACATTAGGGAGGCCTCGAAGATAGGGCAGAGCCACGGGCCTTAACACATCGGAAATGTAACGGTTGCTGTTCAAAGTGCCGGTAATGTGAACAAGAGGTGATCGAGACGTGTATCCAATGGCACCCCATACCATCACTCCAGCAGATGGGCCAGTATGGCGATGTCCAATGCAAGCTGGCAATGCGCGTTCTCCACGATGCCTCCAAACATGGATGCGGTCATCATGGTCCTGTATACAGAACCGAGATTCATCTGTAAAGATGACGTGATGCCATTCCCGCGTCCAGGTTCGTCGCTGATCACACCATTGAAGGAGCTCCTGTCTGTGACGCAGCGTCAATGGTAGCCGAAGCCATGGTCGCCGTGCAGACAATCCATGCTGCTGGAAACGTCGTCGAACTGTTCGAGCAGAAACTTGTTGCCTTGCAAATAACTCCATTTCTCGACTCAGGGTTCGTGACGTGGCTGTACTATCCCTTGTGACCATGCGGATAAGATGTCTGTCTTCTCTGATGTTAGTGATGGGGGGTCGCTGAAATCCTGCATGACGTTCCGTATGATTGTCCTGAACCCATCGATTCCATGCTAACAGTCATGGGGTCTCGACCGACGCGAGCAGCAATATAGCGGTACGATAAACCGCAATCCCGGTAGGCTATAATCCTTCCTCGATCAAAGTCAGACACGTGCTGATAGGCATTTCTTCTTCTTACACGAGGGATTACAAGAACTTTCTTTGCCGAAATCAACGTTGAAATGGAAATTGAGTATGAGAAAACTGCTGTCAAATCTCTGGTTTTATACACATTGTAGATATCGCTACTGTCGCCTGCTTTGTATGAATGCGCAGAAAATCTAATCATTTGAATATCACAGCAAGTTCTACCTTTCATGCAAATTTCACTTGTGTGGTGTGTCGCTTTCCTGGTGTAGCAATTTTAATGGCCAGTAGTGATATATATATATATATATATATATATATATATATATATATATATATATATATATATATATATATATATATATATATATATATATATATATATATATATATATATATATATATATATATATATATATATATATATACATATATATATATATGTATATATATATCTATATATATATAGATAGATAGATAGATACATAGATAGATAGATAGATGTAACTCGGCAAACACAGTGAGACAACAAAGAACAATAAGTGATCTGTATTTCTAAATCATTTGCATAATACATAGTGAGACCAGGGTCGATTCAGTAGGCTGTAGGACCATAATGGAGGGCGATACACGAATCAGCACGTCTAGGCACAGAATCGTTGAGAGTATGGTTGGAATGACTCCCCATTCCCTGTCAACCGTTTGTCAGAGATCGTCATTTGAAGAAGACAGTGGCGGCTCTGCAATTGGCTTCCATTCATATCTCAAACGTGTTCAATTGGTGAGAAATCTGGCAAGCACTGTAGACAGGGAAGCAATTTTACACCTTTATTACATACTGACTGATACGAGCAATGAGAGTTCTGGTGTTATTCTGCTTATAAAGGCTTTGGGTACCCTCTAAAGGTAGGATAATGTAAAGCTGCAGCACATGATCCATATAATGTTGGGTTGTCATAGTGCGTGAATTCCAACTAGACGTGACCTGGAATCGTGCACATTGGCGTGCACACGTTGTAACGCGGTTGAGCGTTTCACAAATGCAGCAGGATTGTACCCGTCTCCACATCGACGTACGCGGCGACTATCGCAGAAAAAAAAAGAATCGTGTTTCATCTGACAACGCGTTCCTGCGCCACTCCTTCTTTCACATGGCTCTAATGTAGCATCATTCCAGACGTTGGCGTCTATACTGTGGGGTCAATGGCAGTGTGCTTAACTGATGCATAGCCACTGGCAAACCAGCGATGGCAAATGGTTCTGCTTGATGTGAAAGCTTCCAGGGTGTCTTGCACATGTTGCATAATTTTGATTATGCATACATGTGCAAGATCTTGATATCTGAAGACCGTCTGACGCATCAATCTACATGTGGTAACGTCATTCTGGCAACACCGGCACCCCACAATACGATTAATACGATCTAACTAATGTGTTGCAATTCAAGATATGTATATGTTATCCCATAAATTAGTTTTAACGTTACAATCATTTATTCAGATACATCATCTTTTTATAAAATATTAATATTTTTTAGAAAATCTAAAATCTAAAAATGGAATGAGCTCGACGAAAATATTTTTTCTGGCAATTCTAAACTACGATTACTCGGCAACGATTATTTTTAGACAATGTTATTAAAAGTACTATGAATAATTTATCATAATACGATATATAATTATATTTAAGTATGTCTAACTTCTATAGAAGAAAGACGAAACACGTTCTTTTTAATGAAACTTTATGACAAACATGCTTTGTAAATAAATCATAATTTACAATAGTTTTACAAGCAATTCTCAAAGATTAATTTTACTTTAGGAAAAACATTTTTCGAATAATGCTTCAGTTATTTTAATTATTTAAATATTTTGAACGTGTAAATAATTATCAATGTTGAATTCTGCTACTCCGCTGTAGTTATGAATTTGTCTGTTTTAAAGCATATTCTTTCATGTTTTAAGTAAAACTCAATTTCAAAATTAGTTGTTAATTCCTATATTTTGATCACCTTTATAAGTGAATGTTATTCATACTTATGAATTGACTTATATTTATTATTTATTTATAAAGTGCTTAAATAGTCTTGATAAATAAATTTTAAACGTAGCATTAACATTTGATATTCGTTATCTAAATTATAAAGTATCAGGTATTTAAATGTTTCACATAGTATTTAGTAATGAGTATTCGATCAAATGTGTTTATTACAAATAATGATAGAAAAACAATGCTTCTAGAATTCATAATCTATGTAAATTCAAATTGTATTACATTAATTCGCTTTCGTTAATTTAAGTCAACATATAAAATTAGTTGGGTTTGCTTATATCTTACTGAAGTGATTTATTGCATTTTATTAGTGTAGTAAACTGTAGTCTTATTGAAAAACAATAATTACCAGGGTCATTTTCCGTTGAAATTATGCTGAACACGTGAGAAAATGAAAGCATGGTTATCTGACCCTTTAATCATTTTATAATTGATTATATTGCAGCAAAGAATTTAAAATTACAAAATTTTTAGAAATAATATTTTAGCTAAAACTAGTTTTCAGTTTGAAAATTAGAAAAAAAATATTTAAAAAAATGATGTTTTCATAATGTTTATTAGTTTTAGAAAATTTTTTATTAAATTATTTTGTTATTTTAAAAAAGCATTAAACAAAATAAATACCATTCTATTTTTAGAGTTATCTATCAATGCATACGGACTTTTGATAGTAATGTTTAACCTATTAGATCCAAAATTTTTACCTTCATACGTTTTCTATTTATTAAGGATTCCAAATGCAATATAGCCTCGTAAATATGTAAGAAAAATTTATAATCTTTCTTAAAGTTAAAGCGTTTATAGGTGTTTTTATTTGATAAAGAATGCATTTTTCAGATGTAAATCTTAGTGTCTATTAAAGAGAATAATGTTCATAATGAAAGCAGCATTTAACATTAAAGCTACTATGTTCAAAAGTTTGGCTCGAATTTCTAAAATCATAAATTGTAATTAATATATCAGTTTCTGTAATGAATAATTTATAAATAAAACAAAAACTTTTATGTGCAATATTAACAAATTAATGCACAGAATTCATGGTTTTTGTTAAGTTTCTAGGTATAGGTGTCAGCAAAAGTTAAGTTTTTGGCTTCGATACGATTTTATAATTTTCTAACTTGTTTTGTCTATGGTTGTATAATGTATTATCTTTTGTTATGTACTATGCGTCATTCGCCAAAAAAACAAATGTATGCAACTTTTATTATTTTTAGAATATTTGAATTAAAATTAAGGTTTTACCGAAAAATTTTATTATAATTAATTTTTTAAGATTTCAGATTTAATGTTACATAAATAAAATAGAATGAAATATATTTTTTAAAAATATCAACATTAAAATTAGTAATATAGCAATCAGATTATATTAAAACTTGATCACTTAAGATATAGTTAGTATTTATAATAAAATAAATCTTCATTATACAAAGCATTTATTTTTACTATAGATCTAAAAGTAAATTATAAAGAATAAAAGTTCTTTCTGAAACGTAATAATAATTATCACTGATTTGAATAGTAAAATTTTTGAAAAATCAATGTAAAAGGAAACATTTTAGTTAATGTCTACGGCATCAAAATTACTATTGCAATTTTTCTAAATATTTTGCTTACCTTTAATATTTCTGTCGTTAAATTCGATTTAAGTAATATTGTAAATATTGTGCAAATATTGTCCTAAAAATTTCATTTGATTTTATCATAATTTCTAAGTTACAAGTTTGCTGATTGACGATTTCGGAATTTGTGTAAACATGTAATATTACATACTTCAGAAATATTGTTTTAATTTAAATGTGTTATAATTTAAATAAAAAATGTCTATATTTTTATTAAAATATATTAATTTATTAATTATTTATTATAATACTAAATTTTTATCAAAAAATTTAGTAGATTATAATTATAAAAATTTTACTGCTTTAATTTTATTCAAAAAATCTATTCATTATTTTTTTAGCAAATAAACATATTTTAACAAATTAATTTCTTATAAATCCGAAAACTGTAAAAACTAATTTATTTTTTATTATATACATCGAATAATAATTTTTTTCTAATTATGTGCATGAATTATTTTTTATCTGAAACACGAATTATTATATTTAAAACCAATTAACCTGAAGTAAAATGTAATAAATGAATAATACCTGACAAAAAAAACTTTCGCTTAAGCACTTCAGACAATATATGTATTGGATTTAAAATATATCATCTAAATAAAATTATTCCTGCAAGTTCATAAAAATGTACTAATTTTATTTACTAATGTAATAATAATAACGGGAAAATATTTAAATTCACATGATTAGTTATATTCCCAAATAAGTATCTCTTATTAAATGTAAATTTTGGACATGACGTTTCACAGTAGCATGAATTTTCTCCAACAATTTGTTTAGAATTTTTTTATAAAAATGTTAATTAACATTTACCTTGCAAATTTTATTGGAATAATCAACATATACCCTACAATTATATTATTTTTCGTATTAATCTTTTACTGAGCATAGTAAAATGTACTTCCATTTCAAAAAATATTTTTATAAAATTTTTATGTTTATATATATATATATATATATATATATATATATATATATATATATATATATATATATATATATATATATATATATATATATATATATATATATATATATATATATATATATATATATATATATATATATATATATATATATATATATATATATATATATATATATATATATATATATATATATATATATATATATATATATATATATATATATATATATATATATATATATATATGTAGCTCTTTCTTTAAAAAAAGCATTTTTAATTTATTATGAATTTTTTGCCATTTTCAAATATCAGAAGATTTAAAATTTCAAAAGCTTATCATCATTCAAAATCTAATTTTTATTATGTTATTTGATGTTAATAAGGATTATTTTATAACATCACTGTTTGAAGGCATGCAAAAGGATTATCGAAAAAGTATTCATTAAATATTTATTACATTAATGTATAAAATTTATATTACTGTGTGAACACATATAATTTAAAAGTTACCTAATTAAATCCAAATTACCTTATTTACTTTTGTGTGGTAAAATTATTCCTTATTTACATGAATATTTTACTTAATGTGAAGACAATCATGTGCAATGGTAATATGAATTCAATAAATCATTTTTTGTTTGATTCCATACTGAATGTGCATAGTGCAGGAATTGATATCATTTGCATTTAAATTATAAATGCTGTTCTTCATTTCTGAGTTTCAAGATAATTTCTGTGAAACTATTGCAAAGAAATTCCTGTTGCTGAATTTTGGACATTAATTTATTACGAACATATGGGTTGATATAATTTGTGTTGTTTATACATATTTTTTTATCTATTAGCTTTATTATGAAGATTTAATGTTAGTACATAGATTATGTATAAATTCCTCATTCATTTGCCGCTTGAGTATAAACTTTCAAATAGGAAAAGCTCAAAAAGTAAAATATTTTAATTAAATTTCCTACTACACAAGCTATTAATTTTGATAAAATTTTATTTTAATGTCAAAAATCATTTTTTAAAATATCTAATGCACTCATTTTGGCAAATTGTATGTATTTTTAGATTTTTTGGACTTTTTCTTTCTGAAACTTGTGTAAAATAAAGTAATTTTATAGAAAGCGAAAATAATTGATTTAGTTTTGATCATGTAGTCTTTTGTGTTGTCAAATATTCAACTGAATAATAGTTTTAGTAATGTGATGTTAAGATAGTAATAAAATGAAAAACCAATCTTTAATAATAAACGTATAGTATTGTATAAAATAGGAAATATCAAATTTTAAATATGTATTCTACTGTAACATAAGTTTTTTTATTGATTAATTTCAATCAAAGCTAGAAACAAAATTGCAATAGATCGGCAAAGCAATAAAAAACTTTCGTTGGGTAAGTAAATGATTAACTTTTTCGGATTGAAAATTTTATGCATGGTTGAGCAAACTAAATTATTCGCCGGACTTATTAATTTACGTAATTAGTAAAATTAATATGTAATAATTAAGTTCCTCTCTATAACTTTAACTTCCCCACTTTATAATTAAAATTCCTTAAATAAACAGCTTCTCAAATCTTAGTTGCATGGTGTTTGGATCTCAAGGAGCTGATGACCACTTTGTAAGCAATATTTCTGTAATTGTTAACAAAATATGTGTAACAAAATTTTGTAATTTAACATTTAATGCATTACAGATTGAAAAATGTGAAAGTTAGGAATCAATATAAATTTTGTTAAATATCGTCTTTTTTTTAAGAAAAGCGAAATTAATGAACTACAATAATAACTTCAAATATTTCTCCTTTACAGAAGAAATGTTAAATTCTTTATAAAATGATGATTTTTATTTATAAAAACAACTAAAATTGTATTTTCTTCAAATTTTTATTCAATAAATTAAGTATTTTAACTTTAATTTCATTTTTTTTCTAGTGTTCTTTAAAAAATCTCATGAGAATTTTTTTCAAGTGAACTCAAAAAATAATATAATAGCTTATTTTCTTGAGAAAAACCATGCAACATTTAAAATAGGGCAATAATTGATGTATCAAACTGTACATAGAAAGGATTTTGTGCCATTATAAAATAAAATTTTTTAGATATAAAGCTAAAACTATATTTTAAACGAAATTAATTTTAAAAGTCATAACATAATAAAACAGAAATCAAATAAATATTTCTCGAAAAAAGATTTTCATTTTGATGAATCCTAGCTTTCATAATAACATAGCAATGCAATTAAAATTCAGCAATTATTAATGTATCATTTTTTTCTTTCTAATTGGATTTGAAAATAGTTTTTACAAGTTAAAGGAAGATATCTTATAAATGAAGTTCCAATAGTTCAGATATTTTAATTTACAAATGAATTGAATATAAATTATTTCATTTCATTAAAAAAGTATTAATTGCATTTAATATATAGTATTCAAGAAAAGAACAAAAATTGGTAAAAGAATATCGTGAACCTTTTTTTGAATTAAATATAAAATATCATTTAGTTTTTCAAATAAATTTATTTTTTATATTTGATTAATTTTGATTCAGTTTGAAAATTTAACTGCATGTTAAAAGTACTCAAGAATAATGTCAGTTTCTTAGTACACGGTAATTTAAAATTCAAATACAAAAATAATAAAAGGAAATTGAATAAATATTGATTAAAAATCTAAAACAAGTTTTATTCAAATTAAAGTTTACAATAAGAAATGGTATGCATACATATTTCGATGAGAATGTATACGCAAAGGAACTAGTAAAAATAATTTAGTAACTCTTGTAATCGTACTAAAATCGCAATAGTATTTATATTTATGTAAATGTGACTCAAGTGAATACATTATTTTAATGAAATAATAGATCCTTAATTTATAAAATACATTCTAATTCCTTTTCAAAGAATTCAAATAACATTTGCATAGTCGTAAGATATTAATCTGTTTTAGTTAAATTAAAATAAAATATGTACGACATAAAAATATTTAAAATTCAAAGGCATTCTGTATTTCATTAATTACTTAAAATAAAGGCGAAATCTTTTATCTAATATTTGTTAAAAAGAGAATTTAAATAGCTAAAATAACTTTATAGGAAAGTATTGCAATATTTTGTCAATTTTGCTTTGCTTTAAGTCAATCTTAGATGCTTTAGTTACACTAGTTATAATGTAATTATTTGGAAAACATATCTTGCAATTCTAATTTGAAATCAGAATACATCGTATTCATTTCGAAATTCTTACCGAAAGCAAAATACTTCAGAGATCAAAGAACTTTCAGAGTTTCTGTATATACCAAAGACATGATATTTTGTATGAACATAGAAATGGTTCATTTTAAATTCAAATTTTCAGTCACATATTTCAGAATAATGCCAAAAAAAATTGAATAAATTATAAACATTCCATCTGTGAAATCAATTCATTTTAAATAAAACTGAAATGTAATTGAATATTTGAGAGAAATCTTTATAATGTACATACAATTTATGATTGCACGATTTCTTGAAGTAAATTGTTCACAGCAGTATTTTGTAGAACATCCTATATATATATATATATATATATATATATATATATATATATATATATATATATATATATATATATATATATATATATATATATATATATATATATATATAATCTTAATGTTTTTAACATGATGTCAATATAAGTTGTTTTGTCATACCTTTCATTACAATATCAAATATTTTAGATGAATTATATTGTTTTAGATAAAATATGCGTTTTGTTTTTCTTAGAAATTGACTGAAAAATTACAAGCTAACGTAATTTTACTTGAGTATAATGTTCTAAGATTTAACTTAATTTAATTGTTTTATTCAGAGTCTATTATGAGTGTAGAAAGTAATTATCTAAATTTATATTAAATTGAAATATTGTGAATCTATATTTCAATTTGCGCACGTGTAATTAATTTTATGATTAAATTTATCAAATATATTTTTCATAAAATTACGATTTATATTTGTTTATGTATGTGTGTGACTCAAATTTGAAAAAAAAATTTATTTAACTGATTAAAAATCGTAAAAATGGCTTTTTAAAAGAATTGAAAAATTTCAGGGACATAAATTTCCGATTGTGTAGAAAGTATACGGATTTAATATCCAGATATTCTTTTGATTTCTTAAGAAAAAGATTAAAATAAACATCAGTATTAAATTGGAGCAACATGAACAATTTTACGATATCCAGGTAATAAATGTCTTCCTGGTTCAATATGACCCTGATAACCTACAAATGCCTTTCTTAACAGAGTAACTTCCTTGAAAAATTTTAAAAGTAATAAACTGACAAGATTTAAGTCAGAGCTAAAACCAAAACGTAAATATTTGAGGCATTTTCGATTGCTAATCTTATCAAAAAAAATTTTTTGCCACGTCTGTGATGGTTGTGTCAAATAAAGCTCCGAGTTCTTATCATGGCTTCTGCAATTTCCTCAGTGTTTTCAATGTATAGGTCTACCAATGATGGTAGTGGATTTTTCTGAGATCAGCACTTATAGAAGGGCAATCAAAAACGTGGCATTGAGTCAGCTTCGTATCTATGATGTTGTCACAGTTCCTGTAAACATTCCTGTCCTCTCTGTCGATCTTTATACCTTTGTCATTTTGGTTCTACGCCTGATGATAGTTTTCGTGGTTAATCTATCATCAAAGCAATATCTTATACAAATTAAAAAGTGGAAACTTTTGTGTATGATTCTTACATATTATTCAAACTTAATAAATTCGAGTTGTTTTAGATAGCATGTGAATATGTTGAAAAGTTATTAATTCAAAAGAAATTTGTATATTTTAAATTTTGAAGAAGATGAAAAATAAAAAAAAAGCAAATTTAAAGCATGCAAATGTAAGATATTTACTGATATGTAATTGTTTTTAGTTTTGGGTTCTTAATTTTAGAGTTATTTATTACTTTTATTTTAAACAGTAGAAAAAAAATTATGTATTATTTTATTCCAATCTTTTATATTGGATTTATAATTTCTATTAGCCAATCAAATTAAGAATTAAGTATTTTTACATTATTTAACAACCTAAACACTGTGTTTATAAATCATTTCATCCCTACAGACAAAACCAACTGTTTACAACAAACAATTTTGAAGTAACGAGTTCAATATATCAGCTTTCTTTCCTCTCCGAAGAATCAGACTATACCAAGGAAGGAACAATAAATTCTATTATAAATACTATAGATCATATTAGCAATCACACATATAAGTATAGATAAAAAAGAAATAAATATATTACAATAAAATAAGATTACATTAAGATCAAACATATTGGATCAAAGTTTATGAAAATAGTAATAATAACTAAAATTTTAATTTGTAATTATTATTTTTAACACAAATTTAAAATTTGTTGTTGTTGTTGGCTTATCCTTTTTAAAGATCTGACATTTGTCAGATCAACTCCAATAAGTTGTTGACAGTTAGAAAGTCGAGGATTAGCAGGAGATCTGAGGATAAATCCTCCCGGGAAAGTCCGACGCAATCCAGAATATGTTTCGGTGAGGCTGGATGGTCACAGCACTTTTTACAAGTGGAATAATTTTTTGTACCACGTTCAAACTGTAAACATTTTAGATATCCATTTGAGAATCTGGCCAAGGCAGTCTGAGAGTTTCAGTCACCTTTTATTTCCAGAAGAGTTCCAGCAGATGTTCGAGAATATCATCGGTGAGTGAGTGCAATTTGCCAGATTGAAGTCTAGATTTTTCATTAGAATAAAGCTCTAGATATGTAAATGATGATCCAAAAGGCGTACCTTCCTCACTGCCCAAGCGACTACTTTGGCCATTCGCTGGGGTGGTTTCATTGCCACTAATATTTACATGGGGTAGAATCCGTTGGAGATATTCATCATGGTCATGGGAATTCATTTTCAATTTGAGCAGAATAGATATACTTTCTTCATCATATGTGGAGGACCAGTCAGTGAGATGTTGCAGTGCACTGTGGGTGTCCGATATAGTCCATAGTTCTCCAAAATCACAGTTGTTGTTTGTTGATTTAGAATTTGCAACTATGTAACACTTTTAAAATCATAAAATTTTGTGTTCATTTTTAAAATATGAAGTAAAATGCTTTCATTAATTAAATGCAACATAAAACTTAATAGAAAAAAAGTTTATTTTTGAGTTTTTTTTCATAAAAAATAATAAAAGTTCTTTATTGAATATAATTGCAATGTTCATAAAAAGAAAATGATGATTAAACTGTGTTGTATTTTGACAAATGCTTAAAAGCGCAATATCTTTATTTACATAAAGCAATCAGGAAGGACAAATTTCATTGTCAATTGAAGAGAAATATTAACTCCTTATTCTTAAATGGCAATCAAAGTAAGAATAATTTATTAAATTAATTTTAAATTAATTTAATTATTAATTTTAAATTAATTTAATTATTAATTTTAAATTAATTTATTAAATTAAAAATATGTACTTTATTTTTAAGATTAAAATTATAAAATTTACTTTTTTTAAAAAATTAAGATTCGAAACCTGACACTGAAAGATATTATTTTGTAAAAAATATCAGTAGTATAATACATTCATGAAAAGGTTGATAATATAATGTATAAATGTGTATAATATTTATACATTTATACATTATATTATCTGTATATATATGTATAAATATAAAATTATTAAGCGATATGTAGATTTTTTAAACAAGAAATGATTAATATGCCAATTGAAGGAAAACTTTATAGAATCTGTAAGTTTTATGTTATATCTGTAAGCTTTATTCTATATATATGCTAAATATGTTTATAAGTACATACACACACATATACGAGTATATATACACACACAGAGAATATGGTTTATATAAAGTATGTAGTATAAGTAATATGTTACATATTTTAGTATATTAAAAAGGAAGAAAATATTATAATATATAGCAATGTGATATATTTAAAAATATATTAATGGGTAATATTTTTAAATAGCAAATGAAATGTTATATTTATTTAATCAAATTTATTTTAAATAAGCAAAATATAAACAATGCATTATGATACTAGAAAAAAATATTTAGTTTATGTGTTCAAAGTTCCACGCATTGAATTGAAACAGAAATGTCCTGTTAAATACGAGTATAAATTCTTTAAAATTCATAGAAATTTTGTTATCAACTAAATTCTATACTGTGAGGAAAATCCTCAAAACACAGTATTTGGTTTTTTATTATCACTTTATACGATTTTTTTTTAAATGAATAATAAATTTAGGAATATTTTTGGCAGTAATATATGCTGTAATGTATAGAAAATTTGAAACATTCAAATTTAGTCAACCTTATTTGAATGAATTTTGATAAATATCTTATTATATAAGTAAAATGTATCGATGCATATAAGCATGTATGTATATGTGTAATTACTCTTATAGATAAGAGCTTTCTAACATAATTATTTTAACAGATTAAACAATATAAAATATGGTGTATAAGTCACAAATATTACAAGTTTAGAATATATAATAAGTTTTAGGTGTACGGTTGCAATAGGATGAATGTAATTTCTTTAAATTATTTATTCATCTTCCGAATATTTTAATAAAGTATAAAATTCCTTATTCAGTCTCATAACATAATGATTTATGTTATATATATATATATATATATATATATATATATATATATATATATATATATATATATATATATATATATATATATATATATATATATATATATATATATATATATATATATATATATATATATATATATATATATATATATATATATATATATATATATATATATATATATATATATATATATATATATATATATATATATATATATATATATATATATATATATATATATATATATATATATATATATATATATATATATATATATATATATATATATATATATATATATATATATATATATATATATATATATATATATATATATATATATATACTTTACATGCCTAGTGTAATTACATATGTTTAACCAGACTGTATGGAATAATGATACCATAATATGCATAACTTCATATCACATACTCTCACAAAATCTAGAAATATTTGGTATGTTTGTTTGTGTAAAAAGTAAATCAAAAAAAAATTTTTAAACCTATTACTTTATTTTAATAACATTTAAATAACGTAATTCAAATTATTACATTACTATTGTCGCATTATATATTACATAAATAAACATAATTTTCTCTAATTATTAATTTTTGCCCAGAATTAGTTTTTTGTCCATAAAAATATTTAAAATATATTCTTCAGAAAAATTTGCTTTTGCATATAATGACATAAAAAACTATTTATCGTTTTATAACAGAAATTTTGTTTAGGTCTTTTAATTTGAAAAAAAATATATTAAACTTTTCTTAAAACTATATTACAAATATTTTCTAAAATCTTAAAAAAGTAATTTGGAACATTTGCTAAATGGACTCTTTCATGACAGCAGTTTCCAATCCAAAAATAAAAAATTCCTTTCACTCACAAAACTGTAATTTTTTTAAAAAAAATATATTGTTTAAGGTATTTACGAAACCTCATAAAAATGTAAATTCATAAATAATATCTTTCATAAATTATTTTGAAAATAAAAGTTCTTTTTAATAATTTACATTTAAATATTTTGATAATTAAATACGCTTTAAGCATTAATTTATTTTTTAATTATATTGTGTAGTTAAAAATATTAAGTTTTAATTTAAATTTTATAATACATTGAAAACGAATGGCCTAAAACAATATTTGAAGTACTTAAAAATTAAGCATTACTTATGAAATAATACAAATACTTTTAATGTCTGATATTCCTAAATTTTATTTAAAAATTAAAGCCTAAGTAATTTAAACTTTTTTTTATTATGTGAGTTGTCACATATTATTTGCACAGATATGTAATAATTTTACATAATTTTTTATACATGCATATAGAAACATCCATTATTACTTATACAACGCTTCTTTATTAATATTTTAAAAAATGCTGATAATAAATGAGTATTTGCAGTAATTTTTCTTCTACTAAATAAATTGTACATTTCGCTTCATTATTTTAAAACTTAAAGTTTCTAATAAAAAAATTTAGAGATATGAAAAGTACCTTAAATTTACTTATTTAAAATTAAACTCCGCTAAATTGGTAAATTATTTGACTGAAAGTAAAAATATAAAATTTCGATGAGAAATCCCATTGAATTTTTGAATAAACTGATTTAGAAGCATTATTATTAGAAAAAAAGTAGTACTGTATTTAATATTTTTTGTTAAAAAATTATGTTTAACACAATGTTAAGGGATTTTAAAATTTTACTTTAAGCAATCTCCTTTGTTTTGAAGTTATTAGATTTTTTGAATTTTTAACACTGTATTCGCTAATTTAATTCCAAAACGTGTTTCAATATTACTACTATTTTAACTATATTGTTTTAAATTTTCCTACAAATACTTAACATACTTTCGATTTAGCTCAGGTGACCTTATAATAAACTCATGTTTATGAAAGTGGCAACACCATGAAAGACTTAAACGCGAAGGAGCTGAAATGTTTAGGTAGTGCAAATAATTGGATTTTCAGACCTGTATCGCATGCGTATGCTGAGCAGCGCCCTCTAAACGGCGGATGGATCCGAATAAGTAACGGCTGTAGCGAGCCGTGTATGGTTATCAGTGGTTATCTGCTAGTGGTACACGATAACTCGGTCGTTACTAATGCCTCTTCGACGAAAGAGAGCGAGATTTCAACAACTTACGGAGTTTGAACGTGGGAGAATCATCGGCTTTTAATGAAGCTGGATTGTTTTATCTTGCAGTAGCCGCTCGTGTGCAGCGTAACAGCAGCACAGTGATGCGTGCTTGGAAGCAGGGGACGGACAAATTTCGGACAACTCGGAAATCCGGAATTGGACCCAAAAGTATGACATCAGCTCGAGATGATAGACACCTGGTCCGCATGGCGCTGACGGACCGTACAGCTTCCTCTGGACAATTGGCAGCACAGTGGTCAACAGCTACATGTGTTCATTGTGTGTTTCACAATGATTCACAGACTTCTGCTGCAGCGTGCAATTACTTCTTTATACAGGATCCCCTTCCCGCTAAACCATCACCGCCTGCGGCTACAATGGGCCTATCAGACTATCAGAATAAGGACTAGTATGCTGATTGGCAGCATTTCTTGTTTTCTAATGAATCCCGCTTTAATTTGTGGAACCATGATGGCCGCATTGGTTTCAGACGATATGTCGGTGAACGCCACCTTCCTGACTGCATTATCAAACGCCACAATGGACGAACACCCGGAGTTATGGCCTTGGGTTCCATAACATATCATAAACGATCTCAGTTGCTACGAATTGTGAGTAATCTGAACAGCAACTGGTAAATCAGTGACATTCTCCAGCTCCAAGTTGTTCCCTTCCTTTAAGGGTTGCCAAGCGTTGTATTTCAACAGGACAATGCCTGCCCACATATTGTTAGGACTTTTCAATCCTTCTTTGCATCGCAGTGGGTACAGCTTCTTCCTTGGCCTGCTTATTCCTCGGTTATATCATCGATTGAACATGTGTGGGATTTCGTTGGTCGACGTCTAGCTCATGATCCTTGTTTTGTTGCTTCTACAGACGAAATTTGGGTACGCATGCAAACAATATGGAATGTTCTTTCTCAGGTAGACATTCAAAATTTGTTTGGCTCCATGCCACGTGTTGTAGCAGCACTTATTGCAGCGTTTGTGGTTACACAAAATACTGATTTCGATCTCTTGTTATTGTTTGCTTGCTTTGAAAGTTAAATCATTTATTTGTACCACTAAAACTCAACTGTGTATTAAATTTCATTTAATTGTGATAATACCTTAATAGTGTTGCAATTTTAGCAAAGATGAGTTTTTATATCTCATATTATTTGATATGTATTAAAACTTATGACGCTTTATTCAGGAAAAAAAGTAGCTCTTAAAACCTTCTTGTCAACAAGATTTACATTGTTCTCATTTCTTAAAATATTCATATTTAGTTATTATATTGCTTCATAAAGTATTTTTGTTGTTTAAATAATTTAATACTATTTAATTCAGATAATAGGAGATCTGATTCCTGAGGTTTTTGTCATAAATTCTTTGAACACTAATAAAGTCTTGATATGCACAGCTTTCCTGAAAGAAAAAAAAAAGAAGAAGAAAAAAACCCGCTTTGAAGTATTCTTATTGACTTTATAACTAACAATTTGCGTTATTAATCACATATTTTTGTGTAAGTTAGATTAGTTTTCTGTAAAAGCAAATGATATATAACACAATAATTCAATATTTATATTCTGAAATACATTATACTAATTTTCTCATTCAGCTAATTTCGTATTTAATCCTAAAAATCTCCTCACATTTGTTTAAAATAAATTTGAAC
Organism: Latrodectus hesperus; assembly: GCA_037975125.1. Lineage (NCBI taxonomy): Eukaryota > Metazoa > Arthropoda > Arachnida > Araneae > Theridiidae > Latrodectus > Latrodectus hesperus. The sequence continues at coordinate 639,439 of JAJQOW010000017.1, read as the reverse complement.
AATTTCTGCCTGAAATAAAATAAAACTTAATTCTTACATTTTTTTTACTTGCATTTGTGAAAAACAGGGAGCTGCAGAAAAAAAGTTTTAGGAACTAATGATTTGTTTCATAGTATCTTTTTTAGTACAATGAAGAATTGGTAAAATAATGTATATTATAAAATGTAAATTTAAAGGGGTAACACCAAAAATTAAAAAGCTTTATTTATGAAGTTAGATAGCTTGAATAGTTCATGCCACACAAGAGAGTTATAAATAGAAGATGTTTATAAATGTACCTCCCCTTTAATATTTACAGCTCTTTTCGGAAGCGTCGCAATTAAAAAGACTAATGAGAAGTGTTGGTTCCGGGTGCGTACCCTAATGACCGTTGATTTTAAATCTTTTGCTTCATTAAGGTTTTATGTATGCCGCCAAAAGTGGAGGGACGACTCATTGAAATTATTATATTGCTAGAGGAATGAGACAACTACCCTATCCATCTTATTTAAATCCACAAATGAAGGCTTATCTAGGTTGTATGTATGTCTTGAAATTGTTTCTTTTCTTCTACAATTTCATTTTTTCTGTAATTAAAGGAACACGCAATTGTGCTTATTAAAGTATTAAAAATTTCATTATGTTATAAAAATGTCATTTAATTTTTTTAATAAATATTTATTTATTATGAATGTGTGTGTGTGTTTTTATAAATTAACATTCCTTTTAAGATTACTATTTATATATGCATGTATATTAGATAAACATTCCATAAGTAAAAATTATTCTCTATGAATATTTAATTATATTATTATTGTTTTTATTTTGAATTAATCCAAAAAAGGTAAGAATTGTATTCATGTAATATTCGACAATATTGATATGGTATTTAAGTAAATTAGTAAATCATTAATATTCTCCTAAGAAAACGAAATTATTTTTTGTGGCATACCCTATTTAGCTAGGCATACTAAATTTATGTAACCACTTCGTGTCAAATTTTCCCTAATTTTGCTATTGAATGTAATAAAAGAATTAATTTTTAGTGGAAATTCTTAAATTTTATGTCAGAATTCTTATATTTATTTGGTTATATAGAAAATTCAAAAATTCTTAGAATTATTTTATTTTCTTATTAATGGTAACATTCTGGTTACATAAAATAACGTGTTATATTATATATATTTGGTGAAATCTGAAGAATTTATTTTCTTTCATTCTTATAATTTGTAGTATATTACCTGGAAATTAATATTCAAGTAAAATCGATCAAGTAGAATTCCACTTAACAACATGTGCTTGGTAAATATTTGAATAATGTTTTAGAATTAAATTAAATCATTTATTTTTTTAAATATTTTCTCAAATTTATATTTATAAATGCTTTTATAAATACAGAGGGTATTATATTTTTAGAACGATTTTGGGGCCGTTTAATTAATGTTTAAAATGTAAAGACTATTTTTTATCAAGGTTCGATCTGATAGCATTTTTTCTGGACTATAAGTATGCATCGTGATTTCCATGATATAAGAGCTTTTTGTAAAATTCCCAGGGGTATTGCTTTCCATTCCTCTTCCACTACTTTCCAGAGTCCATCCATCGTGGTAGGTTTGCGTTTAGAAAGAGCTCTTTTTAACATAACAAAGGCACAATAGTCCATAATTAAAACGTCAGGGGACTTTACAGGAATATGTTGAAAAGGTATATATGCAATACTTGTATTAGTCTTCATTTTTTCAAGGAATGCAGTGGTAGTTTTCGAAGTATGACTTGTAGCTTTGTCTTGTTGATGTTTCACTCTTTGAAAGTCTTTGGGATAAAGAAGTGGAATTTCTTCTGTAAATATTGGACGTAGAACTTTCTCCTGATAGTATGATGAGTTGATTTTAACATTTTTTTCTACTCTTTTTATTTTTAATTTCCCATTGTAGGAGAAACCTGGCGACTATTATAAACCCCTTACTGAAACTTTCTTTACATTGACGGAACCAGGTTTGTACATATTTTTCTCCTCGTTTCCTATAGTAAATAGACCTTTTCTTGTTGCAGTCATTTAGGTGAACCCATGCTTCATCAAGGGTCACAATTTATTTCCATTAATCTCCTTCTAAATGGTTTTCATACAGGATTCTACAAAATGTTTTGCATTGAGCCACATGTCTCGGCAAAAGTTGGTGAACATTATATTTTTTAGCTTTTTTAAGTTGTAAATCTTGATTTATTATTTTATTTATTGTTGATGCAGATGTATCTAAAGACTTTGCAATTGATTTCTGTGTTGATGGATTTTCTCTTGTTACCAGCGATTTCACTTTAGGAACATTTGAAACAGTACGCACTTTTTCGGATATTCGTTTGGAGTCTTCTTTCCATGTAGAAATAATGATTGATGGTTTCTACCTGTCCGATTTATAATGTTGCTTATTTTGCCCTTAGAAATTTTAATACCATGCATTTCACAACGATTTTGAATCCTGAAATAAGAATATTTCTCTTCGGAAAGCTCAAATACATACTCCTCAATACACAGTTTGTTTACATGCTACATTTTGAAAGAAAAATAAATTTAAAAGTAGCAGACGATATTTCTCATTTGAAATAATAAACTGTTGCCAAAAATTTTTATTTCAAAACATTTACTTTTTAAAATTCTTAATCGAAATTGTTCTAAAATGTGTTAATACCCTCTGTATTATAAGTATAAAGTTTTGCAATGTATACCTATAACATTTATAAAAAATTTTATTCTGTCTTTGTGTGCTTTATTATTACATATTTAAAGCCAATTGTTTGCTTACAAGCCGTTACTGTTATTATTTTAAAATAAATGCTATATTCTGAAATTGTTTCTTGATTCTTATCAATTTGAAAGAATGACTTTACACCCACCATGTTTGCTCATAAAATTTCTTTGAATACTTATTCCTGAACTTGAAATAATAACATCGGCAAAAGTAACAACTTTAATACTCACATTTACTGAAAAACTATTAGGCAGATTACCAGCGAAAGTGTGCTCCAAATTTGTAGGGTAAACTAGAAATCATATTTAAGGCAATCTTCTATTTTTTTACTTCAAGATGATTTTATTTTTACTTAATATTCTCATTACACTCTATATTTATTTTCATGGAATTGTAAAAGAGAAATTAAAGTAACAACAAAGTGATCGTAGAGTATATAATGATTCAGGTTTGCGAGATGAGATATCATGTGACGACCTGATTTAATTGTTAGAAAATTTGCTTTAAGAATTTGAAACAAAGAGTCTTTTACCTCTATATAGAAAATTTGAATTATTTAAGACACATAAACTCAAATATGAGCATGATGATGATAAATGAGCAAAGTTTCACAAACAAAAGATTAAAGACACGGTTTTAGTGTTTAAATTAAAAAGGTTTTTATATTATAAAAAAGAAATCATCCACATTAACTTTATTTTCCAAGAAAGCAGTAAATGTTTCACTTTTTGCAAACTTCATCCACACTTTTAATAAAGGATATCAAATTTGGAGTAATATTTAGTAAGCAGATTATTTTAAAATGTCTTTCGCAATAGTTTAGGTAAAAAAGAAATGACACAAACTTAAACGAAAAAAGTATTGCATTTTGGACCTTCATAATTATCATTGTATGTTTTTATTGCAGATATCTCATTAAAAATTATTAGATGAGTTTTAGAAAAAATTAAAAAAAAAAAGTTTCGATTGATAGAGATTTAAAAATTAATTTTATTTTATGTGTACTTCTAGTTTTAACTAACAGCGTAATTATTTATTAAATCATATATTTATTTGAATATTTAAAAAAAGTGTTTTCTCACTAATTATATTAAAGAAATTATTTTAATCTTGAAATTCACCAACCATAAATTTTTTTAATTTATAAAAAATATTTCAACACATTTCAAAATTATGCTGAAATGTTTTGTTATTTCAATTTATTTTTCAAACGCTCAAATATGATTAAATACACTGAAAAATATAATATTTTAAATGTTCTTTTTGAAATTATAAATAAATAAATTAAAATATAATGAAAGACGATTTTATTTTCCTCTCAAAATATTTAGTTGATGAGAATTTTTCTCTGTTGTGATTTATTGATTATAAGCATTAAATTTAATATTAATTATTATATAGATATAGGGGGCGCGTGCATATCCAAGAGAAAATATTATTTAAAAAAATTGATTAAGTGACTGAAAGGAAAGAACACACACACACACACATACAAAACAAAATACGTTTCGACATATTTAATGATTGACGTATTTAATAATTAACTTATTAAATTAAAACAACTTACTGAATTAAAAAAAAATTAATAATTATTAGTGACTTCCTTGGACCTGTCTTTCAGAGCAAAGTTTTTCGAAGGAGGATTTCATATTACAAATAGACACTATCAGTTCTTTTTCTATATTTAGCTGAGATCTATATTTTGTCTTCAAAGAAGCAACTGCAAAATATCCACTTTCACAAAGTAAAAATGTTGAAAATGGTAGTAAAATGCGAAATGCCCTCGTTTTAATGCAGAAAACTCATCATCCACTCCTGCCCAAAATTCAAAGAGTGATTTATTACTCAATTGTCTTTTGGTTTCGCCGCTTGCCGTGAAGTCTAAGAAGATTTCTTCCTCTTCAATTGAGAGTCCTTCGGGAGTATTTTGAAATTGATCCCTCACCCACTTGTCACTTGATATCAGTTTGTCGTCAGCAAGAAAGTACTTTTTAAAATTCTTTGCTAGCATTGCTAAATAATTTTCAATGGTTACAAAAACAACTTTTACATGTTGTTCTTGAGCCTTGTAAGTTTTAATACAATCATTGAAATTTGCAAATATTGTTAAGTTTTCTTGCTTTAAATTTTTGCTCCACAATTCCAATTTCCTAGAAAAAGCATTAACTTTATCACTCCTATTCAATGTATGTGTATTTGCTCCTTGCAGTTAAAGATTCAAGTTATTTAATTTCTCGAAAATGTTGACCACATGTAGCTATTTCATCAGAAATAAACTATTGCGAAAATTCTCAGGTTCCGGTCTGTTTTTCTTTTCTAGGAAAATGGCGATTTCTTCTTTTAATTCATAAACACTTTGCAAAAATTTCCTTCGTGATAACCATCTTGCCTCGAAATAAAATTGCAACATTGAATGTACTGCACACATGTCTTTACAAAGTGCGGAAAAAATTCTTGATTTCAGGGGTCTCATTTTTATATAATTTACTACGGTTACAACTGTAGTTATCACAATATTCAAACCAGGACTCATTTCTTTAGAAGCCAAAGCTTCTCTGTGGATCATTCAATGTGTCTAGACGCAGTGTGGTGATTTTTGTTTCATAAGTGCTTGAATAGAACTGGCCATAGAACGAGCACCATCAGTGCATATTCCGACGCAAATTTTCCATTCTATGTTTGCCTCGTTCATTAAATCATTTATTGATTTCTATTGGTTTGCAGAAAAGTAATTTTTCTACTACTGACAAATCATAATAGAATCTAACACAGGTAATGAAATGAACATATTTATTACTATCTGTTGCCTCATCGAGTTGTATTGAAAACAATTTGTCACGCAACTTCGACAAAAGCTGACACTCTACATCTTCAGCTATATCAGCAATTCGACGGGCAACAGTGTTATTTGAAAGAGGTATACACACACTGCAATTGTTTTGCAAAATTATCTCTAAACATAATTTCTACAATCTCAATTGCGGTTGGCAAAATAAGCTCTTCACCAATGGTGTGAGGCTTTTTTATATCTGGCTATTTTATATGAAATTTTGTAGGAGGCAATTAAAGCTTTTTCATTCACAGATAAAGTTTTTTTTAAACAATTATTTTTGCTTTTCAGATGATTTTAATTTTAATTCGAAGAATTCTCTGGGTTTGTTTACGTACTCACTATGAAGCGTTATCAAATGTCGTTAAGTTTATTAGGTTTCATGTTGCCTGCCGCCAACATTTTTGAGCAAATGATACACAGGGGTCTTTCTTCATTTACTTCAGTACTAATGAACCTAAAATTTAAGCATTCTTGAGAATATTTTCTTGATTTCATTTTCGGAACCTGGCTTGTCTGTGTACTTGTTGATGCTTGTCTATCGTCTAATGCTCGCTTACGCCCTCTTAAAAATTTATCCATGATTCTGCATAAGTATGCTGCCGTGAATATTTAACACGCTCGGTGAATTGCAATTACACAAATATATATATAACATACACATTCAGAATAGATTCAATAGCGATAGAAGGATCGACTTGAATGAGATTGTCTGGAATTGAAATTGGCGTCATAGAACTTTCTCCTTCTCCCTATGAGAAAATATTTGTTCACATATGCGCACGCTCTTAACTTAACTTTCAAGCTGACCAGACAAATTCCAGACAAATGGAAACTTCTCGCGAAACCGTGAGAATGCCCGACATGGCGGGACGCAAGAACAATAAAAAGGGATAGGATTCTTGTTTTCAAAATGCTGAGGATTGGTGTTGCAAAATGTCAATAAATGCTCGCATTCTTGATTATTTGTAACGTTTAACCGACTCAGCGGCTCAGAAAATTTCAAGAATCTGCGAAAATCGTTCCACTGCCCCTTTCCTAAACTATACAAAAATCGTCGACTGTTTCCCATTCTAATTGGGAACATTTCCTACCCCCTGAAAACTGTCACATCGTTCAATTTAGAGGGAGGGGATGTCACTTACTACTAACTACCCTATCTAGGGTTGTATGTATTTGTCAGAAAGAATTGTACATCCCAATAAAAGTCGTTAAAACGAAAACGCATATCTTTTTTTTGTATAAAACTTAAAAAGCAAAAATTATTAATAAATAACTGTTTTTTGTATAGTTGAAAATGATTGAAGATATTCATCAGTGTTTTTAGGTTGACTTATTAAATAATATGAAATTTAAAGAAAAACGGTATCCACAAATTATGATGTTTTATATTTCTTACGCAGTTTAATTAAGAAAGTTGCTTGTCACATTTTCTTGTATATTTATTATTTTCTGTATAATAGAAATTTCTCTTTTTGAAGATACAGAAGATTTTCAAATTTTTATTACTGTAAGAAAAAATAATGTCAGAAAAACACATTTTCTCACATTATATTTTTTCTTAACACAAGCAAATTTTTACTTTATATAAATACATCTATGTAGTAATTAGTGTGGTGTTTATATGAAAATAAAAGGCTTAATTATTTTTCAATTTTTATAATGTTATTTTCAAAAACATTAATTAAAACTTTTTAATTTATTCATCTATAAATGTTTTAAGTTTAAACAATTAAACATAACATTAGGAAATTGGCATAACATTGTGAATAAATGTGTGTAGTGTTCTTGGTTTATACTATATCTGAAAAATTACTTTCACTTTATATTTAAATATTTGGAAAGTTTCTTAGCCCAAAAAAATTAAATATTTACAAAAAAAGGATTAATTTTCATTTCTGTATTAATGTATATGAAATAAAACTATTTAATGCAAAATACATGTAGATAAACTTGCATTAACATTGTTCTGTATAAGAAATTTTAACGCATTATATTTGCTGATTGTGTACTTTCTTAATTATGATATTTCTTATATATTTACATTCTAAAGCTATATTATAAAATCATTTATTACTTTTACAATTTTTTTCTTTCATATTAAAAAAACATAATTTAGATATTTTTAACAAGATATGTATTAAATTAAAGTTGTATTTTAATCGAAAATATTTCCAAGTGATGGACGAAAAATAAATTGCCTAAAACACATTATTTGTTAAGTATTCAATATACTTATTCTCATTAACTCAAAATAATATTCTATTATTATGAAGCAATCTGGTGCAATAGAAAATTAATTCGAAACTCAAAAGAATTTAAATAAATTTTTTCAGTATATGTGACAACCTTTTTTTAGAAAGCTTTTCCTAAGCACCTCTTCCTTTTTCCTAAGCACTTTAAATTATTTGAAAGAGGAAGAGAGTTTATTGTGTGCTGTCCTTATTATATATTTACTTTCATCTGGAAATACATTTTTCTCAATTCCTGGAGTTAAGCACTTTGATAGACCTCATAGTGATTTGAAATATATATACTGCTATTTAGTAATTTATACTAATAGAAGAGTTGGTAGTAAAAGAGCAAGCTCAGAGGATATGTAACATGAAGGCGAACAATTGATATCATTGAACGATAAAAAGTTAGCAATGTACTTCAAGCAACGTTATGAAGCCTCATTTATTCCATTTTAAAAGTTACAGAAGTTGAAATTTTATAATTATTTAATGCAAGTAAATAAATATTTTTCAAACACTTTCAATATTATAATACTTTCAGCACACATAGCAAGGCTGATTTAGATTATTTATACGTTTCTATAATTCAACAGGCTAAATGAATTAGAAATATATTAAAATTATTAATTTACTTAATTTTTTTAGCAGAACTAAAAATATATATTACTTATGCTCTTTTTTCATGGATAAATTTTGTAGTTTTATTTAAAAGCGTTAAAGCCCAAATTTATTTGCTAAATTAATTTTTCTACTCGTAACTGAACAAGATAAAATATCACTTGTAACAATACATGAAAATTAACTTCATTTGTCAATCTGAATTGAAATATATATCAGTGCATGTACTAATAAGAAGCTTAAACTGTTACATTTAATTTATTTCAATATAAATGGAATATTTGGTTTCACAAGTGCATTACTCGAGTTATTTTTAAATATTAATCTAGCGTTTATGAACTGAACTTTATGTATAATTATAAATAAAAACAAAAGAATCTTTACAACTTAATTTGGCAAAATTACTGTACGAAAGAAACTTATAAATTTATAACGAGTTTCTATTGACTTATATTTAATTTTACATAATATAATATAGAATAAAATGCTAAGAGTCTATTATTATTCCATTTTAAAAATATATCATGAAAAGTTCTTGCATTGGTAATATTTTATTGTATTACAAATTGCAAAATCTTTATATAATTATCATATACCTCTACTTTATAAAGTTTCCTAATTAAAGAGACTTTATCTATAATTGAGAATTGTTAAGATTCTTTGCAAATTTTTCTTTTTTTAATTGATTATAGACTTGTTTTATTGTCATGCATAAAAAATATTCCAGTTTTATTTTTTATAAAAAAATTATCTTTTCTTTAAATAGGAAACTATACACAATATAATTTTAAAATCTTTTTTATGCTTTGTTTTTAGGATTTGATTCATTAGATTTTTGATTTGAATTTTTAAATTTCAAAAACTAACTGGAAAGAATTTATTGATTTACTTATGATTTTTATTGATCTAAATTTCCAAAAATACTTTTGAATGTAATGTGCTCTGTTATGTAAGTTCTTAGTTATTATAAAAGTAGAACATTATCATCGATTTGTGGCAATGATTCATGGCGAGAAAGCAATTTCTCATCTGTTTAGAATAATCAGAAAGTTTTATTTACATGAAAAAACATCATCCCCTTTCATTCTTTCCCTGACTAACAGGAAACATGCTTAAATCGTAAAGGAAGTCACACATGAATAGTTTTCTTCCTGGAAACAAACTCCTCTCACGTATGTAAGAATCCGTTTGAAATAGTATTGTCGAATACTTATAAAAATTTTAGAAAAAATAATTTTAGCCTTCAATATTCAACTGTCTTGATCATTAAATTCGGAAAGGCTTAATGAAATTTATTCACAGTAATGATTAAATGAATACATATAATTAAAAATAAAAACAAAAGAATATTATTTAATTTAGCAAAAGCACCAGATTTATATGAAGAAAATTGATAATACTGTATTGCTTTCTATTGACTTTTCAATTCATGTAAAATAATACATAACAATATACCAATAATTCTTTCTTCTTTCTTTATAAGAAAGTATTTTTATACAAAATGGTGCTGCATTCGCAACATAATATTACACGTTTGTGCGAATGAAAAACATTTATAAATTATAACATTTTTATATAGTCTCTTAATTAAATAGATTTTGTAGATAATATAGCATCTTAATTTAAAATTTGAATTTTGATTAAGAGATATAAATTTTCTTAGTGCATTTATTCTTTCTTTTACTGATTAGACACTTAGTTTACAGTCATTCCTAACTAAAACTTATTTCAATTATATTTTAAATGAATTTATTTATATTTTTCATTAATATGATTTTAATGACCCAATAACTCGTAAGTGGAATATATCATTTTATGTTTAAAAGATAAATTTTGAAAATTAATTTTTAATTCAAATAAGAAGAGTAAAGCAATTGTTTCACGATTTTACAACAAGTAATTCTCTGGTTAAGATTATTAAATTTAAAAATTCATTTTATATCTAATATGGATCTCTTTAAAGATAATTATCTGTAGAAAAGAAGTTTATTTAAAAAGAAGTTTATTTTAAATATATAATGCATTTATTATATTTTTAAATTTAAATAATACAAAAATTCCTTTTATATCTAATATGGATTATTTTAAAGATAATTATCTGTAGAAAAGAAGTTTGTTTAAAAAAGTTTATTTGAACTTTACATAATGCGTTTATTATATTTTTAAATTTATATAACACAATCAATCGTATATGTTATATACCATTTTATGCTTCAAAGATAAACCAGAAAAATTAATTTTTAATTCAAATAAGAAGAGTAAAGTAAATATATAACCACATTTTACAACAAGAAATTCTCTGGTTAAGATTATTATATTTAAAAATTCTTTTATACCTAATATGGATCGCGTTAAAATATAATTATTTGTAAAACTAACGTATATACGTATATATAATTTGCTTATTTTAAAAATAAATTTGGTAATAAATAATTATTTTCTGTAGGTTAAAAATTTAATTGCTTAGATTGTAGCATATGATTTCGATTCACTAATACGCTATTTCGATAGGATCATTCCATTTCACACACCTTCTAAAATAAAAGAGCTAAAAATATTTTCTGCATTAAAAAGTTTAGCTCATCTTTAAATATAAAACTCCATTATTTTTCTTCTGAATAGTTTACTGTTTAAAAATTTGATTATTTATATTCCTCATAAATCTATTTTGTTTTAAATCTGCAATAAATTTCTAGTAAGGAATTTTATTTTATTAAATATTATCGTTACGTCATCTAGAAAAATTATTACATGTATGCAAATAAAAAATATATGTAGAATAAAATGATTTTCACAGCAGAACAATGCTAATATCAGAAATATTGTAGTTTATTTTTTAATCGAGAAAATTTCTAATATAGTAAAATTTTTAAGAAATAGTATCTTTTTAATATTGATGTATTAAAATAATGACTTTATATGGTGCAACAGTAAATAGTGTTGATATATTTTTCAATAAAAAGAAGTAACACACGTATAACATTCTTGGCTTCACACTTATGAGACAATCATGTTATACTATTGCCTTAAGATGATATTTCAGTTTTATTATCAACATTTGAAGTGTATGTAAAAAGAAATTATAGTAATAACAAAATAAAAAGCAATATTCAGAGCGTAAACTTATTAGTAAATTTTTTCCTAATGCACAAAAATAAAAGCGCAAATTAAATGAATTTTAGTCATTAAAGTAAATGTTATTTATCATGGACGACATATCGATTTGACTATAACAGCCATGAGCTCTTTCACTGGAAATTAAATAATTTCCATTTACGAAATTTATTAGTTTATTTCAGTCATAACAAGTCGATAAAAAATACCGTCAAAAACAATAAAAACTGAATTAAATTAACTAAGATGTAAGAAATAATTAGCATAAGCAGGAAAATTATTAAAATTGATCTTAGAAAAGAAGGCAAGCTCGTTATTAATTTAAAAGGACATATGGATTTAAAATTTTTGTGTAATAAAATCGTCTAATTCAACTAGCTTAGGAACTAAAATTAAAAATAATAATGTATAAACTTGCATTTTATTTCTAAAGCAACAAATTTATAGACTATTAAATTTTAAAGTTGAATCTTGGCGAAAAAAAAAATCAGTATTTTAGATATTTGGCGTAAAACCCAGGCTGAGTTATAGTTTTCAAAGAAAAGTCTCCAAGGTGTAGGGTTTGAGTGATTAAGACCGATCAATCAAACCACCGATTAGGGGGAAAGCAAAAATAAGTGGTTTATACTATGCGAAAATATACGTCGCGGCCGCTTTCGGTGTAAACTCTGCGACGTATCTATGCCGACGCAGGCCGCTTTTCGACCAGTTTATTGCGACGTAACAGATACGTCGCGGACGCTGAGTCGGTTAAAATTAAGGTTGTAGTGCAGGCTTAGCATTAAAATACTCAAAATACATTATTATTGTAGACATTTTATTGTATGCTGTGTGTAGGGATCGCGATGAAAATTATGATTGAAAATTGGGCCGTGAATAATAAATGGTTGAGAAACACTATCCTATTGTTTTGTTTAAAATATGGAAATTTAAATTTAATTATTTCTTTTATTAATTAGTATTTATCGACAAGTGTTTTGTCCTTCCACACAAGTTGTCCATACATTTATAGTTTCCATAAATTTTGAATAGGTTTAAGATTTAGGATAATTCCATGACATTCCTATAAAGAAATATAATTACCTTGAAACAATTTTATATATACTATAGCTGCATATCATGGGAATAAGTTTTGCTTAAACACTAAGGAAAATCTGGTTTGAAAATTATAATGTAGACATGAGTTTAGATTCTATAATTTCATCTGTTTATTTTTAGACAATTATAGTTCTTTTTATCATACAAATTCTGCTTATATCTTTTAATATTCTACAGCTTTATGTCAGGACACTATGTTTTACCATTTAGTCCATGTAACATTAAATTTAATAAATTTAAGTTCTCAAACTTTTTTTGAGCGATAGCAATACCTTCTTTGTATTTTTCCATTCAAACAAATTTCATTCAATTTGAGCTGCACCCAAAATTATTACAACATAATTTCATATTTTATAAACAAAGGTGATTTTCTTTAATCACTAAAGCAAAATCTTTCCATTCCCTTATTATCAGTTGATGTCGAGAATAATTTGTGGCCTTTATTATCACTGTATTTTAATGATGCCTACTTATATATTCCCTAATGTATAAGAAGCCAAATCGATTATATTTCAAGATATTTTTTTCGTAACTTCTGCTTCGTAGTTGTGTCGTATATCAAGTACTAGGAAATTTTCTATTATTTTACGGCTGATGAAGCCGTATATTGAGGCATATATCTTGAGCTTACTAAAGGAAAGAATAATAAAAAAACATAAGGTTTACTAACTGTTATTTAATATTTTAACAAATGTTCTTTTCGAGGCCTCAAAAAAAATAATAATTTATAATCACTGTATCCTATTGATTTAGTTCCAAAAATATTGTTACACGAATGCGTTTTTAAGTACTATTGTGTTTTAAAAACTTTTTTCTACATTCATGTGAAGAAACAAATCGTCATATCAATCAGTGCCATTCATTTTTTGTTATCTCGATATAGCTTTTAATAGATTACAGTTGATTAAACAGAAATTATCTCATTTCTGTAATACTTCCTGAAAACTCAATAGCATTCATGTAATACTATATGAATGAAGGAAATTCTTTTTTATTTATGCAGTAACATTTCTATATTTACGTGAAAATCATTTTTAATAAGATACCAGTTTCTTCCTTTCTATATATGGGCTTTAATTTCTATTCAGAATTACTTATTGACGTATGTTATAACGTATATTTTATTGTAAACGCTTAAAATTAATCAACAATATGCACATTAATTTTAGCTTTGAAATATTTGTTGCATAATAATTGAAATGTTTTTTGTTCCAAATTTAATTACAGAATTCACAAAGTCCGAATATATTTGTTAATAAGTTCTTTATCAGAAAATATACGGAACATTATTTAAACAGGAATTAAATTTAAAATTAACAGTGAAATGATTTTAAAACATCAGCTGATACTTGTACCAATGTTATGAAAATAGTTACTTCAATTCAAAGAATTGAACTATAAATATTACATTATATAAAAATATATTATAAAAAAGGTACTAAAAATTATAAAGACTTCTTTATTCGATAAATAACTTTAGAAATATCTACAACATTCTCATTTATAAATAATAGTTTAAGTTATATAGCTTTTGGATTTGTTTCCATTTTAATAGGGAAGGTTTTTTATTATTTCATATTCTTTTTTTAATATTTATTACATAAAATTACATTCGAAAACAATACAATTTAACAGCCAATGAAATTTAATTATTTCTTATGAACTTGATGCATTAATATTTTTCAACTCATAAAACAAATGTTATCTTAAATGATAATCAATTTTTTAAAATATTAATCACTTAAAAATAGTTTTTCGATGGATTTTTGATTATTTTCAATGTTGTTTATTTTTTATGTGTAATGTTTGATTATTTTTTAAGTTTCCATTTTATTGGTTAAACAATAATTTAAATCTCTCGCTATGCAAATTCATTAGTTTTAACTGTATTTATGTCAATTAACAACATCATTTATGTATACATATATATATATATATATATATATATATATATATATATATATATATATATATATATATATATATATATATATATATATATATATATATATATATATATAGATATATATAGATATATATATATATATATATATATATATATATATATATATATATATATGTATATATATATATATATATATGTATATATTATATGTATATTACATGGTTATACATTTATCATTGTACTAATTTTTATAATGGCTGCTGATGATTATATCTATTAACTCAAATGTATTTGATTTTTCTTATAACATTTTGAATTTATGAATGTTTAAAAGTGATGTATTGTTAAATGTTGTAATAATTAAAAATACTTTTACGGAATTTCTAAAATATTTTTCATCAAAATCAAAATTAAACGAAAATTTTAAAAGGTAAATAATATGTGATTTAAAACACTTTACTTTTTCAATATATTTTTAATAATTATTAAATAATTATTTCGAATACAAATATTGAAACAATATTGTTAGAATTATATCATTTAAATGCAATTATAAATAAATGAGGAAAGTCTTGTGTGAAGTACATTCAAATATTTCCACTCGTTTTAAAGTAATTAGTAATTACTAAATATTGTGTTAACATCCCCACTTATTGCATGGCTGTAGTGAATTTCTCTGACAATATAATTAAGCATCTGTTGCAATTTCAATTAGTCATTATTATTTCAAACTGGAATGCAGAAGTAGATTTGCTAATGGAATTATTGTAATGGAATTTAAATCTAACGGCAAACAACTTTTGAAACTTCAGAAATAGTTTTATGAATGTATTTGCCTCATATAATAGATGTGGTTTTTAAATTAGATTTATCCAATTAGGGAAATCAATGCGTTTCACAATATTATATAGCATAGAGATTTACTTGTCTGTAAAAATAATCACACAATTATACATACTCTTACTATCTTAATCTTATTTTGATTAAGTTTAAAATAGTAAGCAAACTGATTACCTTGGAAATCAAATTGTTTTGTTGCGTACAGCATTATATTTACACCATCCATGAATTGTTTTAACAATGAAACTTAGTATCAGATTTAAATCAAAACTAATTATGTAAAAGTAAATAAAACATTTCAACATTTATTAATTTTCTGCACAAACTCAGTGTATAAATGATGCTAACTTTTATTCACAATGTAATTTTTTAAACTTAATATGATATGAATGTTAAAAATATTTGCTAGCACTGCAATATATGACAAATTACTTTTTATTTTTGAAAAATATTTTGATTTAATCTGATAAATAATCAAACTCACAAAAATTTAGCTTGTATTGATTTCTCAGTTTACGATAATTTCATGCATATAAGTGGTATTACGATAATTCTGTTATCGTAATGTTAACTCATAACTGTCACATATGAGATGGTTCACCGTTGATGATACTTTGGTTCGATTTGAATAGCCATTTGAATATCTGTCGATGATTGTATCGATGAAGAAAGTTCAGTTTTGTCCGTACAATGCGCAGTATTTGGATTATGAATATAAGGCATAAAAAATGAAAGAAATGGAATATTATATATTGAATATAGAATGCAAGTTTATACGAATGAAATCAATAATAAGAAATCACATTTACAATTACCATACTACAGATTATACGTTTTTTCATTAACAATCTTTTTTTCTAAATAAATCTTAAACATTTGATTCCTTCTAACTTTATATGTTAAACCAAATGAACTTTCAATTCAAACTGTGATTATTGAAAATTTTTTATAAAGTCTTGTAAAAGATCCTTGCAACTCTATCAAAAGTAGAGTTAATCAATAGGAAACTAATTAATACTTCTGTGAATTTCTATGTCTTTCTCCAGAAATGAATTTATCTATACCAATGAATACTTATTAAAATTATGTTTGAAGCAAATAATAAAGAAACCTTTATATTTGGTATTAAGGTATTTATTAGAAAAGGATAATTAAAGTGGCAATTACATACATAAATGTGATGTGCATAATCTCATATATTATATTCACCAATTTATAAAATTATATTTATGTTGAAATCATCCACTTAAGTATATTTCAACGATTTTTCATGAGTTCTTTTTTCATAAAAAATAGATAATTACACTGAGTGAGCAAGTACATTTCAACAAAAACAATCCTTACTAAATTATAGGAAGTTTAAATGAGTTTTTGATAATAGCGAAAATTATAAAATATATTAATGCATTTCGTCTGATAACTTTTCATTTCAGACAAATTTGTTGAATGAGAGATCCATTTATTATTTCAAAAGATAGTGGTTGATTGTTATTTCTTCGCCAGTTAAATTCTTATTAATTGTTGTGACACTCAAATGGAAATGGAAATATAAACAAAAATGTACATGCGAAATTAAAAATTGTATATAAATGTATCTTTTTGGAATAGTTTTTTTACCGTTCTTTTTATTCCGAATGAATTTCACATATTTCTGAAGCATTTATGTTCTTAAATTATTAAGTTTTCTAATTATATTTTAAAACTGTGCAGTAAACCAAGATTCAATCATATTCTTCTGGGAAATTCTAACTGCATAAGTGAAAAATAATCATATTTACATATTTATTTCACAATGGAGCACTTTTTGAAAGACAATAATAAGTTTCATATACACAAGAAAACGTTACGTTGTGTTATTGAATGAAAAAAATTAATTTTTTATTTTAGTATGCAAGAACTTTTCAATATATTTTTGTCATTGCCCTCTATGTATAATAATAATTAAAAATAATATGATAATAAGGAATCAGCAAGTATATACCAAAATATTTTTATTTTGATCAAGATATAAACTACAATTTTTCATGATTATAATTATATCAACATTGTATTATGAAATTTCAGAAAATACAAAAGAATAACCTGTTTATATAATGACTCCGACTATAATAGTTTGTACGGAGAAAAAAAATAAGCAAATTTCTATTGATACTTTAAATTGAACATACTTTGAAACTGGCATTACATCAAACAATTGTCAATTCTTGGAAAAACTTAACAAAGATCTCATCATTAGCTATATTTTTATGCATTTTACATTACAAGTTATTGATATTTTGGTGAATCAAAGATAATTTACATTGATATAGAGTTTCTTTTATGTTTATTCTTTCAGATGTTTTCTGTTTGTTCTTAGTAATTAAGGAAATGTAATGTTATATGTTTCACGTTATATTTATTTTCAAAATTTTATTTTGAAAATGTTGCTGCCTATAGTAATTGATTTGAGCAGAAACTAACTTATATACTTTAAATTTAACATGCTTTTAAACTTGCATTACAACAATTATCAATTCTTGGAAAAGTAATCGACGATCTCATATCTCACTATATTTTCATGCATTTTACATTACAAGTTGCTGATGTTTTTGTGAATCTAAGATTATTTACATCTATATAGAATTTCTTTTATGATTACTATTTCAGATGTTTTCTGTTTGTTCGTATTAATTAAGGAAATGTAGTGTAATATTTCACGTAATATACATTTTCAAAATTTTATTTTCTAAAATTTGCTGCCTATAATGACTGTTTTGACAAGAGACTAACTGAAAATCAGTCTAAAACATTCTCATGTATCTTTTGGTAATGAATGTTGAAATGTTCATTTATATAACTGAACTCTCGGAATATTTCAATAGGAAACATTAATTATTTTGAAGTATTAAACATTAAATAAGAAATTTATTTCTAAAAATATATTTTAAATACAATAAAATATGGCTTTCATTTCTGATAAAGTGTATTAAATTTTTAAACTAATAAGTATTTTTTGTAATAAGTAATAAAAGGAATTTATCTCATTACATCAATTTTTAAATATCTAATAATTGAAAATTTACTATCCTAATTCATTACAAAAATTTCTTAAATAATAAAAAATAATAAACCTTTTACTAATATATTAGTGTTAATATTTGAAAACCTACTATGATCGATTTTATTAAATGATTCTCTGAGAAACATATATTTGAACAATAGGTCTATTAATAAATGAAAAACTTTTAATACGAGAACATTTTGGCATCAGTTTGTTCTTTGTATTCTCAGACGTTCTATTCATTGGATAATAAATTACTTTTTATTTGATGTAATCCTTTTTAGTGAGTTTATTAAAATGTGTAAAAGAAGCGTTCATAAAATATATACATTCATCGCTTATGAAATTGATTTTTCATCTTTATAAAAACTATTTCAAATTAACTATGCATAATCATTTTTCTACACAGAAAAATATTAAAAATATTATAAATTTAGTTTGGTCTACAAATAAAAGCAAACTTTGTTTCTCATTGTTTATTTTTCACTTAATTTCAAATATTTTGTATTACGAATGGAACATCTCAAAACATATTATTTAAAAAAAATTCAATGAAAATTTGCTGCCTATTTCGTTTTTCTCATTGGTTTTCACCGAGAAAAATGTTTTGATATGCTTACTTTTTAACTATCAGGAGTTATTGAAAATATATATAATATATATATATATATATATATATATATATATATATATATATATATATATATATATATATATATATATATATATATATATATATATATATATATATATACCTGTGCGTGTGTAATTTTGTAATTTATTTAATGAAAGGACATAAAACAATTTTGTAATTTCTGCAAATTTTTTAGTATGTATAATTAGAAAAAATATTGACACCTATTTTCGGATATTCAAATATTTATTTTATAATTG
The DNA here is from genome assembly GCA_037975125.1 of Latrodectus hesperus. Taxonomy (NCBI): domain Eukaryota; kingdom Metazoa; phylum Arthropoda; class Arachnida; order Araneae; family Theridiidae; genus Latrodectus; species Latrodectus hesperus. The sequence continues at coordinate 620,136 of JAJQOW010000017.1, read as the reverse complement.
TATAAGATAATTATTGTATCAAAAATATAACTGAACACTGAAATTCACTCAATAACTAAAAAAATAATTTTCTTTCATAGACAAACTCTTGTCAAAGTGAAAAATAAATTAAAATTAGAAATGCATATATTACTTTTGCTCCTTTACTGACTATAGGAATAACAATTATTATTAGAATATAACCAAAACGATATAAGGAGTATTATACAATAAATCGCTTAAGTATGTACATCAAACTGTATTTCTCTTATCTGAAAACCTTGATAATTTTAAATGATTAGCTTAAAATATAATTTTATATTATTTGAACTGAATTAATTGAAATAGAGGGAATGACACTTTAAATAAAAATATATTTTCAACATAAATGTTAATTATTTTTCTATAACTGGTAAACGTGAAACTTTTCCGCTTGAATTTTAATCAATGGCTTACATAATAAATTACAACTATAGATATATAATATATATATACAGACAGACACATACACACACATATATATATATATATATATATGTGCAGTAGTGTGTGTATGTATGTGTGTGTGTGTGTGTGTGTGTGATGTATGATGTATGTGTGTGTGTGTGATGTGTGTGTGTGTGTGTGTGTGTGATTTCAACATACACAATATCTAATTGCATATAGTATATGCTGTTAAAAAATAAATTCTCATATTTTAATTCATATCATTTAAAATCTTTCATTGCATGAAATGTTTTCTCAAATAATTTCTATCTTATTGAAAGACTTTATTTATTCATTTTTATATTGAAGTATATTTTATGCATTGTACAAAAAATTATTTGAGAAATTCAATTTTTCCCATATGTGCGTCAACCGATTTCCCTCCTAATACCAAAGCAAATCCAAAGTAAAATTTTGAAACAAACACTTCGAATATATTTTTGATCACACTTTAAGCTGCATCTTATGAACTGGGATGGAGAATATGATTTTGACATGAATTTGATATCACGCATCACATATTTATTTCTTCGCAGCTATTCTCATTCGGGTTTTTATTACTTCATTTTATATGAAGCTTCAACTATTTTATGTGAAAATTTTGATAAAAAACAATTGAATCAAATAATACTTTTCACATTCAATATACAAATTACAGTACTTTTATTTATTAATAGTAAAATAAATTATTTTAAAATTTACTTATAATGTGATATTTTATAACATGATTTGTGTTATAATTTATATTAATATGTGAGATTTTGATTTTCTTTATTAAAATTTCGTTGATATTAAGCTTACTTCTATGTGTCTCCAGTGTGGAATTTGATATGCATTGTTTAAAAAAATTACAATAATTGACCCCCTGTTTTTTGTCCACTAAATGTATGGATTATTATTTCCAAAAAAAAAAAGCGCATTATTCATTGTTCAAGTTAATAAAATGTTAGTTCAAATCAGATTCCTTTAAAGCTCTCTATTGTTGAATTAAATGACTCTTAATACTATGACCTTTGCAGAATATGTCTCCTGTATGTACCGTGTGTTAATAATTTAACTTTCGCTATATAATTTTCGTTGCATTCAGTTCAAACATTTGCGCTTCAGGGTGTGCAAATGTGGGATCGGAATACAATGAAATTGTGTATATAGGCCTACACGATATATGTCATATAATTTCAAAAAAACATTTTAGTTCCATGGGGAAAATGTCCACTAGAAGGCACTTTTTTGAGAAAAACATAAAATTTAGCATAAGGAAACAACCAGAATGGAATACACAATATTAACATTCATTGACTTATTTCTGATCATCTAGTCATCGAACCACATTAAGTATGGATGAAAGAAAATCAAAACAGTTCAGCTTTCAGAAACAATAATGAATTGGTATGAAATTTTATAAAAGGAACGATTAATCGTGTTTAAGACGATATAGAGAAGTATTCTTGACGTGTCCATTCTCATTCACCAGCAGAATTAAAAGACGATGGATAGTATATCCAATAGCAGATCGTAACGGATCAGTTTTGAGACTTTACAAAAGAAAGGTTATGCAATTCCTTTTTTTAGACACACAACATTCCAATACCACCAAGATATATCAAAGTTTTTAAATAGCCCACAGCCAAAAATCTCAGAAGTTAGATCCGGCAAACTTGGTAACTATGTATTAGAAAAGGAGCTACTAATAACATGTACCTATATGAAATGTTGGAGCAGTAACGCTTTCATATACCAATGGATATGTGAGGCCGTTTCACCTTGCATTAAAATGATCTATGTAAGTAACCACCTTTGTTATTGTTGATGCATAACAAGCGTCTGCAGTATGTCATGGTATCAACGGTCCGTAGATAAACATAAGTCAGGCTCAAATTCACCGATTCTCTCAAGGAAGAAAGACCCAAAGACATAAGTAACCATAAATCCAGAATAAACAGTGATTTTGGAGACTATAAGGGAATTTTTCTCAGCCAAAATGGGGCAACTTTTTGTGCTGACGGTCCCATTGTGCTGCAAATGAGCCACGTCGTTCCGCAGAATATTCTAAGGCCATAACAGATCAACTGAATTCTGTTGAGAAAACTGACTGCTAATGAGAGACGTTGTAACTTGTCTCAGTGACGCAGCTCCTGGGTTGGCGAATCTCATTTGGGACGTAAAGACTTATGTTTCTGAGTAATTTACGGATGGTGCTGTATGAATATCTTTCCTGTTGAAAAATGGCACCGTTTGAATTTATCGTTTGCAATCTAGGATGCCATTGATTAGGGAAATTTAATTATAAACTCCCAATGTAATAATTGTAGAGACCTCACACATTAAATTTGAAACTAAAATAAGTATGTAAATATGTTAGAGATGTCTCTTTTATACTATAGCTTCAAAGGAACCATAGTATAAAAGAAACATCTTATTGAGTTTCTACTATCATGATCATGGAAGTTGATCATGGTCATAGAGCGGTTTTCCAAAGGTGAGTATTTTCCGATGGTTGTACTGTACGGGAAATATGGACGGAAAACATCATTAGCAGCAAGATTGTACCGGGAACGTTTCATTGCAGTTCCGCATCCTTCATATCAAACCATTTTATCTGTCATAAAATCTTTAAGAGAGACAGGCTTCATGACTAGCCATGCTTGATCTGGCAGACCAGCAAAGGTAGGATGGAAATTTCAGCTAGATGAGGTACGTGACTTCGCATATCTAAAATGATGGAAAAGATAGATCGATGACCACTGTGGTCTCTCAAAAAATGAATTTGGAAAATTCTACAAGAATCTGGCGCTTATCCTTACCAAACAACTCCTTAGCAGGTGTTACTAGATGGGGATGCCGAGGTTTTACTGGACGGAAATATATTCATGGTCAACTTGGTTATGAATCAAATACAGTTGCGCATTCTTGATAAATGTAGTGAAAATATAAGAGGATAGTATAGTTGAAAAATCCTAGATAGTTTACGAATGATAGACATTGAGAGCGGTATGGCACTAAAGTTTGGTGAGCAATTTAGAATAACAAGTTAATCGGTCCAATATTTTACGATGTTATCTTAAGAGGTTCATGGTATTTACAACTGCTGCAGAACATAAAGCCTGGTTTTGTGGAGAACCTACTGGTGTTTAATCTTAGGTATACATGATTTAAACATGAAGGAGCACCTGTTCACAAGATATCTCCAGTAAAGCGGTACCTCGTCACGTAATTGCGGAACCAAATAATTGGGTATGCTGATTCGCACAAGGATGACATCGACGTTCACCTGATCTGACTCCTCTACAGTATGAAACCCCTCTACAAACATTGCAGAACCTTAAACGTTCCATTACGGACACTGGTGCCACAGTGTCACTCTCTACGCTCCAACGCGTGCAATGGGAAATACAAAGGAGAATCAAAATGTACATTGCAGCTGACATTGAGAAGTTTGAATATCTTAAATGAAAGTATATTATTATCAATAACTGTATTCATCTCTCTTTGATTGTTTGCAGACTTTTGAAGAGTAAGGAATCATGAAAACACAAGTGCACTTTTTAACTATTCTATTCTTCACATCGATGTCAACCTTGCGCCATAAAATCCAACAAACCAACCAATCACATCCATTCCAATAAGGTGTCTTTTCACACAAAATTTATAACGATTTTCAACTTTGTAATTCGTTTTTTATCCCCATCTAGAACTATTTTCGAGATACAAAGGCTAACTCCACAGTTTTGGAGCAGGTGGCGGTGTGAGTGGTGTCATTCGATAGTGAATATCAGATTTATTGTACGTAGACACCACATTTATAAAAATAGCAGCAGCCATTCTCAAACTAAGAGGCTGATAAGTGACTTCAGTGGTCATCCTGTATGTAGAAGAAACTACATTAATTTTAACACAGAGGACAAGAACATTTACCCAAAATATTTTAAACCAATTAAATGAACTAATCCTCTAACAAAATAAAAAGAATAACCGATAATATTCCCTTTTAGCTTTTGTATTTAAATGCAAAATATGATTATAACGAAGATCATTACATCAAATAAAGGAATTAATATTATATAGAGCATGGTCTAATTTTATAAATTTCATATATATATATATATATATATATATATATATATATATATATATATATATATATATATATATATATATATATATATATATATGTATATATATATATATATATATATATGTATATATATATGTATATGTATACATATTTATATATACTTTATAGAAAATGAAAATAATTAAAAGAAAAAAGTAAATCACACAAAGCATTTTTTCTTTGATATAAATAATTTATCTCAAAGTTTTTTTTAATGTAAAATTTAATAAACAAATCAATATCCAGTACAATAAATAACAAATGCTTTTTTGTATTAAATATATTAACCAATATACAAATAATACCTATTTAGGGGAAATTTCAATTTAAACTAGAAATTCTAATATTATTACAAGTCCACGAGAGTATAAATTTAAATATTTTTGCGATCAATTCAGAAGCAATTTATAATTCCTATCAACTTATCCTAGCAATTTGTATTTTAATATCCCTTTTATAAATTTTATACTTCTGAAATTCAAAATGTACATAATGAAAAGAATAAATTTAATATCTAATGAAATTTTTCTCACTTTTTTTGTCTTGGATTCAATTCTGTAACATTTTTACTAAATCGATAGATTTGTTTCATTATTTTTAACACTGAAAGGCAAAAGTCCTCTGGTATTTAATTTAAAAATTTATTTCTACTCGTATTCGTTTCTTAATTAAACTCGTTTTTAAATAATGAATTGAAATTTTCTTGTTTTTATATACTTTAAGTAGCATATTTTATGAATGACATGATTTTTTTAACTATATTGTAAGGAGTGTTTTAAAGGAGTATATTACACAAAATAAGTTCCATACACACTTGCTTATTCAATTTCAATCATTGAAATCCCCAAAATATTTTATGCACATTTACAATCGTTCCAATGTTGCTATTAGTTCATGATAGAATAGAGCAAGTTTTATTTTCAGAAACTAACTACAATATTGAAATGCATACTCGAATATTAATCAGCAGTAATTAATAACATTTAGATATGACTCTACAAATCATTTGATTTTAACATGACAGAAGATCTTTTTTATAACATTGTTGTTTCATTGTGGGTTATTATATTGATATTACTGTCATAATATATGTTTCTAATACTCTCGCATGAACAGACGTATTGTTTGAAATTTTTATATACAAAGATTATCAATAAACCTTTAAATTGGAGAAAATAATTCAATTTCCTGATCGATCAATGGAACAAAAATATTAAAATTTATTAGTAAAAATGTTAAAACGTTTAATTTATTGATGCTTATAAAAAATTTAGTAATCCTTAATTGATTTTTAATTGTTATATTTTTGATAGCGATTATAAATGTTCACGAATCTTCTATATTCATAAGTATCTATATAAAATAACTTTTTGTTATCATCTTTCGCATAAGAGAGAACAACACTTGAAATAAATTAAAAGAAAACATAATTTAAAAATTCAACTATATATATATATATATATATATATATATATATATATATATATATATATATATATATATATACACACACACATATATATATATATATATATATATATATATATATATATATATATATATATATATATATATAATATATATATATATATATATATATATATATATATATAAAGTATAAAGTATATATATATATATATAAAGTTTATTTATAAATTTTCTTAAGAAATACCTGTTTAGCTAATAAATTGTAGCGTAACATAGTCGTATAAATATCCTAGCCTGTAAATTATGAAAAATAAAAGAACTGTATATGAAAGAAGAGATACTTCCTGCTATTTATAAGAATCAATCTTATTTACTTTGAAATTTAGTGATGAATAAAAAATAAAGAAGGAAAAACAAATTCTTGTCTCTGTAATTATTTAAAAAAAAATTTAAGACTTATTTTTTGTAATAAAATGCTGGTTTTTTATGATTTCAATCCTTCAAAAGAGAAAGTAATGAACCAATTTTTTCTAATATAGGTGAATAACATTTGATTTAGAAAAAATTTAAAGTTCAAAGAGTTATTTTGTTAGTATATAAGATACTTTGTTACTTATTTAATTAGGAACTTTCTTTGTGAGTAAAAATTTTTACGTCATAATTGTATGATACTTAAAAGTGATTCCTTGATAATTAATTTAAGTACTGGTATTACTGTGAATTATATCAAAAGAAGGTGGTATCTATTTAATTAAAAAGTATTCATAGAAATTATATTCATTTAATGAGAAAATACTTTTATTTTATCTAATAAACATTTATAAATTATGGGTATTAAATACTTTGAAACTTTGTTAAACAAAGCAAGAAATTTTTGCTATAAATTTTTTAAAGACTTTAATTAATTAGTAAAAATATTTCTAAAGAATGTTATTTATTATAAGTGTTAAAAGACACATTTATCAATAGAAAGTATTTTTGAATTGAATTCTTTTTTTAATCAATTTTTGTATACAATTTGGTATTGAAAAAATTGCTATTGTAATGTGAATATTTTTTTATAAATAATATGTTAAGAGTGTATATCTTAAAATCAATTATATTTATTCTTAAGTTTGAAAATTTAGAGAGTGTTAATTTGTGAAAAATAGTTATTATTCAGCTTCTTTTTTAATAGCTTGGGAAAATTTGATGGCTATATAATATAATAAGACTGTTGCTTTCTGTAAACTGTATCTCGTTTCTGAAAAGATACACTTTGGAATGTTAAGTATCATCAGAAAATATGTAGGTTTTTATTTTTCCTATTTCTGTCAACATATCCTTGTTAAATTGTTAATCTTTTTATAATATGTAAAAATTTATCAAGAAGTTTAATAAGTATTTTTGAAACATATACTATAAAACAGAACTTATTTGTGAGAATTTTTTTAATATTGAAAGAAATATCACAAACCACATATCAATTACATATTAAAACTATTTTTGTGCATGTTATAAACTTCATCGACTTGAAAAACTTGAAATTTCTCATTTTTCTTCCCTGTCTTTACATAAATAAGTTAAAAACATATTTTATAATAACTTCATGTAGTTTAGTTATAACCAAATGTTTATTTCTCATTCTTGTTAGAAATTGCAGTGAATAAATTTGGGAACATGATATTTTAAAAGAATAAAAGATGATAAAAATTTAAAAATAATTATTAAGATATTGTATGATCTAGAATATCATACGATTTACATTTCATATATCATGTTTATTTTAATACCATTATAAGCAAAAGCTTTTTTATTCTAGTATTTAAATTAGTTTGTAAATTTATATACAAAATAAAACTTTTTTTCACATAAATGATTTAAATGACTAAATAAATAAACTACATATTTTTATTTTCCTTAATTTAACTTAAAGAAAATACTATAAGCAATTAGTTTTTTTTTTGTTTTCAATTCATAATAGTCTTAAAATATTCATGTAAATCAAGATACCATTATTCACATGATGCATTATAAACTCTAATAATCTAGCATGTAATGTCTAATCTTGTTGATAACCTCTAATCTAGCAGATAAATGTGGATTAATTTCTTCATGTACAATTTTATTTTTTATTGTCATTAGCAAATTTTCAAACAAAAAAAACTATTTTTCATATAAATGCATTACAAAAATAAAATTTTCAAATAATTTAAACATATGAAGTAAATAAACTACATTTTTTTAAGTTTCCAAATTTAACTTAAGCAAAAATATCACATGCTATTAATCATTGCTTTTAATGTAACTTCTCTGTGTTTATTTGTGTTTTTTAAGGACAAAATGAGCTAAGGATATGAGAAAGACTTTTGCGTGTGTCCAAATGACCACAGAATGAAAATTTTCCTTCTGCCCGAGGCAGATAAACCACCGACATCTGCTTCTTACATCTTCGTAATATTTTCAGACTTCCGAATCTCTACTTTCTTGACGATTACACAAAATCTTAATGAAGCGTAACATTTAAAATCAGTAGACGTTAAAGCACGCATTCCAAGCCAACTCTTCTCATTACTCTTCTTAATTGCGACATTTCTGAAAAGAACAATGAATGTTAAGGGACCTTTCATAAATGAAATATTCCGATTTATAGGTTGCTGGAATATGATCTTCTAAATATTTCCATGGATTGATTTTTTACAAAAATGTAAGTTCTCAATAAATGTAAATTTTAATTCTTTTTTCCGAAACTGTTTAAAGAAACTCTTAAACCACGACTTACAAAAATGATTTAATCAACATCATTTACAATATCGTCACGTAGATGATGTCACTCGTGGGGGAGAATTTATAGATAAAGAAACACACACACATGCATGCACACACACACACACACACAGTGATATTAGCTCAAATACTTTATTTTTTAACTGAGCGTAGTCTCAACTTATATACAATTACCAAACATCAGTATTCCAGAACACTCTAGTCTAAGAATTTACTATATATAGAATTTAATATAACATAAGTACAATCTAAGCAAAACTTTCCCTTCATCAATCGGGTTGGAGTTGATCTGGAACTTACGGCTCCAGTAGTTCTACGCTTCATCTTTGCTCCACAACAGCTGTATTCAGATGCAAAGAATATCTCTAAAATACTTATTTTGAAAGGTTACTTAAATGAGTTTCATACCTCCTGTTAATTGCACTAAAAAATCAAATAATATTCTAATATTTTCGATAACCTTGGTCTAAGACAACATTTTTCATAAAACTATATTTGTAGTTATCATCAAATTCATAAAATATCCATTATATATACAAACTTTCACAATTTTTAGCTTTGCATTTGAATCAAAAGTAAGGTTTTATTGAAAAATAGAATTAAAATCAAGATCATTCTTACTGTAACCAGTCAAATAACATATATTTGTTAATAGTTTTTGCATTTAGTAATATTTTAGAAACTGTGTAATATAATGAAATTAGTTATATATTTCTTTGAGAAATATTCTAAATATAAAAATGAAAAAAATTAACACTTAGTATAAATTACAATAAAATTCTTGTATGTTTCTGATCCTAACTGATGTAGTAATGTTACACCAGATCCACAAGTACCTCTCCTGCCAAAATCAAGAAATAGCAGAGGATTCTCAAGAAAATCCTCTTTAGTAAACCCCAGGCATAAAGGAAAAATTTGGAGCTAGCCTGGTGAACACCGCATTTACAACAGGTAGGATAAAGCTTACGTTTGCCCTCAAATTCAAGTCTATGAAGATGGCCACTAGCAAACCTACAATATGGAGTCTGTTTGGTTCTAGAAATCTTGAAAACAATGAAATCACCAGAGTACCTTACATGAGCGGGGGGGGGATGCTCCAGGTAGCCCAGACACTTCTTTTTCAGAATGATAGAATGCAACTCAGTGTAGGTGAGGGCAGTCTCAGTTAGAAGTGATAGATAGTAGAGTACAAGGCCTGCCAGGTCATCAACTCTTTTTTTTTTCAATGTTTCCTATTTTTTCCAATGCGATAAAACCTATAATTGCTTGAAAAATTTATCTTACGACCAAATAATTTAAAACAAAAGTTCATTATCAGAGATAGTTTAAGCAATTTTGTTCAAAATATGTAATAAGATAGATATAGTCCTCTCGTTTTTTAGAATTAAAAATTATTCACATTAAAAATATTATAACTGAATATTATTTTTAAAAGATGATTATTTTTAAATATTTTCTGTAATTGAATTTGATTTACTTACATTTCTAAAAATAAAAGATGCATCAAAATTTAAAAAAAAAAAGAAAGAAAAAAAAAAAAAAAAAACCCCATAAGAATTCTACAAAATGTTTCACATTGATATAAAATTTATGCAGAAAATATTTTTTAAATAGAAAGATTTGCATCATAAAAATTGAGAAATATGTATTTTAAATTAAATGTAACATTCTATTCAATAAAATGTTTCTAGAAGGGGGACATTTACTTTCTTGAAGCGTTCAAATTTAACTAAGTTTATTCTCGTATACTTTTACTCTAGCTTCATTCTTATTTCCTCTTCAAAAATCACTCTTCTCTCTTGAGTCCGAGACAGCAGTTATATTATTCAAGTATCTCTTTTGAAGTTTAAGTTCTTCCGTTTGACGTATCTATTTTCCCTGGAGGTGTATCAATCGATTATGTTTGTCATATCAAGAAACAGCTATTGGAAATTTTTTGAAAATGTATTTTAAATACATTTTGTCGATATTTTTAATGATTTTTTTTTCCATTTCAGAGGGAAATTTTTATGGCAGAGATAAGAATGAGAAGGCAAATATCAAAGCATAAATTTATTTAGCCTTTTTGGAGGAAAATATATTTTTTTAATGAATTTACTTCAATTCCAGATATTTTCAAACAGCTTTAAGGATTAAAAAAGTATTTTTTGCAATTATTAACTATACTAATATTTTATGTAATGCATGATAAATTGTTTGATAATAGTTTTTCTAACAATATCAAAAATTGAGGAATTGATAAATTATCACATGACAAATTGGTCTGATAAATTTCGTTGTTAAACCATATGCTATATTGAGTCATTAAATAATATTGATATTTAATTTAAAGCTATTTTCCCAAAAGAATACTGAGGAAATATATCAGCTGAATTACGAAATAAAGTTTGAATTTTGAAATAATAATTTATATGTCCTTCAAAAAATACAGAAATTAATGATTTATTAATATTTATCATCTAAAAAAATTAAAAATTCTTATTGATGTCTGTCATCCGAAGACTGAAATAGTTATATAAAATAATCAAAAACAAAAAATGTCAAAAAACATATTTTATTAAAATGAGTTTTTCTATGATTCAAAATACTGAAAACTATAATATTAATAAACATTTTCAAAATAAAATAACTTAAAAGTACTTCCTGTATGACTAATTTGCAAATATAGCAATATAATTTAGTTACAAATGCTTAAGTGGAAAAGAACTTTATAAACGATAATGATATAAATAAGAATGATTGATTATTATAAAATGATATAGAAAAAGATTAAGAATTCGCTTTTAGCAATTTCTAATATATATATATATATATATATATATATATATATATATATATATATATATATATATATATATATATATATATATATATATATATATATATATATATATATTATACATACATATATATATATATTATGCATATATATATGTATATATATATATATATATATGTATATATATATATATATATATATATATATATATATATATATATATATATATATATATATATATATATATATATATATATATATATATATATATATATATATATATGTATGTATGTATGTATGTATGAATGTATGTATGTATATATACACACACTTGCAAACCAAAGTAAGTGTGCAACACATAGCTTAAGTGAAAAGATCTAGTTCTCAAATAAATATAAGAAAAATATTATTTTGGAGAGTGTTGTTTAGAGCTTCTGATTCAAGTCATACAGTAATAAAAAATAAACCAAATCTTTATATTTTAAAAAACTTTAAGAGTAATTTTGTAAACAATCAGTAGAAATTTAAATCACAAAAGTATGTAGGCATTCTGAATTTTTTACTTTTATATAGGCTGAATGTAACTTTTCGAGTGATTTTTCGAGTTTCAATGATAAGTTCAGAAGTTTTTCTACAAAGCTTGTAAGTTTGAGCTTTAAGTACATCAACAATTCACCAATGTCTCCACGTGGATAATAATTATCAAAAGATCTAAAGGATGCAATAATAAAGCTCTATAAGGAAAGCAAGTCCCAAAGACAAATAGGCAAATGTCCTGCAACAGTGCAAAAAATCATTGAAAAGTTCCAGGCTGTGGGAAATAGTCTAAACAAGCCAAGAACAGGACGACCGCCCAGTTTTACGTATCGAGATAGGCGAATTATTGTTGGGAATGTGAAAAAAAATCCGAAGATAAGCGCACCAAAATTGACAAATGATGTGAAAAATAATTTTACGAAGTCATGCAATCTTGAAATAACTCGTCGTGTGTTACGGAAGGCAGGATACCATGGTCTATATATACGAATAAAACTATTTGTTAGCAAAGTGAATCGCAAAAAGAGAATAAATTTGGAAAGGAAATGCAGGAGAGAATTTTTTGGAATTCCGTGATTTTTTCGGATGAAAGTTAATTCAACATCCACCTGTTCAGATGGACACCAAAAAGTTTGGAGGAAAGCAAATGCAACTCTAGAATCGAAGAATATGAGAGTTACTGTGAAACACGGTGGTGGTTCGATTAGGGTTTGGGGTTGCATGGCATCAACTGGAGTAGGAAATTTAGATATAATCGACGGAATAATGAATCAATATAGCTATTTGAATGTTTTAATGAATAATCTAAGCCAAAGTGCTTCTAAATTGGGACTCGATGGATACTTCACTTTCCAACAAGTTAATGATCCCAAACAAACTGCTCGGATTGTTCGGGAATGCCTGCTATATAACGTGCGAAAAAGCTAAAAACCCCACCGCAGTCACCTGATCTTAATCTCATTGAACAGTTGTGGGATTATCTCGAACGCCAAATTAGAAAGTAAGAGATCAAAATTAAGAATGATATAAAAGAAAGCCCTTTTGGAGGAGTGGCAGAAAATACCATTTTCTGTCACTCAAAATTTAGTAAAATCAGTGCCATATATTTTGAGAGCTGTTATAAGGGCCAAAAACTATACAACAAATTACCAAATCTTTTCAAAAATTTTAAAATTTGCAATATTAATGTCTTTATTTTTGTTTGCATACTTACATTTATGATGTAAATTTCATCCTATTTTAAGTTAAACTCATCTTGCTAATTAAATTTTTGTATTTTTTAAATATTTTTCATTTTGTAATTAAGTTTCATTTTGCTGTAATCGAAATAAATTTTTAATTTCAAAACTCTTATATTGTAGGTCAGTTTTTTTCATAGGACATCATCAAATACACTCTGCATACTTACTTTTGTGACTAAGTGTGTACATATATGGATAGATAGGTAGATATAGAATAGATAGATTGATTGGTTGACTGTTTATCTACACATTAATGACTTACACTGATCAACGTGTCAGGAAATAAGCAGGATTTTTCGAAGTAAGATTTTTTTAAAAAAAAATAATTTCTAAACTTCTATTTTAAGGGTTTTAAAGATATTTATTGATTTGTTTATCAAATTTTAAATATTCTTTAATTTAAATATTATATTAATGTCATTTTCTTTTCATTTATCTTACTTAAAGTGCTTTATTTTTTATAATTTTTTCATTTATAAACTTAAGAACTTACAAAATAGAAATATTAATGTTTTCAAATTGAAGATTTTGTAAATTTATCAATAGAATAGAATATTGTATATATATTTATATAGATCTGGAAAATTATTATTTTTTTATAAATTTCAATGTGTATTTCATGTACCTTATCAAATATAACTCACTACATTTTACTAGAATTTTACTCCCGGCAATTTCTTACTCCCACGTCAAAAATCTCTCTTTCACCTTCATTTTGTAGCCAGATAGGAGTGTTCGTCACAATTCTTTGAGAGTTAAGGCTTTCCGAATAGACATGTCTATTCACCTCGCAGGCATATCAAACAAATGCGCATGTCAGATGAAAAAGAAGCAATCTTACCCTTATTGAAACTAATACTTTCGAAAATACCTTCAGATAAGTGACAGGATATTTTTTTCGATAAAAATACTTTTGACATTGATACGAATTAGGTGACAGGTTCCAAGCAGAACTATTTTTTTTGCCATTTAATTTTTTTATTTTATTTAAATATTATTATTTATACTAAAATATAACTGAAAACAAACTTTGATCGTATCTTGTGTTTGAAAAACGTAAAATTAAATACACGGCTTTCATGGAATCAATATATCATTAAATCATGTATAACTTTTAAAATATGCAAGGAAGGGAATATTGTCAGTTTTACATTTTATAAATTTTTAATTACTTCTTTGTACGAAACAAAGACGTATAATATTTTTTACCTTTTTCCAAAGATAAAATAAATTATTAATAAAAAACGTGATTAAAATATTTTATTTTCACATTACATTGAATTGAGTTTCGGTTACAATCAATCTTTTTTTTTTGTTGATCAACTATTATTTTTCAAGTGGGGACTAATTAATCTGCCATCTAAAGCATAAAAAAAAAATTCAGAACCACTCCGAACATCCAAATCCAAGGGAAAATCAAACCAAAAGTCTGATGAAATGAAAGCCTGAAGCGTGTCTCTCAGTTGGACAGAATAGATTTGAGGTTGATACGAAATTGATTGTAAACTCAATTAAGATTATCTGATTATGTTGTTTCATAAATTACGCAAGTTACTCTCTACTTACATATAAAGTCAGTTAATCTATTTTACAATATATTGTATGGCATATTTATGCAAAATTGAAGTTTAGCATGAGCTTTTAGCCTTTCCATGTCTTTATTTTGAATTACTTTATAGTTCAGTTGTTTGCATGTACAGAATGAATGAAGAATGTTAGATCATTATTTTAGTCGTTAATTCAAATTCTACAAGAGTTTTAATTTTTCTCCTAAAATATACTCAAGAATTACCAATTTAAGAAAATTTATAAAATTCGGATAAACATGCAAATTGTTGCCATGACAGACCTTGAAAATGATCAACTCTTAGTTAAAAATATATGCATATACTTCAAATTAAGCTTGGAATATTTCACAGTCATCATTCATTTGCAAACACTCTATCCATAAACAGTTTTAATGAATATTTTTTGTAAAAATATAAATTTGTAATTACTATTTGATTCAAGATACGCAAATAAATTTGTTAGACAAAAATGAAAACCCTATTTTCATAATTGTTCTAAGTAAATACACATTTTATTAAACATTTCACTAAATAAATCATTTCACTAAATAAATCACATTTTTTAATAAAAATGTAAATTTCTTTCTAACTGGTTAAAAATCTTATTTAAGACTATTGTTAATTTTATACAAAACTTCAGCTTAATAGTATAAAAAGAATAAGTGTTTATAATTAGTTTAAACGTTATCACTAAAACTTCCATCTTCAAAATGGTTGAGGGATTTATTTAAAGAAACAATAAGAAAGTTAAGAAGGAGCAAATTAGATAACTTACTATGGTATAAAATAAAAACATTTAATTGTAAATAACTGGCTATACAGATTCTTTAAAATAAATAATATATATATATATATCTATATATATCTATCTATCTATCTATATATATATATATATATATATATATATATATATATATATATATATATATATATATATATATATATATATATATATATATATATATATATATATATATATATATATATATATATATATATATATATATATATATATATATATATATATATATATATATATATATATATATGTATATATATATATATATATATATATATATATATATATATATATATATATATATATATATATATATATATATATATATATATATATATATATATGTATGTATATATATATATGAGTGTGTGTGTGTAACCAAATGCCATTTTTATCTTTATTTCTTTTCGACTGAATACGCTTAAGGGAAGTTGCTGAAAACCATTTTAAACTGTGCAAATTATGTCAGTTTCCTGCCAAAAATGCAGAAGCATTGTAGTAAATTTCAAATATGAAATACGTCACTTTTCTAAAAATATTTCGCAAAAATGTACTGAAATATTTGCTTAAAAAATTCCAAATTCTTCCTCTAACTGACAAGCATAATCAATGATAGACGCCTGGAATAAAAAGATGGAGGAAATATTTCTCTAAATGAGTTTGTTTGATGTTAGCATACAAAAAACCGCTTTTGTTTTCAAGTTGTTTACTAATCTGGTTTGCCAGTCATTTTCTTGTTTCAAAATATTTCATGTTTACAGGAGATATAATTTTTTAAATAATTTCTGCAATGAGTTTTAATTTCGATTGATTCTAATGATCTGATATATATTTTCTGTATTTTTTGAAAGGAAATATTTTTTTTTACATTTTAAGATTTTAATTTAAAATTCAGATAATAATCGAGTTCCAATAAATGTTAGTATTAAGAGACTAAATAATTGAAAAACGTTACAATCTTAAATGCTGAAAGAAATGAAAAAAAAAATTTTTTTTCAAAAATAATATGATATTTTTAAAAATTTTAGACGATTTTTATATTTTTTCCTGTACGAAATATTATTCGTATTTACTACACATTGTAATTATTATTTTAAATAAAGTAAAGTAAAATTATTATACAAGTAAAATTATTTTTATCAAATTTTCTTAAATATTCATGTATTTTCACACAATACATATTTTTACGTTATTATACTATACATATTAAATAAAAACGTTTTCTCCAAGAGCAATAAATCGTAGTTTTTACAAAGAATTATACTATTTTATTCCTTGGCAATTTCATCATTTTCCTTTGAATATTTATGGACATTTGATCGTTTCTTACGTGACATATAAATTTTTGTCTTTTACAACATATATGTTTAAATCAACGGCAGTATGATGTATTTTCTCACAATTTACAAAAGTTTGCAATCTTTATTGCTAATATTCCATTAATAATGTCTCTTATTTTTGAAAATATTTTGTGATTTGTCAATATTTAGTCATTTTGGTATTTTTTCTTGTATCTTTCTGGGATACTTAAATTATTAAAAATTATAAATCTCTAAAGACTTTTGAAAAAAATAAATTAAAATGAAACTACTATATCTGTAGAAATATAATCATATAATTTGTGAAGAAAAATTAAATCCAAGAAGAAAATCAAAACAATTTATTTATGTCTATTATATATAATGAAAAAGTAAAGAAATAGTATTCATAATTTAATGATTATTGTATTATACTGATATATATAGTGCAATATATATACTTGAAAATGCATCTATGGGCACTCATTGTGATTAGCATAAAGCTAATTTGGTATCTTTAGATAAATTATATAAAAGATAATTTCATGCAGAAGTTTTATAAATTTTGGCTTACATTGTAAATCTGAAAAAAGGTTTAGTAATCGCCGTAAAAAATAAAATTGATAAAGTCTGTTCTTATATAAGTAGAAACTGGGCTCAAATTCTTCTGAGACAGACCCTTTTTGGCCAACCTCAAAAGACTTTGTGCCCAGTTAAAATCGTCTTTGAATGTCATGTATGTTTTTACATGCATGACATTCAAAGATGATGCAGCCATTGCAGATGCAGCCCAAAGATGGCATTGCAAATTTAGAGAAGGAGATAAATTGCTCAAAGATGCACCATGATTGGGTGAGACAACAGTCGTTAATGACGATGATTTGAAAAGTACTCTCAAAAAGGATACTTCTCAAGCTTGTTAGGAATATGCAATTCAGCCCCTCGTATCTGGTGAAATATTAAAGATAACCTAAATGAACTAAAACAGGGATGAAAACTTAGCATAGGGCTCCTTCACAGACTTACTGAAGACAATAAAATTCAAAGACCATCTATTTGTTCATCACTACTTTTCCGTAAGAAAATAATCCATTTCTGGGTTATCTCATAAAAGGATTAAAAATGGATCCAGTTGAGTAGTCTCAAACGTTCATATTAATTGTATGGACTGATCCAATATCCTGGAACTGCAAAGGCTACACTCAATTCTCAGAAACTGATGCTGTATGTGAAATTTGGTTCTGGCAGTACGAAGCAAGACCGCACACAACAGATGTGATTCTGAATGTGATTACTTCCTTTGAATGGAAACATCTTTCTCAATCTCCCTACTCCGATATATATATATATATATATATATATATATATATATATATATATATATATATAGATATATATATATTATATAATATATATATATATATATATATATATATATATATATATATATATATATATATATATATATATATATATATATATATATATATATATATATATATATATATATATATATATATATATATTGATTAAGATATCAAAACAGAATATTATAATTATACTGAAATGTATCCTATTTGCACACGCATTTCAACTTCTAGTAAAATTCATCAGCCTTTTCATTATCTTCTTTTCTTTTGAGTATTGAAAAGGGATGGAGTGACATAATATGATTTCAAGGAACTTTCGTTTTTCTCAGCTTCGACAACAAAATTGTTGCTTAATTAATTAAGGTACTGAATCCATTTTTTGCGGTCATACCATTCTACCCAGATCCAAGATCCGGGACTGCCTGTCATCCAAGTTTCAACACCAAGAAAGACAAAAGATATCACAACAAAATTTAATTTATAAATAAAATATTGACCAAGTATCAAGTGATTCAATTTATAAACTTCTGGGAAGTGTTGTTCCTGCCAAAATCAGTAGTCAGAAAAGCCTACATCATTGGAGACCACCGATGTCACACTCCTCGCCATTGATTCAAAAAGACTTTGAATGTGTTCTTGTTTCACAACAGATCAAGCCTCTTCCATACCATGTCAAAATTGATCTGGTGTGGCAGCTGGGGATGTAATCTTGGTCAATCGTTGAACAACAATGGACCATATGTTTCTTATCGGTGAAAGATCGAGTGAGCGAGACGGCCAGGGAAGCAATTCAATCCGGTGATTGACGAAGAATCCTTGGACAATGCGTGCCACGTGTAGCCACGCATTTTTCTCCTGAAATATGAATTTGTGCAAGCCCTGAAGGTAAGGAAATTCAACTGGTTCCAGCCCCTTAAGGATGTAGCGCTGACTATTTAAAGTACCGGCAATTCGTTCTTGAGAAGTGCGAGACTGATATTCAATACCACTCCATACCATAATATCCGGTGCATGACCAGCGTGGTGGTGCATAACGCAGCTGTTCAGCATGCTTTCTCTACGATGTCTCAAGACTCGAATGTTGCAGACAGAAGCATGACTCGTCAGGAAAAATAATTTCCTTCCATTCTGTCATCTACATCCTTCTTTCATCGCTCTATTGGAGGCGGAGACGTTCGTGATTCTGCGTCAATAGTAGATAAAGCAATGAAAGTCATGCGAACAAACCACTCTGCTGTAAACGGTGTCTAATGGTAATCAAGTTAACGAGGCTTCTTCATAAGTAGCATAAAAATCAACAAATAGAAAAAAAAATTATAAAATAAACGATATGTGTATTTCAAACATCCGTATGGACCCTTTTTTGCATGTTTTATTTATTTTTTATTTATTTTATTTATATATTTTTGTTTTTGATACAAGTAAAAAGAAAGTTATTTTATTGTCTATGAAAATGTTTTCCTACTTAAAGTATGGAGAGTAAAGAATTTAGGGAAAATCTTTAATGAGTATCAGACCTTCTTTTAAATTAATGAACTTAATTCTTTGTGAATTATAAAATAATGAATATTAACTGAAATTATAATTTTATATGAGTTTCTAAATTATGTAATCTGAGATTTGATTAACTAATTTTCTACGATTATACAAACGTTTGTTTTGATAACATGTTTTCTTTTAATATTGTAAATACGAGTAAATTTTTTAGTTATGCTTTTAAATATTGCTGACATGTTTTAAAATTTTAATTTTCATTAAAACCACATGAACATTAACTAAATACTTGTCTCACTTTCTTTTCAGGAAATGAAAGTTTCTGTAAATGAATTATTTTCTTTACAATTATGTGAACTTATTCGAGTATTATTTCTATTACTAAAGAAATGCTGAAATAATAATCCATAAATCATTTAAGTAATTATTTTTTAATTTTCCTTTTATTGAAATTCCTGTGTTAATTTTTTATAAATCAAGGAGTTTCCTACTTTTTAAATTCAACAAATAAACGGAATGTTGCCTTAAATTCATCAAAAATAGAATTAATATCTATAAAAGACAAATACAATTAAAGATAAATGTGAAAAATATCTATTATAATTTAGATGTATAATAAAATGAAGCCTTGATGACCTTTTATTAAAATATAGATATTATTCACAAAATAAATTTTTCTCAATTATGTTGTTATGACGATTGTCGAATAAATAGCTTCATTGATGAAAACTACAAAAGTGAAAATTAATTCATTCATGATTATAACTGTTAGAGCGAGAAACAATTATATCCACTATGTGCTTTAAATTAGTAAATCAACTAGCATATTTTTAATACTATTCTTGTTACACTGGAAAATACAATAATTTTAGATATAAATGTAGTTATAGAATTTCTTAAGTTAGTTTCAAAACTAACTTCTGGGTTTGCTTTAAATTTGGTGTGAGAATTCTGATTGCAATAAAATTTAAAGTATTCCACTAAATAGTGCATTATAATTTTATGAAAAACTTTACAACAAAGTGCACTGTTATTTAATGTTTAAATAAAATGCATCGTAATTCTTATAAAGACATATTTTTATCCTAAAAATTGTAAACATAAATAGAGTGAAATGCTTATACCAAATTTTGCATTACAAAGATTCGTTTAAAGTTTGTCCTTTTTCTACCGGAACTAAACAGAGACATTAATACATTATTCTAAAATGCTCCTATTTGCCTTTTTTAAATTTTAAAATAAATGAATCATTAAAATGCAATTAACTTCTAAAAATATTAATAAATTAATTTGATCTTTTGTAATTAATGAGGTCTATATCCTTTGTGTATTTTTGGATTTATTGAACGTAAATAATACGTTTTATTTTTAAATTTTACGTTCTTCATCGTATAAAATCAATAATCTTATTTATCATCTAATACTTTTAGATGAGGAAGTTTTTTTTCTTTTTTCTTTTAAATTTGCCTTCCTTTTCATAACTTATTTATTTTAATGCTATAACTTAAAGGAAATTTAATATATTTTTCTATTTCAAATTATTTCTTTGCATGTTTATATATTTACACCTTCATGAAAAAAGATTTTTTTAAATAAAATATTTCATTTTAATTCTGAAAACTAAGTTCAGTAAAATACCTTTTGAATAATTATTCACACAATAACTAAAATACCTTACCTTATTCACAACTACCTAAATTTGTAGAATTTTTTCCAAATGATTATTCGCATGTAAATATTTATAATCATGGATTCCCAACATCGCCCATGATTGGATTTCTAGTATTTTAAGATATTTTTCATGAATTTATATGATGCAATATTTTTTCTATATTCTCTCATTTATACAAATACTACAACTTCTTGTGAGGTTACAGACAATAAAGAGTTTCAAAAGATTCATGCATGTTTCAGGAGAAACGTTTTTGCATAAAAAAATGACGCATTTGATGCTTGACTTTTAAATCATATCAAAATCATAAATATTTCCATAAACTTTACAGTGAAAACAAATCATTTGGATAAAGACCACTTGAATAATATTCTGAAAGTATTTGTTGAAAAAGTTTGGGCCAGTTCCATGCCAAGAATGACAAAAGTTATCGATTGATATACCTCTGGGAGGAAATGGACTCATCAAAGAAAGAAACTTTAACTTTCAGAGAGATATTTTAAAAAGAAATAAGTCCATAACTCCACTGAAGAAAAAGCAATAATTCTTTAGGAAAATAAAAGAGTGAAAAAGGGAGTAAAATATGACAAAGTAAATTCAGTTAAATTTGAAAGGAGAAATGAAATACAGTTTGCTTTTCTGGAGACAGCGTTTCTGAAAGTTGAATTTATTAAATCTAAAATGCTATATTTTTAAATTTTGTGTTTTTTAGTTTCTTTTGTCATTATAATATTTTTCCGGTGGAATGAATTATTATTTGTAATACATTTTTTAAGAAATTTTATAACAAATTCTAATGATAATAAATTCATTAAGATAAATAAGTTTTCCAAAAGAAATTATGAATATTTATATTAATTGTTTTCTCACAAAATTTAAAAGAGTATTTATTATTAAATGAAATTTTAGAAGGGAATTTTAAAATATCCTTTGTATGCGAAAGAGATTATGGTTTCAAATTACGTATATTTTAATTAGTACACTATTAAATTTAGCTCTGAAAATGGAGAATTTAACACATACAAAAATTAATATTTGAAAATTAATGTATTTTGACTAATTAGTTTAATTTTAATTTAATTTGATTTGATTAATCATTCATTTTCTTACATTCATTTTCTTATAGTAATATATTGTATTCCTGAAGATGGAGAATACCGTGTGTCTTTTGAAAAATATATTAAATTCTTAAAATATAAATATAGCATAATCCTGTAAAATAGAAAATGAATTATATAATATTATTCATATTTTAACACACTAAAAATAGTTTTTATCAAAAAATCTACTATTATAACTTAAATATTTTATGAAACTTCAAGTAGCAACATGTATTTAAATGTCTTTGAGTGGCAACAATAGTGTCATTGAATTGAGTTTCTAAATTTTTTTTTCCAAATTTACTATAAAATTATTATGTTCTGTTTCTTTTTATAAATTTTTTATCTAATTTATTTTCGATTCTGTTTTTGTAAACATTTAATAAATAATTTGTAGCCTAATGATAGAGCAAATTTTTATTTAGAAATTCACTGCTAAAAATTACATGCACATTTTCAAACAAGTGAATTCAAACCATTTTAGACAATGGCAAATTTAGAACCATTAATTAATGTAAAACTTTGTTTATATTTTCAATAATTATTTTTATTGATCAACTGAATTACGAAACTTTTTTCATTAGTTTAGAGCATGAGTAGATGAGTTCATTAGACCAAAGAATATTTTATTTGAATCTGCAGTAACTAGTATGTTCAAAAGACATTTTCTTCTTCTAATGCTTTAATATTGGGCTCAATTTAGATTTTATTGTGATATTTTCTTATGAACATTTAATTCTATTTACTATTACCATATTTTATTGATGACTAATTTGTTTTGTAGTACTAATAAGGTCTTATTTGCTAGTTTGCGACATATATTCTATTTGGATAGAATATACTACACGGTTATGGTCAACAGGGTGATTCAGATTAGTTGATGAACTCTGGGCTTTTAATGGTAAGAGTTGATCAACATGCTACGTATTTCTCACAATGACAATATGATAATATAAGATGCGTAACTTATTTTAAAAAGGAAATAACAATACACATTTAAATCGTGTTACGTTTCCCTTTTCAGTATTAGATATTTTCTATATCATGAATATAAAATCACATAAATTTATAAATTATTTAGCAGAGATTATCACTGGGCATCTTCACATTCAGAATGTTTTCACTTCTGCACATTTTTTTTTTTAATTTAGCAAATAATATTTTCTGGTAATTATCATCTCAATCATTTTAAATTTGCAGGATTTAATTTTTTAAATAATTTCTTAAATTTTAAATATAAAATTTTCAATGTTCATACTACAGTTTTTAAAACATATTCTAACAGACCCGTAATATTTTAAGGTATTTTTGGACATTTATAGTCCTTTTGAATATACAGTACTTTTGGCTACATACTTCATTTTCAATATTTAGTTTTCTTGTTTCTTCAGTATTTTGATATATTCATTCATATTTACATTACTAAGATCTTTTGCAAGGGAAAAAGAGACATAATCACATTGTAATAATCATTTAGAATGCAACATGTAATTTGTCACAGTATCTGCTTTTACATAGGAGTTTTTAACATCTTTCGTTCTCAAAAACTCTCGAATAGGTTTCAATACATCTGAGGTACTAAATTTTCTTTCAAGTTGCTTTCCTCAAATTAATAAAATAAAAATTCTATTTAGGTACAGGAGGGTAATATGTTTCTTAATCTACTAAATAAATGCTTATAGTTTTAGTGCAGTACATTATCACACCTTACTTAGGACGAACTTCAACAATATAATGAAATGCATTCATAATCATTTCTAAAAGAATAATAGGAATATATTTTTTTAATTTCATAAAATTATGCGGAAAAAGTTTAAATAATATTTTAAACATGAACTAATTAAAAATCATTCGAAATGAAACTGTAGAAAAATATCATATAATTTAAAAATAAGTTTGATTTTAACTGAAATTTTGTTTTTTCTAAAATTAACTGTATCCCTGATGTTACTAACAAAAAATAAAAATCAATTTCTAACTATTTTATTACAAGGGAAAATTTTAAAATTTTATACCTATTAAGAATTCAAAAAGATCAAGTAATATACCACACTTCATTATCTTGTAAATTTATACTGGTATTATAAGCACAAAACTTTGAGTGAAAAAGGAGCTTATTAACATTACTATTACAAACATAAAATGTAGTTAAAGTGATTAATTCTAGGACAATTTTATTTTAATTTAAAATAATTTAAAATATTATTAAAATTGTTACACATATTTACAAGGCTGACAAATATTAGCTATCCTTATTATTTATTTTAATTTACTAATAATATAATTGTTAATCTGCCAAATTTGTTAAACCAATTCGTAACTCCAAATAATTAAGTAAATAATCATCTTCTGAAATTAATTTTTTCTGCATCAAAGAATGAAGTTAATCTAAATAATGTTATTCGTGTTGAGGTTAAATTTACTGTTAAAATAATCATTTTGTTTTATAAAATATTCATTTAAAGTCGATTTAATCGCATGCTATTTCTCAAAGAATTTTTGCGTAAATATTTCAGGCACGAGAGCGTTTTCTTATTATAAATATACATGACATCATTAAGTATTCATTAATTATATCATTTATTATATTAATTATTACATTTTATTGCTGTCATCATAACTCATTTAGAAATAAAATTTAAAAAAATTTTCTTAATGCTCTCAAATTATATTTTCTAAATCAAAATGTTGTAATTATTGAAAGTACTGTTATTTCTTTACTAAACTTACTATTTTTATTTTTAATAACGTTTTAATATTATAATTCATTAGTTTTAATATCTATTTTATAAAAAAAACCAAAAACATTCCCTTACAGCACTGATTGTTAAAAAATTGCATGATTTATATATTCATAGAATAAGATTAAAGATTCATATTTTAAATGGTTTCTAATCATTCTGACAGTACAAATTAAATTATTACAAAACGTTGTTTAAATTAAAAATTAATTTTTATATTATCAATACAGTGTGATCTTGAAACTAAAGATAATATCTATAGCACCTACCTATAGTTCCTTGATTAAAGGAATATAGTCGTATTTCAGCAAGTGGAAAAAATTTGAAACCTTTTTGCTTTATTGTTTCTAATACTATTTAAATTTTCTACATAAATTTTTACTTAAAATCTACAACTAAAATAAAATTAATTTAGAATTTTTGATTCTAAGGATGTTTACATAATATTCTAATTCATAATGGCGAACTATAGTTAGTAGAAATCTGACATCTTTTCCATAAATATTTTTCCTTTTCCTTAAAAATCATTAATGAAATAAGTTTATTCTAAGTAATCAAACTTCTCTCCACTCCACACAAGATAATTATGTATATATACATACATATATATATATATATATATATATATATATATATATATATATATATATATATATATATATATATATATATATATATATATATATATATATATATAGATTATTTCTGTGCTGGGGAAACTTAAAAAAATTAAAACAAATACTACAAAAACGAAAAAAATAAAAAATATAAAGTATAAGAGAAATGCAATGTATTGAATTTGACAGGATATAAAGATTTACAAATATATTGATTGTGTATGTGTCAAAGTTGATTCACAAACATTTTATCAATACAATAGATTTTTCGCTACACACGTTTTACAGTTTTTTTTGTTCACACTTATTAGAAAAGTCATACAGAAATATTTAAAAAAAAATATTTATTACATGAAAATTCGTGAGTGCTTAGTGAGATTACTTACATGCTGAAGTTTTTTTTTTTTATTTATTTTTTATTTTTTTGAAACAGGCTTTTAAAAACATGTAAATCTTATCAAAACATTTTACGGCAAAAAATAATTTTCAATTAACTCACAAAATTTACAACATCTAAAAATTTCTTAAATATTGCTTTTGATTCAAAAAATATTATTTCTGTAACATATTTAGAATGTATGTCAGCTCTAGGCGATTTTATCAATATATCATACTTTTAAAATCAGGTGTAATTTAATTATTGAATAAACAACGCATATTCTCTTAAATGTTGCTTCTGACTCTTGATGGTTTCAGAATAAATGGTTTAAAATTTATTTAAACATTTGTGAGACTCTGTTGGTAATCTACAGAATTTTATGAACATAAATGTGCGAAAGATTCTAATTATAACTCTAATGCTCTTATGTTTCTTTGTGATTAAATTTTGTTGAGCTATAAAATTGGTAACCAAATGTTTTACAAAGAAAACTATCACATAAAAATTGTTTCTCATACAAAATAAGTCAAAACAATTTCTCACACAAAAGAAAATATTTCCTCTTAAAATTTTATCTAAAAATGCACATAAATCTATTAAAATTGTTGGCTAAAAGTGTAACTCATCTCTTCATAGATTTGTAGTAAAATGACAAAATGCATATTTTTCCATCTATATACCCCTTTTTTTAAATTTAAGCATAATGTTTGCATTAGAACCACAAGGAAAGTATACCGATAATATTCTTGAATTTAAAAGGGATCTATGCAAATCAAAGTTCTATGTGTGTCTTTTACTTTATATAAGTTACGTAATTAATCAACAATAATAAATATTAATGGCTACATTTATGTATTTACTTAATTTTTCTGATCACACCATCCAAAAAAAGAATCTTGCCAACTTCCCATTTATTTCGATACGATGATTCTTCTTTTCTACATATAATAAGGCACTACAAGAAATGGAGCCTAAGTCTCAAGGGAAATAATAATGGTCTAATGCTTCCTTATCTAAAGCATAATGAGGGACTAGGTATAATATTAGACAAATTATTTACTATGAAATAATCCAAATATATTTAGACCTTTAATACAAAAATGTCGCCCTAAATTTCTCTGATATGCTTCATCTTCCGTTTTATTATATTCATAACATCCTGAGGTTTAAATTCTACTATTTTGAAATACTTTTCATCATATCTTTTACAAAAACAGCAGAATAACAGTCAATGTGAGATAGTTTAGACTTGCTAATCGATATTCTGGTAAATTAAATGATAATGACTTAAAATTTCGAATATTAAGTAACAGTGATAAATATTTGTAATATTTATTGAATTTCCAATTACAATGGCTCTATTTTATTGATTAAAAAATACAGAAATTTTTAAAAATTTCCAGAAAAAATGTATTAAAACCATATGCTTCAAAAACTTTAAGTTGGATGCAAATTATTGTAATAAGACTTTATCATAGAAGTTAAGTTGAACAAGCAGTTATGTTTATTGTTTTATTTTAAAATTATATTTGATTTCTTGCAATCAGATTTTGAGATTTACAGTTTATATTTTGGTTTAATAATGAATGATTATGTTCATATATATGAATAAAGTATATATATATATATATATATATAACTAGTATATAACATAACAAATATACATAAACAACTCTAGAAAAAT
This sequence comes from Latrodectus hesperus, assembly GCA_037975125.1. Classification (NCBI taxonomy): domain Eukaryota; kingdom Metazoa; phylum Arthropoda; class Arachnida; order Araneae; family Theridiidae; genus Latrodectus; species Latrodectus hesperus. Next base: position 592,084 of record JAJQOW010000017.1, on the reverse strand, counting down.
GCATGGGAAATTGCAACAAATGAATTATTTGTTTCCTATAAAAAGTTTTTTGATGCGTACAATTCATAGAAATTTGTTTGAAAGGTAACAAAGGTAAAGAAATTAGATTGATTTTTAAAATTACTAAATGAATGAAATGTTAGTTTATATAAATTTATTCAAGTATATTTTTCCTGTTTAAGCTAGGTCACTCAACTATAATAATTTAATTATTAGTATCAAATAGCAATAATATTATGCATTTGTTTAAGTAAAGTAATAATTTACAACACAGAATAATGTTCGCAAAATTCGCAAACTTGTCGGCACACACACACTCCATATATATATATATATATATATATATATATATATATATATATATATATATATATATATATATATATATATATATATATATATATATATATATATATATATATATATATATATATACTTAGAGTCTTACTATTCCTTTCATCTTTCATTATTGAGTATTGTTATGTTTTCGTTTTTCATTTATATGGCTTTTACATCAATTATTATTAATAAATATATATTTTTAAATTTATATGAATTACAAAATGTTGAATGTTTTAAGATACACATCCTTGTTGAATGATAGGCATTTTTCTTATTAATTATTTTATCACACTGAAAATATTCTCTCTAAAATATTAAAAAAATCCTGTAAGCAAACAAAATATTTAGACAATGTACCTAAATAAAAAAAATGATATAACTTTTCAAATTCTTGTTATGTTTCAGTAACAAACAATAGTAAAATATTGCAGCAAAATTTTTATTTGGAAAAATTAAATAATAATTTTGATATTTAAAATAATAATTTTGAAAGAATTTATATTCATTTGGAATAGGAAATAACAGCAGAAAATTTACGATGTAGAAACATCGTTACAGCATTATTAAAAATAAATTGGATACAGTTTTTCTTTACCGTTAACTTAAATAAAGTGAAAGAAAGAATAGTAAAAATAATATTTCTAAAATTGTAATTATTTGTTTTTAAAATAAAAGTACAGTTTATTGAACATAAAATAATAGTGAAAGCTTCATAAGGCCTTAAAATTTCATACTAATAATTATTTTCATTAATAAAATGAAACTTTAAAAATCTATGCGCCATTAGAAGACAATACACATTTAGGATTGCTAATGCATTTCTGATAGAAAGATTATATAAAAATTGTTTATACATTAAAAAATTTCAATTCAAAATAAAATTGCCTTATACTCCTGTTTAGGCAATATTAATTGCAACGGGAAACAAACTAATGCATATATCACTAATTAATTTTTACGTTGTATATATTACGGATATGTAAGTATGATATAGTATGGATAGTAAGGCTGTAGTATGAATATGTTCCACCAATTTCAATCAATTTTTTAAATGATAAGAGTAACCATTTGTGATATAAATTTAACAAAGAAGATTCAAAAGCGAGCACAAAATATCTGCTTAACTTCCGATGTCTCGTTATGCAGTTCACCATGTTTTCCAAATTTTCGTGGAAAATAATATAATTTGAGTCTTATATGAATAAATTTTTTAATATACAATTCCTTTTGCAGATTGTGTAGAATCTACTATATATATGTATGTATATATATATATATATATATATATATATATATATATATATATATATATATATATATATATATATATATATATATATATATATATATATATATATATATATATATGTATATATATATATATATATATATATATATATATATATATATATATATATATATATATATATATATATATATATATATATATATATATATATATATATATATATATATATATATATATATATATATATATATATATATATATATATATATATATATATATATATATATATATTCGCAAGGTATTTTAAAGAAATGTAATTTGGAAAACGCTTTAAATTTCTCCTTTGTTAAAAAAGATCAATTTAAAAATATGTTGATATTCTGTCATCCCTTTTTGCACATCTAAAGAAAACAGTTTCCTTTAGGATTTATTTATTAATATCACCTTTATATTGATTAGATAAAATAATAAAATTCTTACGTTTTTACTAAAACAAATAACAATATATATATTTATGATTTTAAACGCTAATTTATTATTATCTTTATTAATGGCTTATTTAAAACAAATAATTAATTCGAGTTATTCTATTGAAATGTTTGCCATTAATATTTTTCTTAATATTTATTTGAATATTAAGAATCAGAGCTGATATTAAGTTTATATCTACAAAATAATTTTCTTTTTTCTTCTTTAGAATCTTTTAAACATAACAATCAATTAAAATCTTACCATTTTTCCTTCATCAAATGCACAGTATGTAGCACTAAATTCTGGAAGAGCGTTTGCCTTAAAATTAGTGTAACCAGCTTTACTCATTTTACTTGAAAGATATCTAAAATCCTACAAAAGAAAAAACTATTAGTATTTACAAAGAAAAAAATTATTATTAAATAAGATATATCTGTACATATTTGCAGCTTAATTTTAATCAGAGTAATAGAAATTTTACTCAAATATCATTATTGATTATTATTATCATTTATATCAGTAAATAATAATGTTATAAGTATGAAGTATATTTATTATATATATATATATATATATATATATATATATATATATATATATATATATATATATATATATATATATATATATATATATATATATATATATATATATATATATATATATATATATATATATATATATATATATATATATATATATATATATATATATATATATATATATATATATATATATATATATATATATATATATATATATATATATATATATATATATATATATATATATATATATATATATATATATATATATATATATATATATATATATATATATATATATATATATATATATATATATATATATATATATATATATATATATATATATATATATATATATATATATATATATATATATATATATATATATATATATATATATATATATATATATATATATATATATATATATGTATGTATGTATGTATAGAGAGAGAGAGAGAGTGAGTGAGGGAAAGAGTTGATATGATATAAATATAAAAATAGTGTAGTATTTAATAGTACATATAATATGATAATTCAGTCAAACAAATATTAACAAACAAATTTTAAAAAAATTATATATCTTCCTAATACTCTCTAGTAATCATTTTTGAAATTTCAATTTAATAATTTACATAGCTCTCTCTCTTTCTCTTGTATAATCATTGTTATTAATATTTTTTTCATACCCAGACCTCCCTTACAGTGTCCGTACGTAAAGCAAGGATACAGATGCTCTTGTTCAATTGCTTTATCCATAGAAATCAATCCTAAAATTAAACTGCAAGTAAACAATACATTTATAAAAGCTCCCATTTTTTATAAATCAGTTGTAAAGGACACAAAATAATTTCACACCTTTCGCATTTACGATGTTAAATAGCTCAATTTTGATGGCATTTTATAATCACAAAGCATGCAATTTTTTTTCGTGTTACACAAATATTATGATAATACTTGAATAAATGCATTTTTAGAATACAATAAAAAAAAGTATTAAATGCCAATAATATACATTGTAACATGATAATACGAGTTTCCGTTATCTTTATGATATTTTTTTCATAAAGTAAATATTTTTCTATTCATTTATGTGCGTGTTGCGATTTCTTTATGATTCTGATTATTATCTTAACTCTGATACTATAACAAATAAAACACAAAATTATTGTCACCATTGAAACCTGTTTCATGTTCAAATAAAGCTTGTTTCAACAGATATTATATGAATATATACGATTTTATTTCCTGTTTGACATTTAATTTATATAGCTTCTCAAGCAATTGTACAATCATAACTGCATTTTCGCAAACAAAAATTTAAATTATGCTTTTTTAAAATTATTCATATTAAGATGAAATATTAATTTTTAAATATATTTATGTAAAAATACAATTATCTTCAAAATCAAAACTTAAAAGTGTTCTAAAAATAAAATGTTTTTTCATTATTTTTTTTTATTTTGTACATAATTTATAAGATATTAAGTAAAAAAGAGTTAAGATTGTGAAATAAAATTCCTCATATTTTATAATTATGCGAAAAATAACAAATGTTTTATACTTAATAGAACTAATTATTAAAGCTTTTATAATAAAAATAATTATTAATAAAAATATGATTAGTTGTAAAAGCATACATGAATCATATACTTAATACAAATCAAATTCAGCACATGCAACCTCAAATTATTTGGAAATGTTTTAACAATAAGAAAAATTTGATTACAAGTTTGCCGCTTGATATTTGGGATAAGGTTTATACAAATTTGATATTAACTATATTTAAAAAAGCGGTACAAAATTGTGTAAGATCTCGGAAAGTATTGTTTCTTTTCACATTAAAAAAATTAAACAATTATCCTCATTCACTTAACTTTATATCAGCAATATTTTCCTTTATAATTGAAATTTATGCCTATTTTATTTATGTAATGAATCGTTTAAGCGAAAAAATGTTTAAAATTTTAATTATCTCCAATTTGCTATTGCTTAGAGTATTATTTATGATCTCGGAAAATATTATTTCTTTTTTCACATTAAAAAATTAAACAATTATACTCATTCATTTAGCCTAATATCAGCAATATTTTCCTCTATGTTTTAAATGTATGCCAATGTAATGAATGGTTTAGTCGAAAAAATGTTTAAAATTATAATTATCTCCAATGTAAATAATGCTTAGAGTATTATTTAAATAATTCTCAGCCATAACTTGAATGAAGATCAAAATTATTCATTTAAAAATAACTTTTTTAATATTAGCATAAAATGACATTAAGTAAGGAAAATCATAGAATCATGTAACTATGAAATAATTCATTGTTAAGAAGAATGTTTCAGAGTGTGTGAATGGATGAGAAATATTTTCTTCATTATGCTGTGATATTAAAATTGAGGAAAACAGTTAATTATTATTTTGAGCATTTTATGCATGGTTAAGTTTGATAATTTACTCCAAATAAATATTTTCAGAATTTCTTAAAATATATATTTTTAATGCGTATTTAATCACATGGGAATGTTGTTTTATTTTTAGATAAAATTAACTGTTGGAAACTTTTACGTGAGTAGAATAATTTTAATTAATGTATATTAATTCGTCAGAAGCTGTAAAGGAGTATCTTACTGTCATTCTTTGTAAAGTCTACTTCATATTACCGTCTGCGCTACTTTTAGACATTGATTACAAAAGGATTTGCTCAGTTGCATGTTTCATTGGGGATTATGTAGTTTACTCAGGTGAGAAATGTTTATTAATCTTTATAATTATTGAGCATGCTTCAACAAATGATCTAATGTATTTAAAATGAAGTACAAATATAGTATAAATTGTTGAATATTACTAAACAGGTAGCTTGATAAGATTATAAAATTAAAAATCTATAATAAAACTTTAAAAAATCTGTACAAATGGTTTAACACCTATTTTTAATTTACAGAGCTAATGACTTAAGGTTTCTAAGCTTTTAAAGTGGTTGGCAACTTTTGACGACCATAAACTAAAATCATATTATCATATTTCATAACGAAAATAATTTAAAAGGTATATCTATATCTATAAATCGACATATATATATATATATATATATATATATATATATATATATATATATATATATATATATATATATATATATATATATATATATATGTATGTATGTACACACTCATTTAAAAAATTAAGCACGGTGAGGAAAATGCTAATTTCCGAAGCCAATCAGAATTGAAGATTATGCAAATTACTGCAGAAGTAGATGAAAATATGCAAATATGTTAGGTAACAGCCAATCCTGCTTTCATGTCAAGAAATATGCAAAAAGGGCAGTCTTATAAGATACCAGCTTTATGAAGGGTTACAGAAGCTGATTGTAAATGCTAATAGAATGTGTTTAAAACTTTTGTACAATTTATTTTCAAGACATACGTGTTTCTATGACTTCCATAAGACGAATGGAAGATTCTGAGTACTGGCGTACTGTTTGGCGCATTGAAGCAGGATAGTCGATCTCAGATGTTGTTCTTTTCTTCGGCGTTCACCATTCTGTAATTTCACGGTTATGGAAACAATTCCAAGCCACACAGACGGTTGTCCAGGTGTTACAAAACCCACGGAATATTGATATATTGTGAATTAGCCAAGTTGAATCACAGAGTGACCTCCACATTTGTGGTATCTACAGTTACAGCGACCATTGCTAAGGTGATATCTACAGCTACTGTACTCCGAAGATTAAATATGAGTGGACTTTACGCCTAGGTACCTAGATTTTGTGTTTGTCTATCCGTCCAATCAAGAGGTGCACTATTGAAGTGGTGCTGGGAACATGTCAATTGGAATGTGTCTGACTGGGGCAATGTCATGTTTACTGATGAGTCAAGATTTGCTCTGGAGCCAGATGACAAGCGTATAAGGATATGACGTGAGCAAAGAATACGCAATCATCCCCAAAACATCCCCGAACAGCACGCATTCAGAGGCGCAAGCATTATGGTGTGGGCAGGGATTTCATTACGATACCGCACCAACTTGCACATCTTTAAACGGGGTTCTGTGACGGCTGTTCGGTATCGAGATGAAATCCCAGAACCCGTTGTGAGATTGTACGCTGCTGCAGTTGGCCCTACTTTCGTTTCTATGGGCGATAACACACGTCCCCATAGAGCTGACACCGTTGATGACAACACAGAGAGTGAAACAATTGCGAATTCGGCGTGGCCATCACATTCGCCCGACCCTGATCCCATTGAAAATCTTTGGGATGCTCTCGGCCGTGCTGTATCTTCGCGTTTCTCACCTTCAGCTACTCTTATTGAGCTGGAATCTACTCTACAAGAAAATGGCTATTGCTTAATTCTGCTGTGGTTGACGACCTAATTGAAAGCATGATGACAACGTGTAAACTTTGTATACAGACGATGGGGGATCACATACCCTATTGATGTCCTTTTGTTTCATTTTATGCTGTTTATTTTCACTTTATACATAATTCTGTTTAAATCTCCAGTATGTCATTGTCTGATAACTAACAAAAATTTAATATTGTTTTCAATTCTGTATATATTTATTGATTTTATTTTATACATAAATATATATGTTACTTTCTTGATGAATTTTGCGTCAATCAAAGCAGTATTTTGTTGGTTTTTTTGCATTTTACATCTTTGTGCTTATCTTTTGGAACTGAGTGTATATATATGAAACCTCACCATTATTGCTTACAAGGGCGCTCCGTGGCTGAGTGATCTAAAGCATCACCGCTAATCGCTTGAGAGCGTAGGAGTGTGGGTTCGATTCCCACCGTGGCCCTGGGTGTTTTCTTCGTTATTCTTCTGTGGTTGTACATCTGTCATTGTGCTATTTGTCCTATTATCGACGAAGACTTACAAGCGGATCTCAAGAATCAAGTATACAAGTCTGAATATATGTAATGTTATATATAAAAAATATTGCTTACAATGACGTAATATAACCCGAAGGTAATTTCAAAATTTCGATGGAATTTAAAATCCTTTGCAGCTGTGAAGGAGACAGTTTTTCTCTGTTTGAACCTCAGGTATGCAGTACCAAAGACAATCAGGGAACTGCAAACAGAAATTGAGAAAGAATATTAAGTTCTTCATGGCAAATGATATTCCTCAAAATTAATTGGAATCACCTTATGAGGGGTTAGGTGCATTGGGAAAATTTATTGTCCCTTCACCCTTTTTAATTTGAATCGGTGAAGTGACGAGAAACTTGCAGTACATGAGTGACGTCAAAAGACGATTCTAGTGGTCACTGGAGTTCCAGATAAGTTGGAGAAGATTGGATATAAATACCAGGTCCTTGGGGGTGTTGGGAGATCTTAATCCTACGTGTGGTTTGCCTGACACTGCTCCTGAGAGAGTCCAAGAGGGGACTTGACTAAGGGACCGGGAAAAAGAGGAGTGGGCGGCTTTTAGCTAATGATCATGAATATTGACGTCAAACGTCGAGCCTGAATACTTTGAGAATTTACTGCTCTCTGAAGAGGATCATCGATATTATAGAGTGATTTTTCCAAGATTGTTTCCTATCAACTGCTTGGAGTTTCTCCCAACCGAAAAAAGTGCAGCGAAACGTGCCAGATTTTGCGAGTTCATCAATTTCCTTGAATTTTAAAAAATTTCATTGTAAAAACTCATTCAGATATTAAAAAAATATTAATATCTGAATGAGTTTTTACAATGATTAATTTAATTGAAAAAATTGCTTACATTTTGCATAGTAATTTTTCAGTTTTCTATTATGCAAATAAAGATATGAGAGAAAAAAATTAGGAATATATATAACATTTATTCAATACGGAGCAAAAATTTGAAATTTCACTAATTAACAAAATGTTTCAAGTTCTCCCTTTGGAAATATTATTGTTGAAATAAATTAGATGAAGTTAAAATAATAACAGCTAATACCAGATAGTTAAAGCTTTCGAAACTCCACTCTGTTAAATCAATTGATAATTCCTTTTAGTTTCGAAAGTAATAAAATTTTAATTTATAAGTAAAACTTAAGTTAAAATATACTTACTTACGAAAACAACATTACAAATATTTATAGCTAAAACAGCAATATTATGATGTAAATTTGTGAATCACAAATTATGTGAATCAGGGTCACATAATTTGATATTCATCCTAAGTATTTATTTACAAATTATGATGTAAATTTGTAAATAAATACTTAGGATGAATATCAAATTATGTGACCCTGATTCCTTAGCGGCCGGGCCCAGCTTTATTTCACCCTACCCAGACTGAGTAGGCTACAATATATATATATATATATATATATATATATATATTATATATATATATATATATATATATATATATATATATATATATATATATATATATATATATATATATATATATATATATATATATATATATATATATATATAATATATATATATATATATATAGAGAGAGAGAGAGAGAGTATATAAATATATATATATAAATATATATATATATATATATATATATATATATATATATATATATATATATAAATAGTATATATATATATATATATATATATATATATATATATATATATATATATATAAATAGTATATATATATATATATATATATATATATATATATATATATATATATATATAAATAGTTTAGATGAAGTTAAAATAATAACAGCTAATACCAGATAGTTAAAGCTTTCGAAACTCCACTCTGTTAAATTAATTGATAATTCCTTTTAGTTTCGAAAGTAATAAGATTTTAATATATAAATAAAACTTTATTATATATTAAAATTTTTAGTTATATATTAAAATTTTTTAATTATTTTTTTAATTATATATTAATTATATATTAAAAATAATTAATTATATACTAAATTTTAATTATATATTAAAATTTTTAATTATTATATATTAAAATATACTTACTTACGAAAACAACATTACAAATATTTATAACTAAAACAGCAATATTACAAATATCTATAAGTAAAACTATAGATTTATAGTAATAAGTTATATATAGTAAAATAAACTATAGATATAGATAAACTAGTAAATATTTATTGTATTGTTTGAATCTTTAATTTGAAAAATTGTTTGAATCTTAAAGGAAATCCAGTTTCAAAAGCTGGATTTCCTTTATTTATAATTTAAAAGTATAAACTTTTTAAAGATTTACTGTAATAATATTTCAATATCATATGCTTCAAAAAATTTGAGTTAGATATAAACTAATGTAATAAGATTTTATCACAATAGTTTTTTGTTGAACAAGAATTTATGTTTATTGTCTTTATTTTAAAATTATATTTGATTTCTTGCAAAAATTTTCGAAATTTACAGCTTTTATTTTGATTTAATATATATATAATGACTCATTGTATTCATACAGATGAATAACATACACAACTAGTACATAAAACAAGTGTAGAAAAATTATGAAAAATTGCTGCAAATAAATTATTTATTTTCCTAAACAAGATTTTTGAAGCGTACTCAGAATACAAATTTATTTGAAATTTCACAAAACTAAACAGATTAGGTTTATTTTTAAGATAACAAACAATAAAATTTTTTATGAAAGATACATATTTTTCTAGTTAATTATTTTATATGGTGAGAATAATCTCTTACATGGATTGAAAAATGCACTTAATGCAAACAAAATACTTAGACAATGTTCATTCGTAAAATTAAAATATATACCATTATGAACACTTGTTACGTTTCAGATTCAAACAATAGTAAAACAATTACATCAAGAATTTTTATTTGTCTAGTTGATAGAATAGGAAATAAAGGCAGATATATTTCGCTGTGAAGTAACATCATTACATTTCTATTAAAAATATTAAATTGGAAACTTTTTTCCTTTAAACCTTAAATAAAGTGAGAAAAAAATAGTAAAAAATAGCATTTCTAAAATTCCCTTGAGATAATTAATGAAACAAATAATATTGATTTTATTCCTAAGCACTGTAAATATTTATTTTAAAATAAAAATGTTATTTATTAAATGTAACTTAGTTGCCAAAGCTTTACAATTTCATACTGATAATTTCTTTTCCTTATTAGATTTAAACTTTAAAAAACTAATCGTAATTAGACAAGATCAAGAAACTTCCCTTATATATCAGTCCTTAGTGTTAGATATAGTTATTTAAATGTATGGATTCCAGATTTTGATGATTTAAAATAATAAAAACTCACAATTAAAGTTACAGTGACAAAATTTTCAAATGGCAACACCCACTTTTTTAGCACAAATTCAAGAGCATGGTAAAACCTTAAATGCCGTTGGAACGGGACACCTATAACACAAATTGGTGGTGAAAAACATTTTCGAAGAAGAACATAAGGAACCAGTGATAACAAATGATTGGAAAGTGAAAATACTTTTATTCGAATTAAAGTTTTCAACATGGGCACCTTCGCAGATTATAATGCTTTGCATGCATGAGATTGTCGATAACAAAGACGAACGTATCATTAGGAATTTGTAGAACTTTTCATTTAATGGCAAGTTACAAGTCTGACAGATGCCAAGTATATGATGTGTACACCTTAAATTTCAGATAACTGCAGAACCAAAAATTGATCTGAGTGAGGTCGGAGGAATGAGATGGCTACGAAATTGCAATACCACGCGCGATGACTCTATCACCAATGTGCTGTTGCAGTACTTGTTGAACATTACTTGCAATGTGTGGAGGAGTACCATCTTTAATCAATACAATGTCATTAATGACTTTTCACAGATGCAATTCTGGAATTATGTAGTCCTCTAACATTGCTTTATAACAATCAACTGTGATGGCGCACGTTTGCACACCACTGGACGTGATTTCTTCGAAGAAGTAAGGCCATAGAATGAATGTCCCTGTGACACCGCACCACACAGTTACATATCTGTCGTATAAAAGCACTAGTGCTACAGCTTGAAGATTTTCTTTCATTCAATGAACGCAATCATTGTGAATTGCGCCCCATGCGTCCATAATTTCCACAGTGGTTACTACTACAATCCCTTATATCTAATGAGGAAGAAATTTGTTAAGTCGATATGTTATTGCTTATCTCCAGGTGCCAATACTTGGACGTACTAAAATCCATAAAGAAAAGTATCAAATGCAAGTACTCTGAAACCATGATGGGTTCTAAATCCTTGATCTTGGTAGTTCGGAGAACAGAGAGTAGAAATTAGAGAACTGTGATTTTCGGTACATCCATATTGCAAGAAACACTTATTGCTGTATGCAATGGACCTGTAGTAATCATATTATGCAACTTCAACAGGAACGCAGTTTTGTCCAGATCGATATCACCCCATTTCTCCTTCAATTTTCTTTACCAAATTACATACTCTTTTTAAGTAACATGGTCCACATTATAGCTTTTATTTTGTACAATAAACTCGCATTACTTCTGCAGTATTTTCTCGTCTTAGATAAAACAGTTTTATCAAATCACCTCATTGTTTCCCTAAGTATAATTTTTTCCCAAGAACAAAGACGGACTAGCACGAACATGAAGGAACAATTTTCTCACACTGCTTATATCAGAAGCAGTGTTTTGTAAGAGTTTCTGTGATTGGTACTTCAACCTATCTCAGTGAATTATGCAAAGTGCATTAGTACACCTTCCCTTTTATTGTGATTGGTTCGTTGGGATTCTCTTCTTTACAATTGTTTTGCGCCCGCAATTTAGGCCATACGTGCTTCGTTCCATCGCCATTTACGGTTTTTCCATGCTCTGATGAATTTGCGCACCATAACAGTGGGTGTTGTCATTCGAAAATTTTCAAAATTTTGTCACTGTAACCGTAACTGTAAAAGGTTTATTATTTTAAGTCGTCACAATGCTTTCCTCACACACACATAGATATACATACATATATATATATATATATATATATATATATATATATATATATATATATATATATATATATATATATATATATATATATATATATATATATATATATATTTATATATATTTATATATATATATATAAATATATATATATATATATATATATATATATATATATATATATATATATATATATATATATATATATATATATATATATATATATATATATATATATATATATATATATATATATATATATATATATATATATATATATATATATATATATATACATATATATATATATATATATATATATATATATATATATATATATATATATATATATATATATATATATATATATATATATATATATATATATATATATATATATATATATATATATATATATATATATATATATATATATATATATATATATATATATATATATATATATATATATATATAATATATAAAATTCTCGTGTCACAGTTTTCGTTGCCATACTCCTCCGAAACGGCTTGACCGATTTTGATGAAATTTTTTGTGCTTATCCGGTATCTAAGAGAATCGGCCAACATCTATTTTTCATCCCCCTAAATGTTAGGGGTAGTACAACCCTAAATTTTTTTTTATTTTTTTGGTTAGTTCTGTAAGTTCCTAATAGATGACGGTTTAGCATCTAAGTTGCACAGGTATTCGGCAGATGGCGACGTGTTTCTTTTTCTAGATTATACCATCATCGAGAAAATTATCGTGCGCGCACAAGCGCGTGGTTAAATATAGAATTTACATATATTTTCTTGATGTATAATGATACTATAACAATTTTTCGTGAATCATTTTCATAATTATACTTTGTATTGTGTTATTATTGTGCAGTATTCAGTTTGAATATTTTTAATATTATAAATAGTAAAATAAAATTTTATTTATTACTGTTTTTCTCTACTAATTTTCATACCACCTCGAAAATATGTAAGTATTTCTTGATAGCCTTTTATTATTTTTTATTTTTATTTTATAATTTGATAATTATTAATTTATTCAGTAGAACATTTTGATCTAATTTATTCATTCAAATGATAAATTCTTTTAATTTTTTTTATTTCAGTATAATGCCGCGGAAAAAATTTTTAGTTTTAATATAATTTAAAATTAAAATAATAATAGTTCGATGTCAATGATATCTACCTCATTTATAACAATTTATTTTTAGATGTCTTTAATTTATATAGTATATTTTATAAGTAAGTCACTGATTACAAACTATAATTTAATATAAGATGAATAAAATGTAAATTCAGAAAGTATATGTTGATTTGTGCTTAATTTCAAAATTTCGATACTTTACCTATTACTATTAAATTTTGGTGAAACGTTTTATTTTTAATCTCCTATGAATGAACCTATTCTAAATTTTTTTAGAAAATATTAATTTGATTGAAACCAAGAATTAGTAAAAAATTGATTCAATGTATTTTAAAAACTCAGCCACTGCAGCGCGTGGCTGGGTCAGCTAGTATATATATATATATATATATATATATATATATATATATATATATATATATATATATATATATATATATATATATATATATATATATATATATATATATATATATATATATATATATATATATATATATATATAATATATATATATAAATATATTTATATATATATATATATATATATATATATATATTTATATATATATATATATATATATATATATATATATATATTGTTACAAATTTATAAATGATGATTGTATTTGTCTTAAAATATCTCAGACAGATCGGAAATTCTCACATTTTGGGCAAAAATTGCGGTATTTAGACGTGTTATAGTTTAAAAGCGGATTTCCTAATAATTTGGCGACTTGGCGACAGTTAGCGAAATTCTTGGCGACGTTTGGCGGGATTCTTGGTGACTTTGCGAGAAATAGATACTTCTGGAAACATCCATCACCTAAATTCTAGGACCAATATTTTTCGAGATAGCCTAGAAGCTGCCAGAACCTTGGCGAAATTGGTAGATTTCTTCGCCTAGTCAGGAATAAATACCGCAGCCCGACATGGAAGAGTCAGTTTTGTGAAGACAGTCAGTGAGTGAAGACGATTAGTTGTGACTGCTAGTTGTTCTCTGTCTGAGGTATTTGAGACCTGTGATTGAAAGCTGTTTCTTATTATATCTGACGAATTGTAGCTGTATAATTGTGATTGTTACAGCGGGAATTTCGTTTATCTAATGAAGTTTTTACGAATAAAAGTCTTGTGTTCATTAAGTGGTTGCTTTATTCAACTCTCAACCGTGGAGCTCGGTACAATATATATATATATATATATATATATATATATATATATATATATATATATATATATATATATATATATATATATTCCCAGACAAGGGAGAGTAAGTGTTAAATTGAAAGGTTAGTATAGTTACGTATGAAGATATGATGTTGATAAAAGGCACTATACCAAAATAGCTTTGTCCTCTTAAATGTGTTGCTATTTGATCAATATTTCTGTAATTAAAATGTGTCTGCTTTAAAATTGTATTTTTTTATGAACCATTGCACACTCTACATGTATAAAAATCCTCATTTTTATCTAATATTTTCTTCATTTCATGAGAAATTATTTTTATTATGAATAAAAATGAGTCTCTCTTGAATCTCTCTTAAATGAAAAAAAAATTTCACCTGAAATTTTCCCCTTCCCCAAAAAAAACGAAATATTCCATCATTCAGGAGAAATACTAACAGAAAGTCCAATTGAAATTATTACACAAATGCACCACACTTCCTTTTTTCTGTAAATATAGTTTATTATTTATTAAGATTGCATTACCTCATAATGTTTTTATCTCATAACAAAGTGATTATCCAAAAAAACATATTTTAGATTTAAATCTCAATTTACTCCCTTTCTGTTGCAATAAGATTTTCATCACATTTCATTTTCAATTGAATTTTGTAGTCAGTGATTCTCAATTGCTGTGTCTAGCACTTTTAAGTGCCACCAAATTTTAGAAATGTGCACGAAAATACGTATCATGTATTTTATAACAATTAAAGTAACTGCTTTGATTGTATGTATTATGTTATTTTATTTTACATTCAAAATTATTACCAGAAACTATTTTACACAGCGTCGTAAATGTAAATTGACAACTTTTAAGCTTATTGTTTTCTTTGTGTGACGTCAAATTTTGAAATCTTTAAAAATGTACACTGAAAAAAAATTTTTGAGAGTGCGGTAATTTGGGATGTATCAATATCGATGATACATCCCAAATTACCTTATTTATTTTAAGTTTTACTAAAATATTTCTTTTCATTTTATACATTTTGTGAATGAAGCTAATGCCATGAAACGTAAATACAGAGCTGACAGAAGAATAACATCTTGCAAGATTCTCTTGCTTTAAAGCATCCCAATTTTTCATTTTCTACTCATTAGAATATAAAGAAAGCACAAGTGAGATTTCATGCCTTTAACTGAAAAAATATCTATCAATAATCGAATGCGACTCTTAATAATTTTCAAGAAAACAAAGAAATCACGGATCACTTACTTGGATAAACCAACTACACATTAGATATTTAGAACTGTTTTTACTAAATATTGTAGCTGCTCTTTTAATATAGTAGTTTACTATTTCACAAATAAAATGATGCTTTCATTTTTGAGACTTCAAAGTTTAAAATAAGATAAGTTAGAGTTTTTATTTGAATATAGTAAGAGCTACTTAAGAAAAAGAGTTGCTACTTTATCTACAATAAAAGTGATTATTTTCCTTTAACTTTTTTATTTTGTAGGCGTATAGGAAATGATATAAATAATTAATATCATGTTACTTTCTTTACTAAATCATCAATAGTTTCTTAAAAATTATATCACTAAATAATTATTAGAAATAAATGTATTCTTATATTTCGATACAAACGTAATTCGCTTTAATAAAAAAAATTCCATTATTATTTCACGTAAAATTTAATTTACATAAAATGAAAATAAATTAATATTTTTTAAAACATGTTTTTCTTTATACATCATTTAACTACTTTTAAAATACTTAAAAGTTTCCAATAAGTATTTTTGTTAAAATTTTAAAATTTATGCAAATTTTTTTCATAAATATAATAATATGAGAAATGTCTTACATTTCTCCTTTCTTTTAAAAAGAAATTTTAAGATGCAATGACATTCTATCAACACTTTTTGTGCATACAAGAAAAACTATTTCTTTTAACTTTCATTTGCCAATACCATATATTTATTAGTAAAAGCAATAAGTCTCTCATCTGTTCTAAAATAAACAAAGGTTACACTTGAAAATCTATAATTACTACCATGGATCGATCACAAAAATACTACTTAGAAAGTTGTTTAAATAAATATATTTTATAATTATCTCACAAATGATAAAATTTTCAAAAGAGCATACGTATATGTCTTGGATTGCTAATTCATTTTAAAAACAATATTCATTTGTTTGTTAAATAATAAACTATTCATAGAAATCAATGGTACAAGATAAATGAAACTCAAACCTACAAAATAAGCAAAACAATATTCCATCACATACAGAGCGTCTTTTTTTATCAACATGCAATGTTTTGATGATTAATAATTCTTCAAATAATGGAAATGAATGTAAAATGCTAATACAATTGTTTATAATTTTATAGCCCTTTTCAATAGATATCTTCTTGTTTATCATTTATCACACAGTGAATATCAATTAAAAATTTAGTTAATAAAGCATTTTCAATTTTTACTACCTAAGATATGTTTATTTCACTTTCATTTCTTTTATTTTTTGAATTTCTAACTTAAGTCCTAAAAGATGCTAAGGTAAACATTATTCTTTTATTCGCAGAGACATTTTAAGTGTTATATTTTATAAAATACTTATCTTTGGGCTAAAAATTAATTATTCAAGGAATATGGTTACTATTTAAAATAACATATTATGATTTTATAATTCTAACTATATAAAAGTACAAAAGTGCATATTCTTTATTCAAAATTGTTTTATTGTATTTTCATAAGGAGCTAATACTTTATTAATATAAAAATTTAGTTTTATAAAGTATTTTGATAATATTTTAATAATTCATACATTTTGCATGGTTATAAATTTAATTTTCATGAACATAAATCTTAAACTTTAACAAAGTCCATCATTGTGCAGCTGATCAACATTATCACTTCCACAAGCCTAAAATAAAAGAAAATATATGAAATACTTTATTATATGAAACACAAATTGATCCATTAATATATATCTAACTGGGATTTAGTAATGAATAAATGCAACTTCAAAGCCAATATTTTTTCACCAAACATATAAATTATTTTAAAGTGATTAAAACTTTTGCCAAAATACCCATAAAATTGCGAAATGATAAATACACAGATGGTGCTCTAATTTTTTCAAAACCTAAAATAAATGTTTTTATCGAAGACCAAATTACGTGGAAGAAAGAAATTGGCATATGAAAATAATAAGCATTTCATTTCATTTGGAAACATAAAAGTGGCAAACGTTTTCTGAAGTGAATAATAAAATATTTTTTTGACATTCAAAAAATAAATGCGTACACAATCCGTTCTAAAGATCTTCCATGATTAATAGACAAAATGTTACATATCTTAATATTTCAGACTTGCAAATCTGAACAATCACGTTAAGGACCATTTGTCAGAAGATGAAATGGTTTGCATACCTCATTGCCCTTTTTTGCAACTCAAAAATAATTTTACGCTTTGTAGAAGACAGTATAATACCAAAGGCATTATAAAACGTCATAATATCCTTAAAATAAATTTTTTGACATTTCTTCATTGTTTGCATTGACATATCGAATTAAGAAAATCCGGAGAAATCTCAATGATTTACCCTGACAGATATGCATAGTAATAGCAGAAGCACAATATCGGTTTTTCATTGTTCAATAATGGCTTGGGCTAAAACTTTATAGATCTAATCTGATTCCAGAGATCATAGGGAATTGTAAGAAGAATAATCAAACTTCAAACATTTACATTTCAATTAAAAAGAATTTTTTTTTAGCCTTTATTCATTGCAAAATGTTTACTAATCTAAATGGTATATAAAAGATGATGAAGCCCAAATAATTTATTTAATAATATTATTTTGCTTTTTAGTGTCCATTTGAAACAATTTGAAATTTATAATATAATTTCATTGCATATCATCAATAAAATAATAAATTACAGCTTAAAAATTACTATAATAAAAAAAGAATATTTTTATGCAAGTTTATTTCTGATCATTAAAATTTTTGAATGATTTCATTGAAATATTTGAAAAATAAATTTGCAATTTACAAATAGGTAATGGAAAATACAAAAATTTAAAACTTACAATTAAACGATTTGCACGAACACAATCGGATGCAGACATTGGATTAGTGCAAAATTCCTAAATGAAAATGAATGTTAAATATTATTAACACAAATAAATTGCGCGTTTTCAATAAAAAATAGGATATTAAACTATGATCAGTTAAAAAACAGGTATAAATATTAAACTATGATATAAATACTAAACTATTATTTGAGGGAATAATATGATCCCATAAAAATTGAGTAAGAAAATTCCATAAATTATTAAAGTATAAGTGATGTAAAATGTAAATGGTTATAAAGCACTTTAAAATAAAACAAATTATTTTATAAGTTAAAATGATTCAAAATTCTAATCATCGCTTTAACATGCATAATCAAAAATTACCATAACATAATTAATGAACGTTATTATTAAGTTATTATTAAATTTTATCGTCATTATTTGAAATTATCTAAAGTAACTAAGATAATAAATTAGCATTGAAATTGAAACTACTATTTGTTATGTATCTAAAACAACGGTTTTCCCTTTATTTCGTAATTGCGTTAAATAATTTAAAAGCTTTAAAATTTTATTTTTCAAATTAATTTCTTACCGTATATTTTTCCACACCAACTGTGATTAATTCATTGAATATATTTTCCTGAAATAGAAATTGAGACACTTTTAATCTAAAGAGGTGTACATCCCATGATTAATTCCGTTTTCATAAATTAATGTATTTTTTTATACTTTCACATTGATAGTCTGGAATGCTTTGAAATTTAACATAAAGTTTATTCGCCAGCAAATCATTTAAGGTATTTTATTGAGCAGACTTAGGTTACAATCAAATTTTGAAATTTAGACCATTTTACCTCTATAATTTTCAAAACAGATTCGTATGATTTTTGACATGGCTTTTCCAAGTTAATAACTTTTCCCTTTATGAATGATTTTCAGTTACAAATTATCACTATCAATCGGTTATTGAATAAAATAATACAACGAAAATTCTTCAACTAATTCATCCTACTCAGATTTATTATGTTATTGTATAAATGCTAAAACTAACTTCAATTCTTATATCTCTATGTTAATTAATATTAAGAAAAAGCAATTGCTTAAATGAAATCATCATTGAAGAAAATCGGTATTTCAAACGCAATACTTATTCGATTTCGATTTCATTAATGAATGATTACAATTGATATTTTTTATGTTATTTGTAAACTTAAATTATATTGTTTCTACTGAAATATCTCTCAAAATCAAACATGAAAAATGACATAAGAATTAAATTGACATTTACCTACTAATTATATATTGGTAAGTATGATTACTAATGAAACGTAATTTAATAACCTTATAAAATTAAATTTATGAATAATGATCGGTGAAAGTGCTTAAGACTGTAATATAATAAAGTTTCAAATAATAGGTTTTATGATATTTAGGAAATTTGAATTCAAATATATATATATATATATATATATATATATATATATATATATATATATATATATATATATATATATATATATATATATATATATATATATATATATATATATATATATATATATATATATATATATATATATATATATATATATATATATATATATATATAATACACAATTAAAAATAATGTTTTTGAATATGTGATAAGGAATTTAAAATGTTTAGTATTTAAAAGAGTTTAAATCTTTTTTAAATAAATCATTTTCTGCTTTAAGAATAATCAAATATTAAATTCTAGGTATTCTAATTAAAATTTTGTCCTTAATATTTTATTTAGTATTAATTTAAAAGTTAAGAATCAGAAAAGTTATTTTTGTGATATAAAATATGCGGTATAATAAAATGTACTATATTTTATAGATATAAAATATACTTTATGATTTAAAACATAAATTATCTATTTTATGTTTTCCCTTTCTATTTTATGAACTCTTTTAAAAATAACAATGCAATATTACCATTGTATCTTTATCATATCCACAATATACCTCCTTAAATTCCGTAATATCATTTGCTTTGAAATTAGTGTAACCAGCTTCCATCACTTTTCTTGAAAGAAATTTAATATCCTACAAAATATAGAATGTACTAGCATTTACAAAGAGAAAAATTATTTATTGAATACTATAAATGTTCATCAGCATCTTATTTTTAATCACAAAAATAAAAAAAATAATTCTGTTATTTTTTCTAATTATTTTGTCAATTATATCAGAAGTTATTAATATAATATATATGACATATTTATTTGAATCTATAGACTATCTCACAAATGTAATATATGTTCAAAAATAAAATTTTTTACAAGCTAAAAATAAAAGTAATTGAATAATAATGTGAAAAAGAATTATAAATCGTGTAGATTATAATATAAATACATGGCAATTTACATAACGTTTTTTTCATCAAGAAGTTATGAAAGAATTGAAGTAAATCTTTAACGGTCTCTTATCTAACTACATGTTAATTGACATATTTTTTCTATATATGTATAACATCTTATATTTATTGATAGTTTACCCCTTTTGATATAACAGCGTCGCAGTCATCCCACTTTTCTTTGTACTTGGCATCTGAAATAAAATTACATTTAATAGATTAATACTTGATCTCACAGCTTTTATAAAACAAATTAAAAATGCTACATTAGAGAAGTAATGCACACATAGAATGACATTGTTAACTAGTACAACCAAATTCGTTTGTAAAACTTTTAATGCTAAAATACAATTTTTTTATCAGTATAACATCATATTTAAAGAATACTTTCTAAACTAATAAATAATTGGAATTTCTGCGAAATAATAATTATTATGTTATATTTAATCCGAAAGAGATATTCCTTAATCCAAAAGAAATATTCTTATTTAGGGGAATGAATATATTAAAATGAAAAATAATGTTTTCCATGCATATTTTTCATGCAAAAATGCTCTTAATGCATATTTCTTATTATATTAAAGTGTTTTTCTATAAAATAAATTGACATCATTCAATACTTCTTTCTTTAAATCAAATTAAATTCGTCCTTATTAGTGTTTCTGTTTGAAAGGATTTGTCAATTGTCAAATCAAGACAGTCACAATATTTTATCTCGATAAATGGCTTTTATAACATCGAAATTTAATCTCACAAATGTTAGCAAAGAAATTAAAAACAGTATCTAATACATGTGATCATTTTTTATATTTTAATTTAAAATTTCAACTAGCTTCCAATATAATCTCATTGACATTAATATTTTTCTTACCAAGTTCTGTGTTACAGTGTCCGTACGTGAAGCAAGGAAACAAATGAGCTTCTTTAATTGCTTCACTCATAAAAATCAATCCGAAAATTAAACTAAAAGTAAATAATATATTTATAAAAGAAACCATTTTTATAAAACAATTTTCAGGGACTCAGAATGATGCCTGACCACTTTCAAGTTTATAATGTTAAGTAATTCATTAATGATGCCTATTTATAGTTTCAAATCATATATGAAATATTAAGTGTTACACAAATATATGGTAAACAATTGAGGAAATGAACTCTAAAAAAAATAAATATAATAAAAATGTAAGATACATTGTATGATTTGTGTTATAACGTGACAAATTAAATTTTCCTTATACATTATGTTATTCATTTTTGACCTAAAATAATTGAATGTTTCCATTCATTGTATGTTAGTATTGGGAATACTTTCCTTATTTTTTAACTATTGTTTTCATTTTCGATACTATAATAAGGGAAACACAAAATTATCCACATAATTTAAACCTGCTTCATGTGCAAATACTGTGCGATCACCCTCGGCGACTTTTTGAAAATCTTGCCAAGTGTGACCGTACGGTAAATTTTTACCAAAATTTGTTTTAATTATGGTGAAAAAAATCATATTTCTAATTTTGATAGCATAAAGAGAAGGGCATTAAATGTTTTCAATGTAAAAAATTTGTGGACATACGGCTTCATTGTGCCCAAAAACTGATTCTAAACCTGAAGTAGCTACAATGAATGTTAATGTAAGACCAAAACTGAATGATATGATGATAGCTAATTTAAGTGTTATTGTTCTAAATAGATACTGGAAGCCATGTAACTTTGGTTCATAAATCTTTCATTGATAAATTAAATGTCGAATTATTTTCGTGAAATTCTTCGACAAGTGGTTTTGGTAAATGTGTAGTGAAGCCGTTAGCTATTTTAAGAGAAATATTAAAATAAGATGATTTTAAGTGTGAGAAGAAAATATTTATGCGTTTGAAAATAATGTTCTGTCTTATTATGCCATTGTATGATTTAATGTAATTAATGGGTGAATCCTTATAATTAATGAAAACGAAATTAAGATTAAAAATAAATATCAGTGCATTAAAGAAATTAATAATTTATCAAGTCTACCATTGACGTAAACTTTTAATGAAGTTGAAATCAACATTGCAACTAGTATTCCAAGTATTTTTAAGGATAAGGTACAAAATTAGCTTCGAGTTATGTACCACGTAAAATAAAATCAACAGAATTTCAATTAGATATTTCATTAAAAAGTAATGAAGCTATCTTTCATCAACCCCATAGATTACCATTTTCAGAGAAAAAGATTGTTGATCAGAGACCCCTCTAATTTATTGAAGATAAATTAGATAGATTGCAGTAATCGTGTGTGTTTATTACAATCGATCTCAAAAATGGGTTTTTTAACGTAGATATAAACAAGGATAGTAGAAAATACACCTCATGGAGGGCAATACAAATTTCTTAAGGTTCCTTTTGGAACCTTAAGAAATTTGTCATGCTTCAAAGATTTCAAAGATTCAGAAATGCAGCCATGCTTCAAAGATTTATTAACAATATTTTCCGTCAACTAATTAATGAGGGTGTTGTTTTACCTTATATGGACGATATAATCATTTTGTCTTCCTCAACTGTAGAAAGAGTCGAACAGCTAGAAAAGATCTTAAATTTTGCGAGTCAATATGGACTTGAACTAAATTTAGAAAATCCCATTTTTTGAAGAAGAGCATTGAGTTTTTAGGCCATGTCATCGAAGAAGGCAATTTTTTTCCATCTTTTTTGAAAACCAAAGCTGTGCTTCATTTCCCTGAGCCATGTTATTTGAATCAGGTCCATAGTTGTTTTAAGGGATTGACTGGATATTTCAATGAAATTTATTCTAAAATATTCTATTAGTGCTAGACCATTGAGTGATTTTTGAAGGAAGATCGAAAATTTAAGTTTAGTGAAGAGGAAAGAAATTCTTAATCAATTAAAGGTTATTTTAGCTGAAAAGCCTTTGCTAAGTATATTCAACCCAAATTACGAAACTCATTTGCACTGTGACACCAGCGTAGAAGGATGTAGAGCTATTTTATTACAGAAATCCCCAAATGATAAAAATTTCCCTCCTACCTACTTCAAGAGTAAAAAAACAGCAGATGCCGAAAAGAAGTATTCCACTTGCGAACTTGAAGCTCTTGCAATTATGGAAGCCTTAAAAAGATTCCGTGTTTATATATTAGAGATTCAATTTAAAATAGTCACTGACTGTGCCGCATTCGAAAAGATTATGCAAAAAAGAGATTTGTTAACTCGTGTTGCTCGTTGGGCTTTATTTCTCTAAGAATTTAATTATAGTATTGAGCATCGTTCTGGTACAATAATGGCTCATGACGACGCATTCAGTAACACCTGATAACAGACAGTTGTAAGCGTATTTTGCACTTCAAGCGATAATATATACCGAAATTAAAATTAGCCCAAGATAATGATGATGAACTAAAAACGATCAGAGAACTATTAAAAATCTCAAGTTATGAAGATTATTTTGATAAAAATGGAGTTCTTTAAGAACTTGTTGATGATAAGGAATTAGTAGTTGTACCAAGAAGTATGCAGACGGAAACTATTAGAAGTGCGCATGAAAACGGATATACTGGAATCAAATATACAAAGAAAAGCAGTGCGGACCATTATTTCATTCCCAAACTTAAACAGAAAGTAGAAAATATCATATCTAACTTCGTTCATTGTATTCTTGTTAATCACAAAAGAAAAAAGAAGAAGGCGTATTACAACCATTGCATAAAAATGAAGTTCCTACATACACAAACCGTATTGATCATTTAGGACCCTTTGAAAGTACACATAAAAATTATAAATATGTTTTAACGATTATTAACACATTTACTAAGTTTGTTTGGATTTTCCCTATGAAGACCACAACATCTGCTGAAGTCATATCAAAATTAGAAACTCTAAAATCAGGCTTTGGAAATCCATTCCAAATAATTTCTGATATAAGTTTAACACATTTATCTCATGTGAATTTGAAGATTATTGCTCTAAAAAGAATTTTAAATATCATTTATTAACTACTGGTCTAACAAGAACTAACGGGCAAATTGAAAGGATCAACCAAACTACCATATCTGTACTTTCAAAGTTATCTTTAGAGAATGCAGCTCAGTGGTATAAATTTACGAACAAACCGCATGAAATGATTAATTCAACGTATCAATGAAGCATAGTTGAGCCTTTTGAGTTGTTTCTTGGTACGAAAATGACCATTAGAGGTCTTAGTAAGCTCAAAGAAATGATTGAAATGGAATTTCAAGCTACTTTTGATACTCAAAGAGATTAACTTAAAAAAGCATACTAAACAACAAATTTTTAAGATCCAAGAAAAAAACAGGAAGACGTATAATTTGAAAAGAAAAGAACAATATTCTTATGGAATAAACGAATTGGTCACTAATAAAAGTACTCAGTTTGGACCGCTGACTCTACTAAACTAAACTAAAATATTTAAAACCCTAGAAAGTTACTAAGTAAAAAGGATGCAGCACCTATGATGTAATAAACCGACTCAGCGTCCGCGACGTATCTGTTACGTCGCAATAAACTGGTCGAAAAGCGGCTCATGACGGCAGGGATACGTAGAAACTTTCCTGTTCGAATGCGGCCTGCGACGGCAGAGATACGTCGCAGAGTTTTCACCGAAAGCGGCCGCGACGTATATTTTCGCATAGTAGAAACCACTTATTTTTGCTTTTCCCCTAATAATCGGTGGTTTGATTATTCGGTCTTAATCCCTCAAACCACACTCCTTGGAGACTTTTCTTTGAAAACTACAACTCAGCCTGAGTTTCACGCCAAATATCTAAAATACTGATTATTTTTTCGCCAAAAATCAACTTTAAAATTTAATAATATATAAATTTGTAATTTAGAAATAAAATGCAAGTTTATACATTATAATTTTTAATTTTAGTTCCTAAGCTAATTGAATTAGACGATTTTATTACACAAAAATTTTAAATCCATATGTACTTTTATATTACTAACGAGCTTGCTTTCTTTTCTAAGTTAAATTTTAATAATTTTCCTGCTTATGCTAATTATTTCTTGCATCTTAGTTAATTTAATTCAGTTTTTATTGTTTTTGATGGCATTTTTTATCGACTAGTTATGACTGAAATGAACAAATAAATTTCGTAAATAGAAATTATTTAATTTCCAGTGAAAGAGCTCATGACTGTTATAGTAAAATCGATGTGTCGTCCATAGTAAATAACATTTACCTTAATGACTAAAATTCATTTAATTTGCGTTTTTATTTTTGTGAATTAGGAAAACATTTACAAATAAGTTTACTCTCTGCATATTGCTTTTTATT
This sequence comes from Latrodectus hesperus, assembly GCA_037975125.1. NCBI lineage: Eukaryota > Metazoa > Arthropoda > Arachnida > Araneae > Theridiidae > Latrodectus > Latrodectus hesperus. Next base: position 565,517 of record JAJQOW010000017.1, on the reverse strand, counting down.
TCGTTATTACTTTAATTTCTTTTTACATACACTTCAAATGTTGATAATAAAACAAAAGTATCATCTTAAGGCAATAGTATAACATGATTGTCTCATAAGTGTGTAGCCAAGAATATTATACATGTGTTATTTCTTTTTAATGAAACATAATATTGAAAAATATATCAACACTATTTACTGTTGCACCATATAAAGCCCTTATTTTAATATAACAGTATTAAAACGATACTATTTCTTAAAAATTTAACTATATTAGAAATTTTCTCGATTAAAAAATAAACTACAATATATCTGATATTATCTTTGCTCTGCTGTGAAAATCATTTTATTCTATATATTTGTTTTATTTGCATACATGTAATAATTTTTCTAGATGACGTAACGATAATATTTAATAAAATAAAATTCCTTACTAGAAATTTATTGCAGATTTAAAACAAAATAGATTTATGAGGAATATAAATAATCAAATTTTTAAACAGTAAACTGTTCAGAAGCAAAATAATGGAATTTTATATTTAAAGATGAGATAAACTTTTTAATGCCGAAAATATTTTTAGCTCTTTTATTTCAGAAGGTGTGTGAAATGGAATGATCCTATCGAAATAGTGTATTAGTGAATCGAAATCACATATTAATGCTACAATCTAAGCAATTAAATTTTTAACCTACAGAAAATAATTATTTTATTACCAAATTTATTTTTAAAATAAGAAAATTATTAATACGTTAGTTTTACAAATAATTATCTTTTAACGCGATCCATATTAGGTATAAAAGAAATTTTTAAATATAATAATCTTAACCAGAGAATTTCTTGTTGTCAAATGTGGTTATATATTTACTTTACTCTTCTTATTTGAATTAAAAATTTATTTTTCTGGTTTATATTTGAAAAATAAAATGGTATATTCCATATATGATTGATTGTGTTATTTAAATTTAAAAATATAATATAACGCATTATATATCTCAAATAAACTTCTTTTATAAAAAATAAAGTTTTGAAAACAAAGAACACACATTCACTTTGAAAAATCTGAATGAAATAGTATACTAAAGTTATCTAACTATAGAAATCATAGAATGTTTAATGCCGAAGTTTAAATTAAGTTGTGTTGTTACAATCTGAATTAACGATAACAAGATATAGATGATATAAATATGCTTAATTATATTAAAGGGCCATAATTGATTACAGAAATAAAATGAAGTTCAAAATGAGATATTTGCTTAGAAATAAATTAATTAGCTGTTCAAATTATGACAACAATTTTTTTTATTTTCCTAAAATACATATGAATTTGAGCTCGCAAAATAATCATTGTTTATTATAAAATGTAATATTAATACAATATTTAAATTGCTAGCTAATCTTTTTTATAGGAATATGGTGTTATTTATTTGAGTAAAAATAAGCCATTTTAAAGAAAGTTAAAAAATTCAGGGCAAACTTATAGTACATTAGTTATATGATGATCTAAAAATATATTTATAAAAAATGATTCATTATTGAATATTCATTAACGTTCATAAAACTGATCAATTTAGAGTTAAAGGCTTGGACTGAATTTATAAAATAAATAAATAAATAAAACAGTAATCTTTAGATACCAAACATTACTTTTTCGCCTTCAGTAAATTTGTGATAATCTAAAACATTAATGTTTTTCTAAACTAGTAATAGATAAATATTAAGAATAGAAAAATAAATGATTTTAAAAATTTTTGTTGTTTAGCTTTTCAAGTCTTAAGAAAATATCGCTGTCAATTTAAGTAATGATTACTTTTTCAATTTTGATAATATTTTTCGATTTTTATTCTTGATATATAACTTTGTGACATTTATTATATTGAAAGCATAATACTGTTTTAGCACATTTTATATAAATTTTTTTGTACGCCGGCTCCCATTTCAACGACCTTACAATATAGAAAAGAATACTTGCATTTTTTATACGTAAAAATTCATTTGAATTTTGAAAACGTTTGAGATAATTTTTAAAAAAGGAACTACATGATTAAATTCAAATTTTCAGACTTAACTTCAGATTTAGGTATTTATCTGTTCAGTCATTAAATCATTTATTAATGTTAATGTTAGCAATACAAAATAACAAAAACTGAAATAAAATTATTCTTTCAAAAAATAAAATGTAGTTGAAATGCAATCAAGAATATTAAATTTGAATTATTAACGCAATTTTTGAAATTTTCTGTTTTCAGAATTTTTAAAATTTAAAATAAATTGCTGTTTGGAAATTTTCTATCCAAAATTCTACCTTACTTATATAAAAAAAGAGAAAATTTATAAAGTTGAAAATTTTTATAAGATTCCTGTAATCTTTTATGATTTGATAAGCAAAATTTGTTTTGTATCATTTTGTTTCTATCATATTGATACTACTATATTTTTTTATTATGCAGCAGTAGCTATAAATAGCTCCTATAGTATTCAAACATTTTTCACTTAATTATTTCCTTTCCTTAAAACTTTGCGAAGTTTTTTATCACAGATAGTTGAATACTAAAGGATGAGGTATTAAATTTATTTTCTCTACAATTTTTACAGGTATTCGACTATTAACAGTACTGTTTCAAACAGCTTCCCATATATCCCCTGTATATACGTCAAGACTTCGTTTCAAGGAAGATAATTCATTGCATATGTGGCTTTCTGTGTGGTTAAAGATGTTTCCATTTAGTTACAGATAGAATGAAAGGGGATTTTCTATTTCACCAGATTGCTTCATAATAATAGAATATTATTTTGAGTTAATGAGAATAACTATATTGAATACTTAACAAATAATGTGTCTTAGGCAATTTATTTTTCGTCCATCACTTGGAATTCTTTTCGATTAAAATACAACTTTAATTTAATAAATGTCTTGTTAAAAATATCTAAATAATGTTTTTCTAATATGTAAGAAAAAAATTGTAAAAGTAATAAATGATTTTATTATATTGTTTTAGAATGTAAATATGTAAGAAATATAATTTAGAAAGTACACAATCAGCAAATATAATGTGTTAAAATTTCTTATACAGAACAATGTTGATGCAAGTTTATCTACATGTATTTTGCATTAAATAGTTTTATTTTCATATACAATAATACAGAAATGAAAATTAATCCTTTTTTTTGTAAATATTTAATTTTTTTGGGCTAAAAAACTTTTCCAAATATTTAAATATAAAGTGAAAGTAATTTTTCAGATATATTATAAACCAAGAACATTATACACATTTATTCACAATGTTATGCCAATTTCTTAATGTTATGTTTAATTGTTTAAACTTAAAACATTTATAGATGAATAAATTAAAAAGTTTTAATTAATGTTTTTGAAAATAACATTATAAAAATTGAAAAATAATTAAGCCTTTTATTTTCATATAAACACCACACTAATTACTACATAGATGTATTTATATAAAGTAAAAATTTGTTTGTGTTAAGAAAAATATAATGTGAGAAAATGTGTTTTTCTGACATTATTTTTTCTTACAGTAATAAAAATTTGAAAATCTTCTGTATCTTCAAAAAGAGAAATTTCTATTACACAGAAAATAATAAATATACAAGAAAATGTGACAAGCAACTTTCTTAATTAAACTGCGTAAGAAATATAAAACATCATAATTTGTGGATACCGTTTTTCTTTGAATTTCATATTATTTACCACGTCAACCTAAAAACACTGAGGAATATCTTCAATCATTTTCAATTACACAAAAAACAGTTATTTATTAATATTTTTTTCTTTTTAAATTTTATACAAAAAAAGATATACGTTTTCGTTTTAACCACTTTTATTGGGATGTACAATTCTTCCAGGCAAATACATACAAGCGAGATAGGGTAGTTAGTAGTTAGTAGTAAGTGACATCCCCACCCTCTAAATTGAGCGATGTGACAGTTTTCAGGGGGGTAGGAAATGTTCCCAATGAGAATTCGAAACAGTCGACGATTTTTGTATGGTTTAGGAAAGTGGCTGTGGAACGAAAAAGGAAACATTTTTCGCAGATTCTTGAAATTTTCTGAGCCGCTGAGTCGGTTAAAGAAGAAAGTCATGAAGGACCTAACTGTACCACGACATGTGCTGAATTTCTGAAACCCTGGTACAGTATGCCAAAAGACGATGATGTTATGCAAATTAGGGTTAAATTAAACTCGAATTGTTGAAGGATAGTCTGAAGTCGAAATGACTAAAATAAAGCTAAGCGATAAACTGATTCATTTCTTTATTTCAGATCTATAAGAAGTAATATAAATAGTTTCCTCGCAACCCATCTAAGAACTGTAACTGTATTTTCTGGTACCTCTAATTTAATACAAAATGATATTATTGCATCGATAAAAAGCATTGTAATTTCAGAAATTAGAAAAAAAGGTAAAAGAAACGCCATTCGTTGATATTCTGCTGGATGAAACATCTGACAAATCTCACAAATCGCAATTATCGGTTGTGCTACGGTATGTTAATAATTGTTGTTCTCCAGTGGAATAATTTCTGTTTTTGAAAGATTTTAGTGATGATCGTTCAGCAGAAGCTTTGTGTAATGTTGTGAAAGAAACGATTTTAAGTTGGGGGGTAAGAACAAAGTGATTGCTCAAACGTACGATGGGGCGACAGTCATGCCAGGAGCGTTGAATGGGACGCAGAAAAAATTAAAAGACATTTTCCCAGAAGCTATGTTTGTGCATTGTTGCGCACATGTACTTAATTTAGTTCTGTCGCAATCTGTATTGTTTATAAAATATTGTAAATTATACATTTCTTTGCAACAATTTCTGGCATAGCTTCGTTTTTTCGGTGTCAACAAAAAGAAATTATGTTTTAAATTAAATTATTAAAAGAATATTTTCAAAATTAGCTACAACATATTGGAATTATTCATCTCGTTTGTTAAATACCCTACAAAGCGAAAGGCAAGGCCTATCTGATTTATTTGAAAATATTATTGAGAATCCGGAAGGCTGGGATAACGATACAATTAATATTGCAAAGAGTTATCACATGTTTTTTGAAGAATTTAGTGGTAATTTTCTCTTAAATATTTTTCCCAAAGTATTTAGTTATACTGATGTTCTATTTGATATTTTACAAGAAACTAATTTTGATATAGCTATTATAATCAAAAAGTAGAAGAAGTAAGCGATGCAATTCAAAATATGCGAACTTCTGTTGCATTTGATGAAGTTTTTGAAGAGACTGTTTCTGTAGTGGGTCCCCTAAATTAAAAAAACGTCGTGTAAATTTACAAAACTCAAGTGTAAACCAACATTATAAAAATTTATATGAAATAATGGACACTATTTTCAGTTAGATGTTCGTTTTAAAAAATTAAATTCCCTAAAATTTTTTAACCATTGAGTTTTAGTTTTTTTTTATGAAAATTCAAAGTAAATTTTCAAACGAATACCTTAATGCGTTAAGGAACGCTTATGCAAAACATTTCGATTTTGTAAAGCTAACCAATGAATTATGCGTTCTTTATCATAGTAAGTCATACCACGAAATGAATTTATCGAAACTTATTCAGCATATAATGCTGAATGATTTGACTTCGGTGGAGAGATCATTTTCAGTATTGAAAAGAGTAAAAATTGTGCACCCAAAACAATGTACCAGGATAGATTCAGCAATTGATCTCCAATAACAATAGAAAAGGAAGTGTTACACTTTTCCAGTCATAACCAGAGTTTTTTATCATGTTATTGATGATTTTGTTAGTAAGACGGATAGACGTATGGATTTTGCTTACAAAAGAATAATAAAAAGTTAAAGAAGTGTTTAATGTAGATTTTTATGACTTTATTATTATTGTTGTTGTTCTCTGCACGCCTCTGCTACCTACGTACTTACCTATCTGCAGTATTTTTTCATTGATTGAGAGTTGAGAATTTATTTTATATAATGTGAATAAAATGAGCCACCAGTGAATATAGTCTCTCTTATATGAAGAAAAATTTTCCCCCTGAAACTTGCGAAGAAATCAAGATATATCACCAATCAAGAGAAATATTACAAAACCATCCAGTTCTAATTATTTGGCAAATTTTAATTAATTTGATTGTTTATAAATTACTAATTATTCTAATTATTTGGCAACGTTTACACGTCTTTTTTCTGCAAATATACTTTGTTATTTGCTGAGATTGTACATCTTGTAATTTGTTATCCATTTAAAATAATTAGCCTGAAAACATATTTTAGTTTTGGATATTAGCTTGCTCACATTTACTGTAAAATGTATCATAATCTATTTAATTTTCTTTTGAATTTTTGAGGTAATTTGGAAAACATCAATTTCAATGAAAATCATTTCAGAAAATGATACGTTTTTGAAAATTTACTAAAATATTTCAATTTTTTTTATACATTTCGTGAACAAAACTGTTTATATGAATTGTAAATCCAATAGCTAATAGAATAATATGAAACAAAATACTTTTGCTGTAAAACATCTGAATTTTTTCGGTATCTACTCATTATAACGAAAAGAAAGAGCAGGTGAAATTTCATGGTATCGACTGAAAAACCATGCATAAATAATCGAATATAATTCTTGATTATTTTAAAGAAATAAAGAAATCACGAATCAGTGACTTTGATAAACCAATTACAATTTAGACATTTAAACCTATTATGCCCAAATATTGTGCCTGCTTGCCATTTCAATATTGCATTTCACCTGTTCGTAAGCAAAATATTGTTTTCATTACTGAGAATTCAAAATTTAAAAATAAGATATTTTGTTATTTTCGTTCGGTAATTGTAAAAACTTAATTAAAATTATATATGCAATAAAAGTGATATTTTCTCTTATTTTATAACTTTTTTTCTATACCCATTCGGAATAATGCAGGTAAATAACATACCTTTTTTTTGAAATCTTCAACGGTTTCCTGAATTACTAACGTCAATAAAATATATTTTAGAAATGAATTTATTTTTGCAAGTTTCAATACAAAGCTAATTTAACTTAACTAAATAAATTTGACATTGTATTTTATATAAAATTTAATTAAAATTTAAGCAAAAATTCATGAATAATAATTTTCTAAAATTTGTTCTATTTACATGGTTTAATATTTTCAAAATATTTAAATATTTTCCTTTAAATATAATTTTGCTAGACTTTAAAATACACCCAAGGTTTTCTTAGTAAATATTGGTATATAAAAGAATTTCATTGTATCACAAATTTATCAGTTCGGATATTAGTGAAAATAATAAAAGTCTCTCGTCTGTTCTAAAAGAAACAAAGTTTGCTGTGGAAAATCAATAATTACCACTTATGGACTGACCAGACACAAATATTGCTTAGAAAACTGATTTAAAAAATATTTTATAATTATTTCACAAATGATAAAATTTTCGAATAAATATACGTACATGCCATGGATTGTGTTAATTCTTCTTTTAAAACAACATTTTTTTGTTTGTTAAATAATAAAGTATGCATTGAAATCAATAGTACAAGATAAAAGATACTCAAATCTATAAAAAAACAAAACATTATTCCAACATATGCAAAGCATCTTGAAAATGTTAGCCTCATTTTTAAAAATGTAGATAATACAAATGCTTGATTTGGTGCCTAAATTTTCATGACATTTGTCAGTGGAATTCCACATGTGCACATTTTCACTCTTAGAATATCAATTAGGAATTCAGTTAATAAATTGTTTGAAGGTTCTAATGTATATTTTTTATTTCATTTTAATATATTTAATTAGTTTAAATTTTAAATACTTAAATGTGATAATATATGTATGATTCATTTACGAGTATTCACAGATATGTTTAATGTTACAATTTACAAAATACTTATTTTTGGTAAAGAGATAAATTATTAATATAAATATGCAAATTATATTTGAAAAAATAAACATGCGTTTGCTTATTTAACTATGGAAAAGTTCAAAAGAGAATATTCTTTATACTTCACATTCCTTTATTATATATTATATAGCAAGTAATTTTTTGTTGATGTAACTATGCCATTTTATTAAGAATTTTTGTATGATATTTTAAATAGTTATAATTTATAATTAAAATGCATTAATTAGAATTTCATTGCCTTGAATATAAATTTTCAACAACGTCCATCATTGTGCATCTGTTCAAAACTATCACTTCCACAGATCTAAAATAAAAGAAAAGTAGAGATATGAAATAAATAATTGAGATACATAAGTAAATGCATTAATATCTGTATCTACCAGTGACTTAATAATGTATAAATTCTACCTAAACACCAACATTTTCATAAAATACATATTGCATTTCAAAGTGATAAAAACTTTTGAGAAAATATCAAAAAAACTATGAGGTGATAAATACCCCAATATTCATTAACTATTCAAGCAAAGAAATATGAACAATGTTACTAAAAGCAAAATCACTTGAAGGGAAGAAAAAGGAATTTATAAATAATTAGCATTTCAGCGTACGTAATTGAGACCAATGAATGTTGAAGCACATAATAAAATAAGAATTGTATAGTACATTTCTCAAATAGAAACCACTTTTTAAATTAAGAAACTTCAGAATATCATGTTAAATCTAAAATAATTAGAAAAATATTCTTAAACCTAAAATATTAAATCGGATAGTGGCAGAATAATTGCATATTAAAAATGCTAATTATTGTTCTGAGAAGTTGTCTTTTGAAATTCGAATGCAAATACAGAGAGTTTTAAATATGTTATTTGACCAAGTATCTCAATCTTTAGTACCTCAATAGGTCAGTTTTGCAAAATTGAGCACTCACGTTATGGACTATTTGTCAGGAAATGAATTGATTTGTATTATTCAATATGTGTGTTCATACAATGTCAAAATAATTTTAAGACTTGTGGAAGACAGACTAATAAAAAATGAGACCATCTAAAGTCTGACATCCTACAAAATATAGAAACTGATAGCATTCACAAAGAGAAAAATTAATTGTTAAGTATTATATATGATTTTGAATACCTTACTTCTAATCAGAGACATAAGAAATGTATTTAGATTAAGATATCGTTTCAAATAAATTATTATATCATTTATATCCGTAAATATTAACATATAATATATATATATATATATATATATATATATATATATATATATATATATATATATATATATATATATATATATATATATATATATATATATATGGCATTTATTTTAATCTATATAGTGATATTTTAAGATATAAATACAAGGAAACTTAATTGCAGATTTTTTCTCATATAACGTTAGATTACAATTCATATAAACCTCTTTCAATTATCATACCAAAATCCACCTGTTAATTTATCTATTTGTAAAAACATAGGCTTAACATCTTATATTTATTGATAGTTTACCATTTTCAGAAGACTAGCATTGCAATCATCCCAATTATTTTTGTGTAATAAACATATGAAATAAAATAACATTTAATAAATTAATACTTGATCTCACACAGTTTTTAGAAAACATATGAAAAATACTAAATTAGAATAACAAAAAATGATAATATTAAATAGCATAACCAAATTATACTGTGAAAATTGTAATGCTAGAATACAAATTTTTTGATCTACATAATATTTTATTTGAAGAAATTCACCGATGTAATTTTTCATCTAATAAATTATTAGAATTTCTGTGAAATAATAATTATTAATATTGTATTTAATACAAAAAAGGATATTCCTTAATTTAAAACAAATATTCTCACCGAGAGGAATAAATGTATTACAAAGGAAAATACTATTTTAAATTATTAATGCATACTTTTTAAAACATTAAAATATTTTGCTATGAAATAAATTGACTTCTCATTCAATACTTCTTTCTTAAAATCTAATTAAGTTTGTTCTTATAAGATCTTAATTATGTCCAGAATTAAATATGTTCTAATCTTAGAGTTTCTGTTTGAAAGAATCTATTAATTGCCGAGTCAAAACTGTCACACAGTATTCTATCTTGATAAATGACTTTTGTAACACGAAAATTTAGTCTCATGAATATTAACAAACAAGTTTAAAGCAGTATTTTTCTAAAACATGAAATCATTTTTGAAATGTTAATTTAAAAATTCTGATAGGTTTCTTTTAAATATTCATTGAAATTAATATTTTTCTTACCAAACTCTCTACAGCTAGCATAAGTAAAGCAATATAGATACATTTGATCAAATGCTTCATCCGTAAAAATCAAACATAAAATTAAACTAAAAGTCAATATTATATTTATACAAGAATCCATTTTTATAAAACAGTTTTAAAAGACGCAAAATAATTCTACTGCTAAAACTGTTATAATTTTAAATAACTTATTTGCGATAAGTATTTATGGTTTCAAAACATGTATAAAATTTTTAACGTTAAACAAATATATTGGAAATAATTGAGGAAATGCATTCTAAGAAAAAACTGAAAAGCAATTAAATGCAAACATAATTGTGTGATATGTATTGCTACTTGACAAGGTTAATTTTACTTATTCATTATGCTTTTTATTTTTGACCAAAAGCAGTGAATGAATTTCTATTCATAGAAGATGAGTGTTGAGATCACTTTCCTTGTTTTTTTAATGAAATAATTGTTTTAATTTTTGATTTTGTATTTTAGGAAACACAAAATTAAGCTCGTGATTTAAAACTGTTTTATGTTCAAATAAATCTGATTTAAATAGACAATATGTATATTATTTCCTGTGTTGCATTTTATTTAGATATCATGTCAAACAGTTATCCATTCCTAATAGCATATTCATAAACTAATGATTAAATAATTCTTTCATTTTTATAATTTCGTATTATTAGAAATGTGAATTTTGAATAGGCAAAAAAACGCAATTAACCAAATATTTTATCAAAACTTAAAAATTAAAAAAAATGTTTGTTATTATTTTTAGAATTTTTAAGTTTTGAAGATTAAGAAAAAAGTATAAATAGAGAGTAAAATTAAATATTCATAAATTTTTTAAGTAAATCTCTGTATATTTTATTGTGATTCATAGAACAAATATTGTTAATTTTTCAGCGTAATAGAATTAATGAATAAAGTTGATTTTCTTGAAAATAATTTTATGTAGAAATATTATCAATTGTGAAAACTTGCAAGCATCATGTATGTAATACCAATCATATCAAGCAAATTCAAACTCAAATTATTTGGAAATGCTTTAATACGAGGAAGAAGTTTTAGTACAATTATGCCTATTTTATCTCCTGTAGGATTTAACACTACTCATTTGATATAAACTAAATTTAAATAAACTAATTTGATTCAACTTAAACAAAATTAATTTAATATGATCTAAATTTAAATAAGCATAACATGAATAATTTTACTCCTTGTGTATAGTGTCTGATATAAGCAATATTTTTCTTTATATTGTAAAATTATGTCAATATAATGTTTCAAACGAAAGATCTTTTAAAATTTTAGGTATCCCCAAAATAGGTAATGTATAAAGTTTTTTTAAAACATTTCTACCTAAATTGTAAAATGATCGACGTTATTTGTCCAATAACAGTGCTTAAGAGTTACCACAAAAGGGCATATTTAATTGAAATTTTGCGCATTTAATAGCATGAGATGGTTGTTTTATTTTTAGGAAAAAATCTTTACAAGATCTAATCTTTCTAAGAGATCTTTACGTACATGATTTTTTACGTAATACTTTAATTAATTAATTTTTATTCTTCAGAAAATGTAGATGAATATCGTAATGCTAATTTCTATGAGTCTCATTCATCTTCAGCATTTTTAAACAGTGGTTACCGATAGACGTATTTAGTAACAATTTTTGTTAGTCTTATTTTAATTTTATTAAAACAGTTAGCATGATGAGATTATGAAATTAAAAATGAGTAATATAAGATAAAGCAAATAAAATTCTGTATAAACGGCTTAACATTTATTTCTAATTTAGAGAACTAAAGGGTTAAAATTTTAAGATTCTATAGGGGTTGGAAAGTTTTATGACCTTAAAGGTTTAATAAATAAGAAATACATTTAAAAATGTGTTATATTATAGAGTAAGTTCTCGGCGTATCTTTAATCACGCCATTTTTGGTAACCTTTTTTCTTGTTGTCTCAATGTTGTACTGTTAAGCAAATCTGCGCTGCAAAAATACGCAGGACAACAAACGCTTTATTTTTAATTCTTTTGTATTTGATTAACGCACATTTTGATCCATAGCGACTTGGAGGTGAACCAGGGAAGAATAATTTCTAAAGTTCGAAGCCTCTCTTATCGAAGTAGATCATGACATTCAAAAATTAGAGGTAAGTCTTTACACATCTATTAACAAGTTAAAAACTCTGTGGAAAACAAAAGTGTTGAATCTATTATCAGTGATCAACTAAAAAAAATTTTATAAAACTTCCGAAAATCCCACTTCCGTTTTTCAGCTGAAAATTTGAGTTGAAACTTATTCAAAACGCTATTTAATAGCCTAATTAGAAAAAATTCTGAACTTTCTAAAAATGAATAATTAAATTATTCATGCAGATTGCTTAACGGAAAAGCTTAAATCATAGAAACTGTTGCCGATAACTTTTCTTCTCCCTTAGTTTTAGAGCAACGCTATGAAAACAAAAGAATAATTGTTAACTGTCATATCAAAAACATTTTAAATCTTTATCCCTTAAAAGATGAATCAAGTAAAGATTTCCACAACATACTGGACACCATTTTGAAAAATCTTAGATCTTTAAAAATCTTAGGTTTCTCTAGAGGTAAATTATCAAATGCTTCATTGTTACATATTATACTTGATAAATAAGATCAATACTCTCGCAAACAATTCGAATTAACGTTAAAAGACAACGATGTACCCAAATTTGATGATTTCCTGGAAGTCTTAGAAATGAGATGCCAAATTTTAATCAATGTTCTCTTAAACAAACACACACGCATTTCATCTAAATTTAATGTGGCCTAATCGAAATCTTTTTTGGAACACTCAGACAAATCTCTTGAATTTTGTATTGCTTGTAAAACACAAACACATGCGCTGTATCTTTGTAATATATTTGAATAAATGAAATATTATCTGAAAGATTTGATTTATTTAAAAAATTGACTTTGTAAAAATTGCTTAAGTGGATTTTATTCATTAGCTAGATGTAACTACTTACGTTCTTGTTTTGTTTGTAGAAAGAAATTAGACCATCACTCATTCCTTCTTACATATTTCACACCGCCAATGACAAATAGGCATAGCAATCGAGAGAATGAACACATACTCTTGATGCCAACGCTATATCATGATAAAAATCAACAAATTAACACTTCAGAATCAATTGATATGCAAGTCCCTGAAAATCCTCAACTTTCGTTTTTCTGCAACGGAAAGAAGATTATTTTAATAAACACTACAATAGTACATGTCAGAGACACACGGGGGATTCTACCAGGACCTTCTGCTCATTAAGAGGCGTCCTTGATTCTGCCAGTGAGTCATATTTCTTATTTTTCCACTGGCTGGTAATATTTCCTGTTTTTTCGCTGGCTGATTTATGATGTTTGAGAAAAAATTAATACCCCAATTACTGGTTTGAATGTTACACCTATAAATGTAAAGAAAAATATTTAATTTTTTTATCGAATTAAAATAAGGATTCACTATAGGATGTGTGAACTTATTAACTTTTCCCAAGTTTACAAAATTCACACCTTCTTAAAGATTAAATATTTCGAACTTAAAACTTCCAAGTGAAGTTAAACTAGCTGGTCCATTATTTTGTATTCGTCAAAAATTAGACATCCTTTTAGGTACAGATTTAATCTTTTCACTATTGAGAATGAAGATAAATTAAAGATAGCATACAACTTATTCTTTCAATAAAGTTGTTTTGTTTTCTTTTTCAGGTGTTATTTCAGACAATGCTACTTATAATACCCGAAAACAATATTTTTTAACTCAAAACTTAGACATTCTTAATAAAACTCTCAAACATTTTAGTGAAATTGAAGAAGTAGAAACAAATGAAATTCTCTATGATGATTTAAAGTAATGTAACGAATATTTCGTAAAATTTCATTATAGAAAACCGAAAATAGATACGTAGTGGAAATGCCATTTAAACCGAAGATATGTTAGGAATTTCTTAAGCAATTGCATTAAAAATATTAAACCAGTTATAAGTACGTTTAGAACGCGATCCCTCTATTCGAACACTATTCAGATTTTCTCAGTGAGTATGAATTATTAGAACATATGGTAGAGTTGAAATAATATTCAAAAATCGAAGACGGATACTACGTATCGCATCACGGTGTGTTACGTAAATCAAGTAAAACTACTAAACTTAGCATAGTTCTTAACGCGAGTATTAAAATATCTAACGGAAATTCTTTATACGATCTACTGAGCAAGGGAGGAGTGCTTCAAGATCTCTTCTTGATTCTAATAAGATTTAGAAAACATGTTTATCCATTTACTGCAAGTATAAAACAGATGCTCCGAATGATTGAAGTTCATCATTCGCAAATTAAACTTCAAAAAATTCTATAGTAAAACCACACCCGTTAAATTTTTTTAGTTATGAACGATATGAAACCACATCCTCTTCATCGCTTCCTTTGTTGTTAAACAACAAAGATTCTGCAACAGCTTTTTATAGAGGAGGAAAATAACTTTCCTTTAGCTTCAAAGGCAGAACTTTAAGATTTTTACATGGATGATTGCCTCTCCGATCCTTTAAAACTTTGCGAGTTTGAAAAACTTAAATCAGAATTAACACAGCTGCTCTACTGAAAAAACATGACTTTGCACAAGTGGTGTTCCAACAGAACTTCATCAACTAAACTTAAGGAATTCACGTTTAAGCTAAGTTCTGAATAAATAATGGTCAAAACTCTAGGAATATTTTGGAACAGAAAGTGATTCCTTTACGTTAAGGTTAAGCACCAGCACAGATTGGGTTCGCTCCCCCCATGGGCCACCATTCTCTCAGGACTAGGTACAGAGAATCAGGCTTGTGCAATAACAGCCAGCACAGACTGCAATTACACCAAACAGGATGTGTTTTACGAATTGCTTGCATATGACCCCTTTAGACTCTTAGGACCGATCACTGTCAAATAAAAAATATTCATGCAGCAACTGTGGTTACTCAAACTGGACTGGAACGAAATTCTACCACCAGATGTGTCCAAACAAAGGAAAAAATTCATAAAATCTTTGCCGGATGTAGAATTCATGCATGTTCTCAGATTTATTTTGCTAGTTAGCACAAAATTTATAATGTTACATGGATTTGCAGACGCATCTTCAAAGGCGTATGGTGCTGTGATTTATATAAGAAACAGTATCTACACATTTTCTATGAGATAATAAGCTAACTTTTATGCAGTAAATCACCGGTAGACGCCACCAAATCCATGACGATTCCAAGACTTGACTTTTGCTCCTGTTTGCTTCTTTCAAATTTCGCATAGAAAGTTATTGTTACAATAAGACTACAAATAGTATCTGTCATACTATATTCAGACTCTACTATAACCCTCGCTTGGATAAACTCTCCTTCAAACTTACTCAAGATATATTTTAGCAACCAAGTGACGAATTCAGCTCGAAAGACTTTCAATGGCATCAGAGCATAATCATGCTGACTTACTTTATAGAAGAATCGATATTAAAGCCGTCGCAACCAGCAAAGTGTGTCTTAAAGGACCAGATATTTCAAAATTAATTTTACTTGTCTTTCAGACAGTATAAATTTCTAGTGTCCCAACCGACAAAAATTTTATGGATGAACTCAAGAGTATTTCTAAAATTACTTTAACTTCAATTAATGACTTTAAATTTTTAAATGATTTACTCAATATCACTAATAATTATCATAAACTTATCAGAATTCTAGCATTTATTTTAAGGTTCTTCCGAAAGAATAAATTTTCTGGAAAGAAAATGGAATTATTTAAATAAGAGGAATACAAAAACTCAGAAAATATGCTTTTAAAAGAGTATAGGTAAAGTATTTTTCTTTGGAGAAATCTGCTTTAAAAATGGGACTGCCAGTCCCATAAAATAAGTTGAAAATTTTTATTCCATTTATAGATTCATCCGAAGGATTGATTAGAGTAGGTGGCAAACTTTCGCATTCTAATTTAAACTTTAATCAAAAATGTCCCATCATTCTGTCGGCCGGAAACAAATCAGTTAAACTTATATTTTAATATTACCAAAAATGGGATTTTCATGTTGGCCCTCTAGCCCCTTCCTAAATATTGTTCGTTTAAAATGTTGTTGGCAAAAGTAGAGCACGCAAAGTAGTTCAAGAAAGTATCGAATGCTTTTTAAACAAGCCAATTGTCGCTAATCAGATTTATGGGGTACTTGCTGAAAAAACCACACCTAGTTCAGCATTTTTAACATTGGTATTGACTTATGTGGGTCTTATGAAGTAAAATATTAAGTAGTAAAGACAGAGAGTAGATACTCTTCAAAACTTATATGTCTCTTTTTATATGTTAACCAATGCTGTACACTGAGAATTGGTCTCGGACTTCATTTGAAGCTTTAATCGCTATATTGAAAAGGTTTTCTTGAGCATAGTGGAAAAAGCCCTATCATTTTTAGCGATAATATGACTAATTTTACTGGTACTTCCACAGAGATTTAATGTTTAAATAAATACAACTAGGAGAAGACGTTTCGCATATGCTTTCCTCCGAAGGTATCAGTTGGAAATCTTTGCCCTCAAGGGCTCCCAATTTTGGTAGTATTTGGGAGCCAAGCCTTAAATCTTATAAATATGATTTTAAGAGAGTGGTAGCTCTCCACCAGGATAAGGTTCGTAGAACCTTATAACTGTGATCACTATAACTGTGATCATATAACTGTGATCACTCAGTCTCTCAAATTGAGGGGATTCTTAATTCATGACACTTAGTTCCTCTACCCTTCGATACTAAAGAATTTTCATTTTTTTAACTTCAGGCCACTTCCTAATAGGAAAACCTATAAATTGTATCCCAGATCCTAACTTTATTGATAAGTGATACAATCTTCTTACTAGATGTGGCAAAGGACTAAAAAATTAATACAAACTATTTTGAAACACTGGCAAAACAGTTATTTCAGTCATTTACAACAGCGTTCAAATTGGCTGATTAAAAAACAAAATTTAAGTCCTGGTATCTTAGTTTCACTAAAAGACATTCAACTTCCAACTTACCAATGGCCTTTATAGGTCAAATCATTAATTACAGGCCTAGACGGCAATGTCAGAGTAGCAGATATTCGCTCAACAAAGATAAATATTAGAAGATTTACCTCTAAAATTTGTATTTTGCTTATTATAGATAATTTTCAATCAAATTGAAAAGTTCATTTGTATTTGTTAAATCATTATGCTAGTTGTATTCATTATATTGATTATCATTATTATATTATTTTTTATTTCTATGTTAATTAGTGATGTAACTTTATATTTTTCTTTGAAACACATGTCGTTTTCAATGTTGAGTGGGATGTTCAGTATTTGTAATGTACAACATTGTCTATGGAGTATCCTCCTAGGCGGATTCTGTAATCACGCTATTTTCGGCAACCCTTTTTCTTATTAATCTCAATGCTCTACTTTTAAGCTAAACCACGCTACGAAAATTAGCAGCAAAATGAGCTCTTTATTTCTAATTCTTTTTCATGTAATTCATGCAACCTTCCCACAGTGTATATGTTTATGTAATTTTTCTGATCACAGAGCATCCAAACAGTAAATTATTGATATCTCATTTATTTCGATTTGATGGTTTTTCATTCGTACATATAATAAGGGATAAAAAAATGTTGACTTTGTCTTAAGGGAAATAATTTTGCTCTTCTACTGATGTTGTGGCTAATCCTTCTTTTCTCCGACGAAGTCAGACAAGGTCCATAAGACCACTGACCCAAAGAAAATCTGATACAAAAAGGTTGTTAAAGGGGGAAGAATAAAGGTCCTTCTTGGTGAGCCCCATGCAGTCAAGAAAATGTTCAGGGAGGCTCGTTGTGCTCGGCATTTTGGGCATAATGAGTAGGTCTTCCTCCCCTCTTAAAAATGGGAGACATTTTATGTGGCATCTTTTGAGTCTTGTTATTGCAGTTCGGGTCACTCTGTCGCAGTTGAGACTGAATGATGATCCAGGTTCCCTGCTCCCATATCAGTGGTGCCTGGGTGGTTTTCTCCATTCCTTCGAAATATCACAAACGACTTTTGAATGAAATTCTGCAAAGGTTAGGGCTATGTGAGAAGGTGGAGAATGGGCTGCAGCCCTGCTTGGCTAAGTGATCCACTTGCTCATTGTCATAGATTTCAACGTGGGATGGAATCCACTGTAAATTAACATCGTGTAGCTTGGAGATATCTTTTAGCTGAAAAAGGATAGAAATGCTGGTTTTATCTCCAACTGTGAACAAGTTTTGAAGGTGCTGAAGGGCGCTGTGATGTCAGAAAGAATCCAGAGATCTCCGAAGTCACATTCATTGCGAATAGTCTGAAGACCGTGTTCTATTGTTATGAGTTCACTTTTAAAAACAAAGGAAGAATCAGGGTGGCGGAGAAAGTAGGATAGATTTTCTCCTGGTTTCTCAATGTAGATTCCACTGCCTACGTTGTCATTCAGTTTGCTACCATCTGTAAAGATTTCTATGGCATCATCCGGGATTTTATTTATAACCTCCAGTGCCAACTGCTTAAGATGAGTTGGGATCAAGTCTTTCTTGCTGGCTGAATTAGATAAACTGAGGTGAAATTGAACTCTTGGGAGTTTTTCTGCTGGACTTAAGATTTTAAGGAGTGAGGCTCAACATTATCAGAAGGCAAATGCAGAAGCTCAACGTGACTAAAGGGCTGTTTTTCTTCAGTCGCTGATTGTTGCGCCAATTGTTTAGATACACAGATGTTTTGTTATGCTGGCAATAGCTGGAAAGTTTGTTAAAGTATTTGGTAAGGCTAGCTTTTCTTCTAGTTTGAAGCGGTTGTAAGTTAGCTTCATAGAAGACTATTTCTTTGGGACAGCTGCGCTTCAGTCCAGTAATAATTCTGGCAGCACTTAGTTGAACTCTTTCCAATTTATTCAAGTTAGAGTCTGAGGCACAGCAATAGGTAGGAAAACCATACTCCAGGATGGACCTATTGAGTGTCTTATATGTAGTTCCTAGAGTGACTGCGTCGGCTCCCCAGTCTTTTCCAGCTATGTATTTAAAAATATTTAAGCGTTTCTTACTCTTTGAGACAATATGCTCTATATGCTTATTACTTTTCCATTCAAGATCCAAGATACAACGCAGGTATTTAGGGTGCTTCTCATAAGAGAAGTCATCGTTTTCCATCGTTAGCTTTGGCTGATAATTGTATAACTTTTTGTCGGTGGTAAAGAATGTGGCAATGGATTTGGTAGGATTGAAAAAATTTCAGATTCCGAAGCAAAAATCTTGAGAAAGCAGAGAGGGTGTTATTGAGAGTACCTTCCATTTTAATTAAGTCATTACCAGAGCACCATGTCAGCAAACAAGCCCAAACTCACTCCAGTGGGAGGTGTTTTCTCGATGCCGGCTAAGTATAAAGAGAAAAGCGTAGGGCTAAGGACTGAACCCTGAGTAACACCTTGTCCTAACCTAACTGGTTTTGAAAGAATCTTGCTAAATTTTACTCTGACGGATCTGTGATGTTGGAAATTCGAAATCCATGCTAGTGTATTGCTACGAATGTTAAAGGTGTCATGCAGTTTAATTAACAATTTATGCTTTCAAACTCTGTCAAAAGCTTTAGTAAGATCCAAAAGAGCAGCAGTTGTGTGGTTTGTAGGCTTTCGATTTTGTGCATCTCTAATGCTTTGGCAGAAAAATAGTATTTGATCAGTAGTGGTGTGGCCCTTTCTGTAGCCAAACTGTTCGCATGGCATTAAGTTTTTACTGTGTAAAAAGTATTGAAGTCTGATCAAAATTATATATACATATATATATATATATATGTATCTATCTATCTATCTATCTATCTATCTATATATATATATATATATATATATATATATATATATATATATATATATATATATATATATATATATATATATATATATATATATATATATATATATATATATATATATATATATATATATATATATATATATATATATATATATATATATATATATATATATATATATATATATATATGTATATATATATATATATATATATATATATATATATATATATATATATATATATATATATATATATATATATATATATATATATAATATATATATATATATATATATATATATATATATATATATATATATATATATATATATGTATGTATGTAATCTACATTATTTTGCAAGCTGTACTAGTTAATGCAATGGGTCGGAAATCTTTTGGAGCCCAAGTCTTTTTGCCAGGTTTCTACATGGAAATAACAATTGCTCTTTTCCAGTCTTTTGGGAGGTATCCTGTCCTCCAAGATAGGTTGATGATGTCAAGAAGTCGATGTTTTCCTTGGCGGCCAAGGTTTTCAATCATTTGCTCTCCTACTTCATTACCTAAAGTTTGATGAGTGAATGGTTATAATATTAAACAAAATACTTATTCTGAAATATTCTTTATAAATTTAGAGCATTATCATCCTAAATTTTTGAGCTGGATTTCATTTTTCCTGTATTATATAAAAAATTTCATGTGTTTAAAGTTCTTCTCTTTCGAAATATTATTCATAACAAATTTTACAAAAACAACAGAATTCAAATCAACATCAAATAATCAAAATTTAAAATCTCAATCTTATTCAATTGTTCAATTAAAGTGTTGAACATTAATATACTGCTGGCCACTGTAAATGCAACACCCTGACGGAAGTATGCAAAGAAAATGAAATTTTCAACATGCATTAGGGGAGATGCAAATGATTAGAATTTCAGCACAGACGCACATCACATTTGCAAGTGGGGTATTTTAAAGCGCTATTAAGGCTTGGAATTTTGACGATTTCCAAGCCTTAAATAGCGCTTTGTTCGGCAACTGTGTTTTTCTTGTATTTTTTTTTTTTCAAAAAACGATGAATTATGCCTCGTAGAAAATAGCGATCATTTTTGATCAAGTATGCGGTATCGACTGAGGAAAGATAATGACCTACCGAGATTGCGGATTATCTTTCAGAGAAACCGGTACTCGTGTTCGACGAAACTAAACAACTGAAATGCCGATATGTGATCTTTGGATGCAGGAGGGTATGACAGACAAATGGGTTCGATCGCATCCACTTGAGTGCAGCACTTCACGTGATGATAGGCAAATTGAGCACATGGCAGTGACGAATCGCTCAGCCTCTTCACGAACCATAGCACAGCGCGCTTAGTCTGTAGCGCAACATCTTGTGTCTGCGCGTAACATTCAACGTCGCTTACAGTAGAGTAGTCTTTCCACAAGACGTCCATTACTTCGTCTGCCTTTGACGTCTCCAGCGCCAATGGTGCGATGAAAGAAGGATGTAGACGGCAGGATGTCTTTACTGAAAAGTCACACTGCCATCTGCAACACCACGATGGTCGCATTCGAGTCTGGAGACACCGTGGAGAGAAGATGCTGAATAACTACGTTATTTTCCCTTCATACTGGTCCTGCGCTGTGTATTATGGTATGAGGCGGTATTGGATATCACTCTCGCATTTCTCTAGTACGCATTGCCGGTACTTTAAATAACCAAAGCTACATCTACGAGTTGAAGCACAAGAAGGGGATCTGAGGGGAGTGGACGTGTTTTTAAGCTGCTCTTCCTCTATGATTGAAAAAGGCGGTTTTCTTTGGTTTTGTGTTTATGGAGTTATATCATTGGATATGTCTCCAATTCAGCTTCAAAAGGATATTCATTTCAAAAATATTGGTTAATTAGTGAATTAATTAACGATTTTTAAGTGTTGCACGTGTAGCGAACTTCAAATATTTTCTAAGTCCCATACGAAAACCGGTCCCTACCGGAGGGGCTTCACCTTGCCTACGGAAATTCGTCTCCTTTCTACCGGCTCGAGGAGCGGACAGCTGCCGCTAGGCTTAGTCTCAACTTCCTGGTACCTCCGACCGACAACGAGAGCACCGCATTGAACTAATTAAATACTTTAATTAGCAAATAATAAAGAACTTCAATCAACGGATTACTCTAGAACTAGTTATAAATGACCACTGGTTGCAATTCTACTACTGGCTATATGGAGGACTAAATTAACAGTTACTTGGACACTTACCGCATTAAGGACTGTTTTTCTTAGCTGAATATTAACGTATGTAACATCATTCGATTCAGTTTTCAAAGTTATAAACAGTACCGAAATTTAACAACTAATAGTTTCTTTGTTATTTACAAAAAACTCTGAAAATAATAATATATTATCAATGGAGTCTGAGTGACGCTACCCTTCCGGCAGCTGGTTTGGTTTGTTTGTCGCTCAACGGTCATTTTTTGCACAAGAGGGCTAATTAGACCGGGACTTACGGTTTAAAGTGGAATCCGAACCACTACAAACATCCATGCCCAAGGTGGGATTCGAACCCACGAACTGTTGAACCGAAGGCAAGAGCGCTAACCATTCGGCTGCCAGCTCGGCTCCGGCAGCAACAGAAGCGGCACTTCGCCTGCACTGCCATTGGAGACTTCCATTTGCGGATACAAAATAACTAATATCTCATCACCTAAAGGAAACAGGACTTCAGTTTTCATCACTACATCAAAAGGATATTTCAAGCTTCCTGAAAATATCTCAAGAAAAACCTTCGAGTCTTTTCATGAGGCAAGATTTTATGTTGAACTTGAATTCATACTTCTGATTGAAGCATTTTCTAACTTCAAGTCAACATCAAAAATTATTGAAAAGAAGTAAGTGCCTAAATTCTATTTCATATATTAGATAATTTAATACTTAAATGGCAACGTTTTGCGGAATTTCGAAATTTTAATTAGATCCAATCTTATAACTTATTTTCTGAATCTAAAATTCCATATTTTTCTCCTTTTCTTACTAGAAGATTTTGATTTTTCATAATTTACCAGTCATTAATCAAAAACTAATGATTGTATTGAGTGGATTTTAGCAGCTTTAATCCTAAAATTCCGGTGATTAAAGTAATACAAAAAATTGTTTTCTGACTGCAATTGTTGATTTTAATTAATTTTAAAGTAAAGTCATGATTTGAGTTAAAAGTAAATATTTAGGTTTCTGAGCTACAATCTTTTGCTTTTAGTTTGTCATTATTCACATAATTATTACTTAATCTTGTTTTTTTGGTATATTGTGTCCTTTTTTATTAGGATTTGATTGGTATTAATATTTTTACAATATCTTAAATATTTGATTTTATATTAATTTTTAAGTACTTGAAGAAATTGTGTTTTATTTGTTTTTCTCCCTACGGTTCTTCAATCTCACTCTTAGTCTTTTATGCTATTATCGTGTATATTTCTAAGTTCACTTTTAGCTTCCGGGCATGCTCCTTCTGCAGTTCGTATCTTAACCCTTTGGGCACAAATTATTTTTGGTTGATTACCATATTAGGGAATTTTAATCAAGACTGTATCTCAACTGCTAATAGTTATCTCTCATACATCTAATTATCATCATCTAAGGTTGTTCTTTTGGTATATTGTGTCTTTTTTAATTAGGATTTGATTGGTATCAATATTTTTACAACATCTCAAATATTTGATTTTATATTAATTTTTAAGTACTTGAGGAAATTGTGTTTTATTTGTTTTGCCCATA
The DNA here is from genome assembly GCA_037975125.1 of Latrodectus hesperus. Classification (NCBI taxonomy): domain Eukaryota; kingdom Metazoa; phylum Arthropoda; class Arachnida; order Araneae; family Theridiidae; genus Latrodectus; species Latrodectus hesperus. The sequence continues at coordinate 541,761 of JAJQOW010000017.1, read as the reverse complement.
CGGTTCTTCAATCTCACTCTTAGTCATATAGGCTGTTTTCGTGTATATTTCTAGGTTCACTTTTAGGTTTTTTTTTTTAATTTTTATTTATTATCCTTGTATTAGATCCTTATTATCTTGTATTTTAATCTATTTAGAATTTTCAAATGCTGTTTGTATAAATTTTAGCAAGCAGTTCAACAATTCCTCAAGATCCATTTGATTTTAGATCCAAATTCTTAGCTATCTTTCTACTTCTACATTTAAATTTATTTACAAGATTATCTCTACAATAAAGTGTTATTAGTAGTTTCTAAACAAGATTAAAATATTAATTCATTTTTAATTATACCCATTTAAGCTATCTATTAAATAAAACTATTTGCTTTATAAATTAAAATAATTTTGGCACTTACGTCTTACCCATCAGCATTATTCATCAGAAGAAAATAAATAAATAAATAAATAAAAGGGAAAAGGAAAAATAAATAAATAAATATATAATTAAAGAAATAAATATGGATCATTCAGAGAAGATTGATTTTCCTTCCCCCACCCCAACCGAAGAAACGGATAATTATTCTCTCAGACCTCGGCAAGGAACTAGAGCAAAAAGAATCTTAACCCAAGAGGCAAAAATGACAATCAAGCCTGTAGTAAACTTAGAGAGAGTTAATTTATATTATGAAGATGATGTCTCGCTCTTTCCAGATAAAGAACCTACCATCAATAAAGACAATGAAAACAACATGTATTACAACGATCAAGAACCTGAAAGTAAAATGTTGGAAAAGCTAAGGATGATAATTTGGCAACAAAAATTTTCAAAATACGTATTATCTGAACATGAACGTCTAGAATCAGACAAAATTCTTAATCATCTAAAAAATTTAGTGAAATTATATAAGAGAAAACCGCACACACGTAGCATCTCTGAAGAATCAAATAAAAATCTCTCTACTCAAAATTATCTTCATGAACAATTTTCAAATATCAACACTAAACTAAATAAGATGTGCGAAATGCAATCAAGATTAGAAGTATCTATCACCGAAGAAGAGAGAAAACCAAAGAAGAATACCCAAAAACCACTTTATAGTGAGGTATTAAAGAAGAAAATGGAAAAAGAAAAAGCTACCACAGTCATAATTCTGCTCAAAAAGGGTATCTCTCCAGAAATTCATAAGGAAAAACTTGTTAACCTTTCCTGCTCAATTAAGCCAAAAAGGATTGTTTGGGGTAGATTTGCAACCAAAATTCTTTGCAAAAATGTAACAGACAAATCAAAATTGATTCAACAACTTACCGCAGAAGCTCATACCTTAGAAGAACCAAGAAACCCAACCAAAAAGATTATTCTACTTACTGTCCCAATTTCAATGAGAGAAGAAGAAATTATCAAAGTACTGGAGGATGAAGCACAAATACAAAGATTAGACAATCCCATAAATATAACAGAAGTTAGAGCACACAGATACAAAGAAGAACTTCACCCCATAGTTATTGAAGCTGACAAGATAATGACGGACATACTCGTAAACAAAGAAGATTTGTTCTTCGGACTTCGGAGAGTAATTGTTAGGCCATTCAGAAATATACAAAGATGCTACAACTGCCAAAGCTTTGACCATATTGGCCGATATTGCATTTAAAAACCATTTTGTGGGAAATGCAGTAAAAACCATAGCACGGAAAGTTGCACATCAAAGTTAAACTGCTGTATCAACTGTAAAGAAGCCAATGATAACGGAAACAACTACCCAACAAATCACCCAGCCTATTCCAGAAATTGTATCTACTATAGAAGTCTAATTAACTATCAAAACCCAAGAAAACAATAAAACTAATTGCACCACAAAGACGTCTGTAAGAATGGAATGTAGTAATCATTTGACAATTGCAAACCATAGTAATTTCATAGAAACTCATACTCTACCTAACTTGAAAATCTTTCAAATAAATTTAAGAAAATCAAAACCTCCTACAGATCTCTTACAAGTCACAGCTGAAAAACATGATGTGAAAGTTTTCCTCGTTCAAGAACCTTACATCCTGAATGAAAGAATTATCGGTGTCCCTTCAGCATGGACGTACTGGACTTCAAAAAATTGCAAAGCAGCTATTATAGTTACGATGAGGGATTTAAAGCCAATCTTGGTCCATACCACTGAGACGACAGTTACAATTAAAATTACAGTTGATTCCGAACCATTTAATATTACTTCAGCATACAATCCACCACCAAACTCTCGTTCCACCGACTCTGTCCCAAACGACATTTCACTCACGCTTAATGAATTAGATACAGTTGTCAGAAAAATACAATCAGAAAACTTCCTAATCGTAGCAGATTTAAATGCACACAGTGTTAACTGGGGTTACCAACATAATGATACAAGGGGCGAACTCGTACAAGATTTTATTATGTCTAATAACATTTTTCTAAATAACCCTAACTCACCACCTACATATCTTAATCGATTACAACAAGGTTGGCCTGATTTAACTTTAGTATCTAATGGAAACTTAGCGAATACTATAAGCTGGAACGTTTTAGAAGAAGAGACACTCAGCGATCATCGATACATATCAATCACCCTTAACAAAGCTACCAAATGCTTGAAGATAAAAAGATACAAGACATCTTATGGAAACCACGCCAAATTTTTAAATCTGCTCAGTCCTTATATTCAAGATTTCCAAAAGTCTATTGATACAGCAAATACAAATTCTAAACTAGAAAATATAACTTCAAGACTACAAAGTACAATTTCCGAATGCTGCTCAAAATCTTTCAAAACCAAAAAACAAAGTTTAAGTGTTAAACCTACTTGGTGGTCTTTATCTCTAGAAATCAAAAAGAAAGAACTCAAGGCCATAAGGAGAAGAATTCAACGTGGCCAACAAAATGAAAAAGAACAGTTCTGTAACATCTATAAAAGCAAAGTGGCTTCTTATAATAAATTAATTAGAGCTGCCAAGAAAAATGCGTGGATAAATTTCTGCTCAGCAGGCAAAGACCAATTTGGGAAAGTATATAAATCAGCGTTCAACAAAAGTATTCCACCCTCCAACCTTTTTAACCCATCTTCAAACATAATCAAAGGATCTCAACTGGACACAGCAAATAAGATCCTAGAAGATCTCTTCCCAGAACATCAAATTCCCTTATCATTGCAACCCCTTTTGATATTAAATTTACTCAGAATGACATACCCTTTAGCCAGGAGGAACTTGCACGAACAATAAAGTCTCTACCAAAGAGTAAAGCACCAGGATATGATGGAATAGATAACTCAATCCTTAAGAGCATACATCTCTATACTTCCAGATCTTCTATACAAACTCCTAAACAAATGCTTACATATGTCTTATTTTCCAAAGTGCCTCAAAATAAGAATAATTATATTACTTCATAAAGAAGGTAAAAACAAATATGCTGTTCAATCCTATAGACCAATCTCTCTCCTACCCACTATTGGTAAACTCTTAGAGAAATTAACAACAAAACGACTTAATTATTATTTAGAATCTACTGGATATTTTAATTGCAACCAGTTTGGCTTTCGTGAAGGCAGATAAGTGGACGATGCCCTTATGACACTCATAAATAAGATTAACTTCTGCAGAGCTGCAAAACTACACACTGCCATAATCACGATTGATATTAAAAGAGCCTTTGATACAGTTCAACATTACAAATTAAAACAGATATTAGAAACCACAAAATGCCCTTACAACATTAAAAAATTACTTAACAGTAATCTTGAAGATAGAAGAATCCTTATGCCAACTAATGATGGTTTAGCCAGCAAGGAACAAACTATTGGTTGCCCACAAGGATCTTGTAGTGGTCCCATTCTATGGAATTTAATTGCAGACATAGCCCTTAAAAAAAACTGGAGTGATATAGGAAAATAACAAGGAGTGATATAGTAGGAGCCAATATAAGCCTCATCAGAATACACTTGACTCTCAAACGTAGGGAAAAATCATTAAAACGCAGTCATGCATTACCTTTCAGATTGACAATTGACAAGATTAATGTCTATTGTAAAGTCTATCTTAATATCTAATTTGGGGATGTCGTCTATCCTCATATGGAATATGTGGGTGATATAAATGATAAATTTATTCTTGGATTGGATTTTATCAAAGTAAACCATTTTCAGTTTTTCTTTTATAATAACGAATTGCACTCGTGTTCAGAGAGAATCGTGATATTCAATATGGAATATTGAGATATTAAATCAGTTTGTCTTACAATTAGATGGAGTGAAATTAAATTGTCTACAATAATTGAGATAATAGCTCCGGAACTCTTACAAAAGATGATAATTTCCATTATGGATTAATTGAATATCCAGATACTACAATAACATAATAGGAGTACTAGTCACTTCTTCACTCGTCAAACTTTTATGAAAAGTTATTCCAGAAAGAGTTGCTAATAAAAGCAACAAAACGAAGGTTATAACGAAAGGAGAAGTGCTGTTGGCATATTCTCCATTTAATATGCCAACAGCACTTCTCCTTTCGTTATAACCTTCGTTTTGTTGCTTTTATTAGCAACTCTTACTGGAATAACTTTTCATAAAAGCAACAAAACGAAGGTTATAAAGAAAGGAGAAGTGCTGTTGGCATATTCTCCATTTAACATTGTATTAAGTGAAGCTTTCATGTCAAGTATTTGAGTCATCTGACAATCCAATTAATGATCTCCTTCAGCGTACAGAGTTAAATGATAACTAGAGAAACACTGCAGGAAAGCTTTTACAAGAATTTCAAAAGCTCTTTTCCAAGAAATCGGATGATATTGGGTGAACTAATATGACGCAGCATCGAATTTGTGCAAGAAGGAAAAAGTGTCTAATTTTCTGTTGGAAATGCAACAGAATGACATTATTGAGTCATCAGAGAAAAAAATATCAATTAATAATTCCTTCTGTGTGACAATTACTGCTTCACCGATATCGAAGTCAGACAATGGAGTGATGAAGGACTTAAAGAAGTCCAAAAAGAATATGCAGATATAAATCCAATTTTGGAATAAAAGAAATCTTCCAGCATGAGACTAAGTTGGTAGAACATCTCCACCTACTTTCCTACTGAACTGTATTAGTTTCTATGGACATTGCTCAATATTAGAAATATCGTCCTTTTCAGAAATTGAAAGTCTTATGATGAACGTAACTACAAATGTCAACTTGCGATTCCAAAATAACGAATTTTGAATGTTTTGATTAAAAAATGTCTAGTATTTCTACTGGAAGTCACTTCGGAATTTTGAAGATTCTACTCAAAATTTGAGAACCTTTCAGTTGGTGCAAAACGAGATAAGATGTAGGGAAGTAGTGACAAGCTTGTGATGAGTGTCTTTCGAGAGGATAGCACTGGATATTTTAGGTCCATTATCAAGGTCTTCAAAGGGCAGCAGATACATCCTATTTGACTTTGACTACTTAACTAAGTTGCCTGAAGAGTTTTCAATCCATGATGAAGAAACAACTACATTAGCAGAGGTTCTAATGCAGCATTTGTTTCCAGATTTGGCACACCCTAACAAATTCATTCAGATAAAGATATGAATTTTACCTCATCTATGTTTATAATAATGTATCAAACTCTTGAAGTAGTCAAAATACAGACCACGCCCTTACGCTCACAATCGAAAGACATGATAGCGAGGTTTAACTAAACAATGTTAAATTACTTCTTACTTATGGGTTCCAGTAATCAGCAAGATTGAGATTTGAAGTTAATACAGTTTCTGTTTGCGTCCAGCAGTGCTGTCCACGAAACTGTCAAATATACACCATATCCGATGCTCCTTGATCTCACGATCATTTTATCCGACATTTTACCTTCTATTCGGTCGTATGATGAATATACACTACTGGCCATTAAAATTGCTACACCAAGAAGGAATGCAAATAACAGTAACCAAATTTATTGGACATATACATTATAGTGGAAAGAACAAGTGATTAGATTTACAGCAAATTAGAATATATAGATCTTGAAAAATCAGTACCCAGAGCAGCCACCTCTGGCTGCAATAACAGCATTTATCCACCTAGGTATGGAGTGAAACAGAGATTGTATGGCATGTACGGGGATCTCAGTCCATGCAGCTTCAACACTATGCCACAGTTCGTCAACAGTAGTGGATGGTGAGTGATGACGTGTCAATCACTCGGCAACCATTGAACACACGTTCTCAATTGATGACAGATCAGGAGAACGTGCTGGCTAGGGTAACAGTCGAAACTATGCTGTTTCAAGGAAGTTCAGAACAGTACGGGCAACATGCGGTCGTGCATTATCCTGTTGAAACAAATCATTAGGGAGGCCTCGAAGATAGGGCTGATTCACCGGCCTTAACACGTCGGAAATGTAACGGTTGCTGTTCAAAGTGTCAGTGATCCGAACAAGAAGTGATGGAGACGTGTATCCAATGGCACCCCATATCATCACTCCAGCAGATGAGCCAGTATGGTGATGTCTAATGCAAGCTGGCAATGCGCGTTCTCCACGATGCCTCCAAACACGGATGCGGCCATCATGGTGCTGTATACAGAACCGAGATTCATTTGTAAAGATGATGTGATGCCATTCCCGCGTCCAGGTTCATCGCTGATCACACCACTGAAGGCGCTCCTGTCTGGGACGCAGCGTCAATGGTAGCCTAAGCCATGGTCACCGTGCAGACAATCCATGCTGCTGCAAACGTCGTCGATCTGTTCGAGCAGAAACTTGATGCCTTGCAAATGACTCCATTTCTCGACGTTCGTGACGTGGCTGTACAATCCCTTGTGACCATGCGGATAAGATGTCTGTCTTCTCAGCTGTTAGTGATGGGGGGTCGCTGTGATCCTGCATGAAGTTCCGTATAATTGTCATGAACCCATCAATTCCATATTCTGCTAACAGTCATGGAGTCCTGACCGACGCGAGCAGCAATATTTCGGTATGATAAACCGCAATCCCGGTAGGCTATAATCCTTCCTAGATCAAAGTCAGACCCGTGCTGAAAGGCATTTCTTCTTCTTACACGAGCCATTACAACAACTTTCTTTGCCGTGAACAACGTTGAAATGGAAATTTAGTATGAGAAAACTGCTGTCAAATATCTGGTTTTATACTCATTGTAGATGTTACTATTGTCGCCTGCTCTGTATGAATGATCTGAAAAACTAATCATTTGCATATCACAGCAATTTCTACCTGTCATGCAAATTTTACGTGTGTGGTGTGCCGCTTTCCTTGTGTAGCAATTTTAATGGCCAGTAGTGTATTTTCCTCACTAGATAAGTTTTTTCTTCGAGAACTCCAGCCACGTCTTAAAGATGAGTATAACTTTCCTCGAGATAGAATCAACCTGGCGAATGAAAGAACTAAGACGAGAATGGCATAAGAGTGACGGAACATAAATTTCATGAAGGTGATAAAGTTTGGTTGTGGAACCCGATTTGAAGTAAACTTTCTACAAATTTGCATGCCAACTGGGACAATGGATACACAATTCTAAAAAGACTGAACGACACCGTGATTCATATAAGAAAACCACCTTCTTCACAACCGAAGGTAGTACAATATAGCTGGTTTGTTCCTTATCCCACTGTAAATTAAAATTAGTAGACCATGGTTTACGGAACGTGTAAATAATGTTAATTGAATATTTCCCATATTTTTGTATTTGTATAACACTTTTAATTGTTTTTATGTGTTTAGCAATTTATACCACCTTAAAATCTAAAATATGTTTTACTTAATATTTTGACTTCTATCCTTCAACTGTATTGACTCAGACACATAAACTTAATAGCGGGGAGATATTGTAAATTTCTAAATATTGCTTGTATTCCTAAATATTCTTAAATATTACTTAAAATATTTCATACAGATATGAAATAATCCAAGTTTTGGCAAAAATCCTATAATTTAGGAGTATCCTACGTTAAAAGCATTATTGCTAGTGAATTGGTGAGTTGGCCACCATTGGCAAGATTCTTGGCGATTAGGCGAAAAATAACTTGGAATATATAACTGGAAAAATAACTGGAGGAATGATCTTCGAAGTTCTAGGACCAATACTAAGCGAGTTAGCGTTGAACCTTCCTGAAACATTGCAGAAACTTAGATTTTGACGTCAAGTCAATTAGCGTAAACATCATTTAAATTCTTGTAAAATATTTTGAACCTTTATACTTTTATTATGACATTTTTGGATTTTAAAATGTATGCATGTTAATTTCTTAAGAATAATGGTATGAAAAAAACTTTATATTTCTCCTTTGCTTTAAAAAAGAAAGTACTTTTAAGGCACATTGATCACTATATTTTGCGTGTATAAGGCAAATGGTTTATTTTACGATTTATTTATCAATTTGACATAAGCAATAAATTGTCGTCTACTCTTAAAGAAACAAGGATCGTGATTGAAACACAGTAATTATTGAATTTGGATTGATGTTATAAATATTTCATAGAAGTCTGGTTTAAAATAAGTGTTCTATCATTATCACTCAAATGAAAAAAATATTGTAAAAATGTACGCTCTTGCCTGTAACTGCTGATTCATTTTTCAAACAACTTTTATTTCTTTGTTAAAGAGTAAACTCTACATAGAAATCAACAGAAGAAGAAAAAGAGACTGAAACCCATGAAATTAGCAAAATAATACTCTCTTTCACGCAGATATTGTACACAATGTGAGAAACATTTTTATATTGAATTATGCACAGAATATCAAAGATAAATTTAAAATAATGAATGATGATACTAACATTTAGTCAGAAACCAAAAGTATCATGGCCCTTGTCATTGGAGTTCCAATTATTGTTGCATCATTATGCTTCTCTTAATTGGGCTTTACCAGTTAGAGGACCAGCTAGGTGGAGTCTTCGTGATTTTGAAGGATGGACCAAGTAGAAAACTTACAATGCTTGGCCAGCCACTCCCGGGGGTATCATTTCACTTGGAAGACATTTTCACCAAGATCATATAACCTGACATAACTGCCTACGCCTTTACTGAACACTAAGGATCTTCGGTTCATCCGGGATTGAAACTCACTACCTTCTGATAAATGAGAAAGACGCCCTAACCAACCAGGCCATATCGAAACCGGAGTTTCAGTTGTGCACCATTTATTGTAAAGAGTACATCAATTAGGAATTAGGTTAAAAAACTATTTGGCACTTTTTTTTAATAAAAATGTTTTTATTCCACTTAAATATATTTAATATTTGCTTAATTTCTTACTAACATCCTAAAATATCTTTAAATAAGTATGAACTCATTTCAAATATAACATTTTACAAAATAATTATCTTTGAAAGAAATAAATTTTTCGAATAAATACGCTTACTATTTAAAAAAAAAAAAAAAAAAAAAAAAAAAAAAAAAAAAAAAACAGATCATACTTTTACAAATCTAGCTGTGAAAAAGTATAAAAAGGAATATTTATTTAAAATAGATGTAATTGTGTATTTTTTGAAGAAATTACTTTTTTGTAGACATGCTACTGATATTTTATTTAGTATTTTTGATAATATTTTAATAATAATAATTTATATTTCATGCATAATTTTAAATTTTATTTTAATGAATATAAATTTTAATCTTCAGCAGAATCCGTCATTACGCAGCTCCTCAAAAACATCAGTTCCACAGTTCTAAAATAAAAGACAAATAAAGATATGAAATATTTAATAAAGAAATAAATCAATATATACATTCAGATGCACGAATGTATAAATAATGAATAAATTTTACCTCAAAAGCAATATTTTCATAAAATTTAAATCTCATGTTAAAGTGATTAAATAATTTGCTAAAATATCTATAAGAATATGAAATGATAAATAGACCGATGGCAATTAAATTTTCAGAAAAAGAAATGCATCATTTTACGGAAGTTGAAATCACATGGAAGAAAGAAAATGGAATATGTAAATAATTAATAATTTATTGCCTTTCGAATACGTAAATGACACCAAAGTTATCTGAAGCACATTATAAAGTCAGAATGGTTCAATAGATTCCTGTATTAATTGTCACTTTCCAAAGGCCGAACTTCAGAATAGTGTTTTAAGTATAAAATAAATAAAAATAAATGCTTACTACTAAGATTCAAAATTGGATATAGGCAGATAGAATCTGGATAAAGGCATATCAAAATTACAGATTACTCTTCTATGAAGATGCTCTTCGAAACGCAAACACAGTTTTTAAGCTCTTTTAGATTAATAGGTCTTAATAGGACAGCCTCTAGTAACTGAACAATTATATCATTGGTCATTAGTTAGAAAAAATTTCTCTGCATTCCTCAACTACCTTTCGTAGAATTCAAAAATTGTTTAAAGCCTTGTAGTAGATAGTCTAATAAAATAGGGCTATTGTAAAGCACTATACTAACCACAAAATAGAGAAGATCTCTTCCTAGGTTGTATTCCAATGTTGCAAAGTGGAAAATCTGGAGAAATACCTAACATCATGTATTCCAATGTTGCAAAGAAGAAAATCTTGCGATATACCCATCATCTATATAAATATCTAATTTATCATCCACTCTGACAGACATTTTGTAGACAATAGTGGAATTTCTGTTCTTCATCGATCAAAAACGACAGGGACTGAACTTTTGAACATCCTTTGTGAAAAGGTACAGATCAACAAATAATATATACATAATTGGAGCAATACAATCTTTTCACACGATCAAAGTTCGGTATGATGTTAAAATCTATAGACTGTTAATATTCACAGTAAACGGTCGCGATCTTGCTTTCTATGATGACTGAGCTCTTTCACCTGATATGACAGCAATTGTACACAAAAAGAACATCTACTTTGCAATATTTTCAATTTTAAAACGTGATCAAAACATTTCTAACATTTTCAGATCAGTGAATCTGATCTTCGAGTGTTTGTAAATGCAATCATTAAAAAAGATAATTTATGGGCAAAATTTGCAGGTCGTATTCAAACTTTCTTCTATACTGAGGATATTCGACTGTTGTCCTTATCTGAATAGTTTTCAGACATTTGTCGAATTAAAAACATTTGCCTATGATATACCATGTGTCTAGCTCACTGCAAATCATTACTCTTTTCCAATTCGATGCAATTTGGAATGAAGCTGATAGAAATGAGCCTACACACTGTTTGATTTTATGCCTAACCGGCAAATGTCATTTTAATTGCAAGGATCATCAGATGTTTTTCATATGTGACCAAATCCTCAAAATATTTAAATATTTTATATAATTTTGTTTTCTTACCAATTTGCTTACAAATTACTAATAACATTCTTCATTTGTGGCATCATAGTACATCAATTTCAATAGTCAAAGCGTATAAAATATTCATTATTCTCATTTATGATTATTTTTTCAATTAATAAAGCTGTTTCTAATGGTTTTCATGTTAAAAGAAGATATTTCATTAAAGAAAGATAAAATCAACTCTTATGGAAATATGAACTATTAATAAAAAATAAGCAAAATGTACCAATCAATATATTTTATATATTGTATAATGATTTGCCTTTCTTCCGTTCAAGAAATAATGTGTTTTATTTAAAGCATTCAATAACTTGTAACTAAAAATTTTATTTTTATTATCGTTTACTTTTAAACTAAAAGATAAAAGATAATGAATGTTTAACTCTGTAAAGGCAACCCTCTTATATAAATCACCTTTAAAAACTTTAAGTAAAATAAGTGAAAAATAAACAAGTAATTTATAAAATTAGTTATAGAAAACACAAAATTTTTTAACTTACCACCGCTTCATTGCCTATTTCGCAGTCGGATGATGTCATAGGATTACTGCAATATTCCTAACCAAAATTGTATGTTAAATGTTATTAACTCATACAAAATCTATGTAATCAATAAAATTAACTTTGTTAATTTGTATAAATGATAAACTATTATTGGCGAGAATTATTCGCTTTGGAAAAATAAATAAACACATTTCGCATATAAATAAAGTAATTATAATATAAAATTTAGGTTATATGAAGCACACACGTTTTAATAAAGACATTTTTAAATAGTTTAAATGTTTCAAAATTTCAAATAATGTTTAACATACATTATCAAAATTTATCTTAATATAATTATGTAATAGACAAATTTTATTTTCGATACTTGAAAATATCTAAAATAAATAAGATAATAAATTATTATTGAAACTAAAGATATTATTTGTTAAACATATAAAACTACGGCTTTTCATTTATTTAGCATATGCAAAAAATAATTTAAAAATAATTAAAATGCTTTTTTCAAATTATTTTCTTACCGTGTATATTTCCATGGCAGCTGTTATTAATTCATTGAATACCTCTTCCTGCAAAATAATTCGAAATATTTTTAAGATAATACCTAGCACCTCCCATGTGATTACTTGTATTTTTATAACTTAATATTTTTGTTCCTTATCAATGATTGTATGGCAAGCTAGAAATTTTATTTAAATTTTTTTTTGCAAACCAATCATGTAATGTAATTTATTGAACAGACACATGTTACAAAAAATATCAAATTTTACATCGTTTTACCTCGTTAACTGTCAAAATATATAAATTTCATTTTAGACATGAGTAATCCAAGTTAATAAACTTTCTGATAAAATATAAATAACCTTTATTAATTGGTTTATGAATAAAAAAATCATTTAGACAGTCTTCATGTGAATATTTGTTACTTTAATATTTAAATGCTAAAACTATATCAGTATATTTTTATTATATTTCTATCTTTTTCTCTTAAATATTTTTTATTCAAATATAGTTTATTAAATTTAAAATAATTTATTCTTATTGAGAATTGTATTTTTATTTCTAATAATGTTGTTTATAGATGAAATTATCATTGTAACATTTCTAAGCAATATTTATTCGATTTCGACACCATTAGTCATTATTTTTTCAACTGAATGATGAAAAATGATTCAACACGATATTTCCTTTTCATTGTAATCTTTACTTATTACTAAAGAAAATAATGGATAAAAGTGATAAAAATTGTAATGCAATAAAAATAGAAATATATTTTCTTTAATTTTTTGTAATATTATGATATTTCATTTCGCAAATAAATGAATATAAATTTTGAATACAGCATTTCTTTTTGATGATTCATTAACCAGATGATTTTAAAGAAAAAGAAAGGTTTATAAACATTAACACTTATGTAACTGATGGAAAATAATATGAAAATTTGGATAAAGAAAAATTATTATTTTAGAGAATTAAATATCTTTTTAATGAAGAAATAATCATAAACCTTATAAATTAATAATTAAACATTTGATTTTAATGTTTTCCATAAAACAGTTCAACTGCAGACTAAAATATAAATAAATTTATGCAATTTCAAGGTATCGAAAGGATTAAATTTAATTATTTTTATTTCATCAAGTAAAAATGTAATGCTTGAAAAACGTTTTTTATAATAATGTTAATGTTAAAAATCCGGAACAAGTGTTAAATGTTTTAAAAACTAATTATTTTTAGTCATGAATGAGAGATTGTAAGTAAAAACCAATTCATTTATTTTTATACAGAGTTGGTTACATGGTTGTAAGATCAAGTAAAGTTAAACCTATGTATGGCAATCTTAATTAGACTTTTATAATTTGCATACAAACACTTAACAAGTAATGTTTTCAACGTATGTAAAAATGAATTCTAAAATGTTTATGAATTTAAACGAGAATAGAGTACTTACTTTAACAAATGTTTCAAAATTTAATTTGAGTAATTCTGATTAAATATTTGGCTGATTGAAGTTATTTATATTGAAGATTATTACTCAGAAAAGTTATTTTACTTATATAAAGTATACATCTATTTTATGGTTTTATTTTTCTATTTTTAGGTTAATTTAAAAATAATATTAATAACCTTACCTTTAATGCTTCATCCAAAGGACAATATTCCACCCTGAATTCTGTCATTCCATTTATCTTGAAATTATCGAAACCAGCTTCAATCATTTTGTTTGAAAGAAATTCAAAATACTATAAAAATAGAAAATAATGGTATTTACAAATAGAAAGTACGATATTTGAATATGAGTACATGTGCATCCTATTTTCTTTTAGTAAATAATGCAATACATACATTATGTATTTTACTCCATAGAGGAATATCTTAAAATTTAAATATGGAATAATATATTAATATAGAGTAATATTCAAAATTAAACCTTCAAATAAAAAGAAATTTAAGCAAACATTTTTGCTCATAAATTTAAGAAACAATTAAAGTAAGTTTTGCAATTATCTCAATATTATTTACATCTTAAACAATTTTAGTTTCTCTACAGTAACATAATATATTTTAATTCTTGATAGTTTACCTCATTTTTTAATATAACAATGCATTCTTCATATTTGTCTTTGTAATAAGCATCTGAAATAAAAAATAAATTTAAGAAATAAATCCTTGATCTCACAGCTTTTACAAAATATATAAAAAGGCTAGATTAAAATACCAATGCAAATTCTTGATCTATAAATAAATATTTTACATTTTTCATCTGCACTATATCATATTTAGAAAAATAGTTTAGAAGTGTTTTTCATTTAACACATAATTGGATTTTCAGTGAAATTAAAATTGTTATGTCATATTTAAGACAAAGGATATATTTCTTGATCGATAAATAAATAACTTTATTTAAAAGAATAGTTATATTAACATGGAAAATACTACTTTGAAAATTTAATGGGTATTATTTATTACACTAAAATGATTTACTGAAATATAAATGTACCTCGTTAAATATTTCTTTCTTAAAAGCAAATCCAATTTAATTTTATCAGTGTTTCTGATTAAAAGAAATTAAAATTAGACGAATGAAGACAATCACACTTTTGTATCTTGATAAATGACTTCTCATAATACGTAAATATAATCTTAAAAATGTTAACAAACAAATTGAAAATAGTATATTTCTAATACTCATTATTAATTTTGAAATTTCAGTTTAATAATTAAACTAGCTTTCATTTATGTATTCATTGATATTAATATATTTTTTCTTACCAATATCTTCGTTACAGTTAGCATACGTAAAACAAGGATACAGAAGATCTTCTTTAACTGCTCCATTCATAAAAATAAATTCAAATATTAAACTGAAACTAAATAAGATTTTTTTGCAGAAACCATTTTAAGTAAAACAGATTAAATGTGTGTCGCTAAATCTTCCTCTCTTTCCAAGTTTATAATGTTAAGCACATCCTTTACAAAGTGCTTTTATAGTCTTAAGACATACACCAAATGTTTCATGTTGAACGAACGTATTGAAATTATTTGAGGAAATGTATTAAAAGAGAGTAAATAAAAAGTATTTGAATGCAATCGAAATTGTATAGGTATCGCATAATATGAAAACGAATTTCCATTATTCATTATGCTATTTATTTTTGAACATAAAATAATCTAATTTTTATTTATTGTATATGCGTGTTTGGATGTTTTCCGCTTTTTTTAAATAGAGATTTTAATGTTTAATGTTACAAAAAATGTATTTTATTGTGACCCATTAAATTTTATTTAATAAATTTTTTAAAAAATAATTATTAATCAAATGATGAACAATTATAAAAGGATTCATAAATTATACATTAAATTCTAATCAGATTCCGTACATACAACCTTAAAATATTTTCACAGGTTTAAACAATAAAAAAATTTTTAATACTTGCTATTCACTTATCAATTGATAATTAAGGTAGGATTTGTCATCGTAATTTGAAGTGAACTAAATTTAAATAAATACTATAACTAATTTGAAATTAATTTGAATATGAACTAAATTTAAATGAACACTACACAAATAATTTAAGAAGTCAAAACGCATTGTAACTTTTCACATTGAAGAAACAAAACTACTATCATCACTCATTTTGCTTAGTATCTGATATCAGCAATATTTTTATATAAATTGCAAGCTTATGTCAATGTAATAATCCGAGTAAAAGAAAATTTTAAATTTTAACTATCGCCAACATAGGTAATACTTAAAACTCTCTTTAAATCATCTCTAAGTAATCTGTAGAAGGATTGTCGTTATTTGCTCAATAATGGCGTTTAAAGCTTATCACATAATGACTTTTAAGGAATCAATATTAATGAATAACGTAATTATTAAATAACTGATTAGTATGTTAAATGTTTAGAGTTACGGGTAAACTATTTTCTTTATTAATATATGATATCAAATATAGAAAAAAACAGTAAGTTTTTAATTTGATCATTACATACGTGGTTGAATTTGTTAACCTACTTTAAAAAAAATTTTCTGAATTTCTTGAAGTCATATAATTTGTATTTTATAGGTGTATTTATATGAAATATTTTGTATGTGTTTTTAATATCATGAATAGGTTCAGGAGGAAATAACTGTTTTAAATAACTATTTTAAGGAAAAAGTAACATTTTTAGGGAAAAGTAATTAATTTAAGTAACAGTTATAGGAAAAACTGTTGGAAGACTAAATACTTGGAAAATTTTAGATAATTTATTTTAATTATTGTGAATCTGTAGATAAATATCGTAATACTATTCTCTATGAGTCTTCTCAATATTATTATCTTCAGAATATTTAGACAGTGGTTACAGATAAACATATTTAGTAACATATTTTGTTAGTCTTATTTGAATTTTACAAAATAGTTAACGTGATAAAATTATAAAATTAAAAATCAGGAATATAAGACAAAACAATAAAACTTTAAAAGATTTTTAAGATTATAAATGGTTTTCTATTGTTAGATGATCTTAAGATAAAACCTATTTTACAATCAAAATATTTGAAAAAAGTATTTCAAATATATATATTTAAACAGAACATACCTTAATTAATTAAACTTCTCTTCTAAATCATTTTCATAACAACAAGAAATAATAATCAAGAAACAAGAAATAATATGAAATATAAAACTGAATGGGTACAAGATAACATTTCACACAATGTGTGTTGATAAGCAAAATACTATTCATTACAATTTAATATTGCTTTTATATCACACATTGTACTCCTTATATGAATATAGTTTACTTTAAGTACTTTGTGATAGACTAATACGTGTTTCCTTTATGAAAACCATTATCAAACAAATGTTAATTATGAGAAACTTAAAATGTTTAATAATGGATTTCTTTTAACCAGTTTAAGCATTATTCTTCCTATAGTGACATATACTAGGTAATTAAATTTAAAATTTGCTTTAAAAATTCATATTTATGAGATTATTAAATTCATGAATTGATATAACACTCCACCTTCGTACTATAGTAGAAATGTTGTATAAGATTTATCTATCTATATATATGTATATACAATTATAATGTATTCTTCTGAAGGGAGATTTTTAAAATATAACATATTAAAATATATTGTTTATGAAGGGAAACGTATATTAACTTTGAAAATTTATAAAGACTTGCAAAAATATGGGAATTATACTTATGTCAAAGAAGAAAGTTATTTTTTTTGTTAATACATACATATTATAAAAATTCTTTTTTCCACTATTATCTGGAAAACTCAAGAGAAGTCGTTAAAAATTAAAAAAATTGTACTCGAAAGAGGAAAGGGTTGATTTAGTTGGTTGATATTCTGAGGGGTTCATTGTGCACTCAATGGATAATTTGTAATGTCTTAGAAGCAAAATTCATAAGATAAAATTTACTGGCTAACAAAATTTTCACCTAATTCTAGCGTTTTGAAATCTATAAAGAGATTAAAATTTAAATATTAAAATTATTTATTGAACACTTTTTTTAAATCATCCTTAAATGATTTTTCTAAGCATCACTCTGTTGAAATCAGATGTGAATTTAATGAAATTACATACTAATACACAAGACATATTAAGAGTTTCTTCTAATTGTTAGTGTTTTCGAAGTAAATTGTTTCAGATTTAATTTTACCTATGTGAGTTTCTTTTAATATTCTACATAATTTTAGGAAAATTTATATATAATTCAAAGAAGATGCAAAATAAAATCATAATCTATACTACTATTTTATAAATAGATTCTGTTTAATAATGAAATTAGTAACAAAATGGCTTACATGAGAAACAGTTATTTCTAAATTATGATAAAATGTCATAACACATATAAAATGAATTTGAAGTATACCAAATAAATTTATAGTAAAACTTTTGATAAAACAATTTTTATTATTTTTTAATATTTTGTCTTACGAATATTTATCTAAGACTGCAAATAAAGCTATTAAAATCGTTTGTTTAAAATTATAACTCATTTCTCTATAAATTTATGTTAAAATGCGAAAATTAAATTTTTGCCATTAATATTATATTTTTTCAAGGTAAACAAAATATCTGTCTTACAAATTACAATGAAAGTAATTCGATAACATCGTTGAATTAAAAAATGTATCAATATAATTCAAAATTCTAAGTGCATCTCTTATTTTATATAAGATATATAATTAATCCAATAGGGAAAATATTGTTGGCTACATTTCTGTGCTTATATAGTTTTTCTGATCACAACATCCAAAAAATATCTTGTGTCTTCCCATTAATTTTAATACGGTAATTCTACTTTTGCACATACAATATGGGAGAAAAGAAATGTTGACGTTGCCTCAAAGGAAATAATTATGATCATCTACCAATCGCTTGGCAACCATTGACCACACGTTCTCAATTGGTGACAGATCAGGAGAACGTGCAGGCCAGGGTAACAGTCAAACCTGTTCTGTATCAAAGAAGTTCAGAACAGTACTGGCAACATGCGGTCGTACATTATCCTGTTGAAACAAAGCATTAGGGAAGTCTCGAAGATAGGGCACAGCCATGGGCCTTAACACATCGGATATGTAACATTTGCTGTTCAAAGTGCTGTAATGCGAACAAGAGGTGATCGAGACGTGTATCCAATGGCACTAGATGGGCCAGTATGGTGATGTCCAATGCAAGCTGGCAATGCGCTTTCTCCACGATGCCTCCAAACACGGATGCGGCCATCACGGTCCTGTATGCAAAACCAAGATTCATCTGTAAAGATGACGTGATGCCATTCCCGCGTCCAGGTTTGTCGCTGATCACACCATTGAAGGCGCTCCTGTCTGTGACGCAGCGCAATGGTAGCCGAAGCCATGGTCGCCGTGCAGACAATCCATGCTGCTGCAAACGTTTTCGAACTGTTCGAGCAGAAACTTGTTGCCTTGCAAATGACTCCATTTCTCGACTCAGGGTTCGTGACGAGGCTGTACGATTCCTTGTGACCATGCAGATAAGATGTCTGTCTTCTCTATTGTTAGTCATGGGGAGTCGCTGAGATCCTGGATGACGTTCCGTATGATAGCACTGAACCCATCGATTCATATTCTGCTAACAGCCATGGGGTCTCGACCGACGCGAGCAGCAATATTGCGGTATGATAAACCGCAATCCCGGTAAGCTATAATCCTTCCTCGATCAAAGTCAGACACGTGCTGATAGGCATTCTTCTTCTTACAGGATGCATTACAACAGCTTTCTTTGCCGAAAACAACGTTGAAACAGTAATAGAGTATGAGAAAACTGCTGTCAAATCTCTGGTTTTATACGCATTGTAGATGTCGCTACAGTCGCCTGCTTTGTATGAATGCGCTGAAAATTTAATCATTTGCATATCACAGCAAGTTCTACCTGTCATGTAATTACACGCCGCTTTCCTGGAGTAGCCGCGTTCCTGGAGTAGCAACTTTAATAGCCAGTAGTGTAATATTCTTCAATTATTTAGTTAAAATGATATATTTAAAAATATTTTAAACTTTTTTCTGTAGAATGATTTAGAATACAACATAATTTGATTTATTAGATAATAACGAAACCCAAATCAATTGATTTTATAAAAAAAACTGCACTTTAGATTTTTACAGACATTTTGTCGAAATAATGTATCTTCTCTTTTAATATAGTAGTTTACATGTCAACAAAAAAATAAAGTATTTGTAACAAAAAACTCAAAGATTAAAATATGAAATTTTGGAATTTCTGTTTGATTATAGTTAGGACTTACTTTAGAAAAATATTTATTAACCTGCTTACTGTGAAAAGTGACATTTTCCCTTCTTGAGCAACTGTTTAATTAATATGTGAATTTGAAATATAAATGTTACAAATTTCTAAGCATTATTTGTATTTGTCTTAAAATATCTCAGACAGATATAAAATACTCATATTTCGGGCAAAAATATTTAAATTTATGCGTATTTTACAGTGAAAAACGTATTTCTAGTGACTTGTAGACCTTTTGGCTAGATTATTGAAATGTAAGTGTCCTTTGGCGAGATTCTGAACGATTTTTCGAAAAATAGATCCTTCAGAGAAAAACTTTAGCATCAGTAAAAGGTGAGGTAGTCAAAAAATTTCTACAAACCTAGAGAAACTTTTATATTGTTACGCCAAGTCCTGTATAAATTCCTCCACCCGGCAGAGAAGAGTTAATGTGAAGATAATGAATCTTGAATGCTAATCTAGCACATAGAAGCTGTTATCTATGTGGGTTAATAGATATTTCTTAGTTTGTAAGCTGCTTCCTGTCATATTAACTGAATTGGAGCGGTGTAATTCCAATCTGTATAGTTGGATTTTTGATATTGCTATGAATAAAAGTCTTGTGTATTTTAAGAGATTTTTAATGTCTCACAAACAACACAAGCCCCGTATACCGGTAAAAGAGCTGCCTGAAATAAGATTGAAAATTTCATGCAGTGTATCTCTTGAAAAAGGGATAAAGTGTAAAGTCTTCTCGAAAATTTTGCTGGGCAGATGACAGAGATGAGAACCGAGATGAAAGCGAGATAGAAAAAAACTGAGGCTGGATAACAAGTGAATTTTTCGCCAAGTCAAGTATATTATTCCAGAGTCCATTATAGAAGAGTAAGTGTGAAAACAATCAGTCTTGAATGTTTGTCTAACGCGTAAAAGCTTCTGTGATTGGAATTTGCATTCTGTTGCATTAGCTTAAAGACAGGTGTGTAATTGAAAACTTCTGCATCTGTAATTTCCTATAACTAATTGAAATTTTTCGAATAAATGTTCTGTGATCTTTAAGAGAT